>OY856414.1:757388503-757988503 GCA_963693085.1 Alisma plantago-aquatica
TTGTCATAACTGTGGACAGCTAGGACATTTTAGACAACAATGTCCAAGGAGAAACAGTGAAATGACCCAACAGGTAAGGCATAATCTGCAAAACCCACAAGGACCCCAGTCCAGTGGAGCAGATGGTGGAGGACGAAGAGAGGTGTCACAGTTTGGTCCATCTACTTCTGGTAGTAAAGGACAAAGGCAATAACAAATAACAATTAAGTCCATGTTCTGGGTTAGATAAGATGCTAGTTATCTTGTAAAAGGTAGACTTGTCAAGATAGAACTTTCTATATTAAGCTACCTTTTGTTTCCTACTATAAGAAAAGTAGTAGTTGTTTAGATCATCTGTATAATCCTTTAAGGATATGAGGAAGAGATAAGGAGGATGAAAACTTATGTTCAGTTTAATATTCTCTTATATGTTTGAAAATTTCTCTTTACATGCAGAAAGGGAAAAGATGTAAACACTGAGATATCTAATAATGAAAATTAAAGAGATTTTAAGAATATGAAACATAATGTAAAACAAATACATACTACCTAATTTCAGTTCTTGAATACCCTGGCCAGGTATTCATTTATTGAAGGCAAGGTAAGTGTGACATATCTAGATTGTTATCTTTCTGACTACCCTGATCAAGTAGTCATTCTGGAACAATCTCCAGAGTTTAAAGAAGAGGGAGATGTGGCATGGATATTTCTACCACATTCTAATTGATATATGAAGGAATTTGATTTACTCATAAATCAACTTATAAAGGAAAATGAATATGTAATGTGTTACCAACACATGTGTAAATACCAAGGGAAGGAATTCTGGTATCTGAGAAATAACAGACTATTTTATGATGGTTGCCTAAAAGGGTTAACTGTGAAATCAGTCCAGTTACCTAATGTAGTATAAACATCACATGTTAGGGGTTTATGCTTTGCATAAACATAACAATTGAAGATATCTTTGAGATAAGTTCTTAATTGATAAGTAACCTTTCCTTATGATAAGAGAATGTATAACTAATGAGATAATTAGTGCAAGTAATAAGGAAATCTTGTGTTGTGTCATCAGGTAAGATGACACAATCAAAGTATGAAAAGACTTATAGTTTCAAATGAATGACAGAATATAATTGTGATCTTGAAAAAGAAATACGGAACCAACTAAGGAACATTGGAGTATGTGTTTCATGTAAACCATTCCATGATTAATTGTGTGAAATAACTTTTTGTTGATCAAAGCTCTATGGTGTCTCTATAATAATGAGATGTCATGTGATGACATGATGATATGATGCATGAATAATATCTGTTTTCCTTTATCTGGGATTTTGGGGACGAAATCCTTGTTAGGGGTTTATAATTTGTAACATCCCTGACCTGGGTTATGCTTTAACCCTAGGTGTTATGATTAAGAAATATGATTATATGCTTAATCCTATCTTATGAAAAGTAATTAGGGTTCATGAGAAACTTATGTTTCAATTTTGATCCTGTTTGAACAATGTTGAAGCAATGTTTTCTTATTTTGGACTAAAGTGCAAATTACCCACGTTGAGGGGTTAAATTGAAAATTTGTCATGATAAGATGTTCCTCATATGTTGAAGCATCATGAGAATGAAGATGATGCAGAGGTATGGCTTGTGGTAGCCTGAGTACCAAGGAAAAGTTGATAAAGCAATGTTTATGCATTAAAACCTAGTTCTGGTATAAAGTGCAATTTACCCAAAAATGAGGGTTCAATATGAAAATTACCACTTCAATAAGGTTCTTAATGTTTCTTGGTATCATGTAGAGCAAAGAAAATGAGAGGGGTGCCTCATTTGAATTAAGTTGGAGGAGAGAGAATCTTGGTATTAAAATAATGAAGATTTAATCCTAATTGAAACCCTAATTCAATTTAGTGCAAAAATAAATAAACAAATTGAAGGGCCTTCAACCAAAAACGAGATGGTGGAATTTTCTCAAGTTTGAACACCTTTGTGCCTTTTCTAGGCCACGAAAGTATCCAAGGGAGTGGATAACTCACTCACATTATTATAAGAAAAAGAAATATCCACTCACTTATGGATATTAGTATAATATGATTTGAGGTGCTTAATTTGCTTTTCTTTAAATCATGGATAATTGAGAGGAATAATAGGAAAATAATATGGATTCGTGGCCAAGGAGTTGATGGGGAAGAGGCGGCACCATTTTTGGGATTAAATGAATTTTTATAAGGCACTTTCTCTCTCCTTGAATTTCTTATAAAAAGACCCTTTACAAGCCAAATGAAAGGCTTTTTCATTTGCACTTCTTATCCTTGCTTGAAACCGACCAAGGGAGCTAGGGAGGACCTGGAGGATGACCCCAACCTATTGTTAAGGTTCTTGATCCATTTCACCTTGATTCCATGGTGAAAATCGAAAATAAATTATGGATTTCTTCTTATTTCGATCTCCTCTTCAACCCTAGCCAATCTTTTCAACCAAAAGCTTGATGACGAGCCTAAGGGGAGTTGCAAGAGCTTCATCCACCATTTTTGTCGTGATCTTGGAGCTTTGGAGCCCAATTGGAGGCGGGTTTTATAACTTGAAACCCTAACTTTGTTATTTCATTCAATTCCCCATCAAATAATGATCATTTCTCTATTTACAATTATTGATTTGGTTGATTGATGCAATATCCATGGAAATCACAGCAGGTTTCGTGGGTCTAGAGCTTGATGATGATGACATCATCATAAGCACACACCTCCCCAAATATATAGACCAAACGGTTTCAATCAAATGTCCAAACGGTTTGTGTTTTGGGAGCAAACGGTTTCAAACCGTTTGGAATGAAACAGTTTCACTAAACCGCATAGAAGCAAACGGTTTAAGACCGTTTGGTGATGTTGAACAGGGTTGACCATTTGGGGACTTGTTCATAATGATCTAGGTTAATGACCCACCAATTATTATTGATTAAATCCAATTGGTTCATGAGTTGAAGGTCCATCAATCACCAAAACCCTAAACGGGTTAAGTGTTGATTTGTAATTTCATTAAGTTGAAAACTTGGGTTGATTGACCCAAACGGTTTCAAAACCATTTTAGGACCACCCAAACGGTCTCAAGACCGTTTGGGGGTCACCCAAGACTGTTTGGAGGTCTAGGGCTGGATATGGTTAAGTGTTTGAAGATCCAAAGATATGGTATTAACCCTAATCGACTAAGTGCTGATTTTGCAATGGAATGAGTTGATGTTTTGGGTTGATTGACCCAAACGGTTTCAAAACCATTTGGGAATCACCCAAACGGTCTCAAGACCGTTTGGAGGTCAACCAAGACCGTTTGGAGGTCTAGGGTTGAGTATGGTTAGGTATTTGAAGATTCAAACACATGGTATAAACCCTAATCAGCTAAGTGCTGATTTTGCAATTGAATGAGTTGATCTTTGGGTTGATTGACCCAAACGGTTACAAAACCGTTTGGGGATCACCCAAATGGTCTCAAGACCGTTTGGGGGTCACCCAAGACCGTTTGGAGGTATATGGTTAAGTTTGGTCAAGTTTTTGAAGGTCCAAAGATACCAAATTAAAATACAATTAAGTGATGATTTGGTGACCAATCCTAGGATCCAAACCCTAATTGAATGACATGGTTGGTGATGATATGATGGGCAAATGGTCTCAAGACTGTTTGCAGGTCATCCAAATGACCTCAAGACCGTTTTGGGTCAGGTCATGTTCAATTTGGATGATGGTTCAATGGTTTCAAAGTAATAATCTTACATTGATTAATGTTGAAGGACCATTGATTCCAAACCCTAATCCAATTGATTCAAACCCTAATTGATGATCAATTGAGGGCCAATTGAGGGTCAAATTAGTTGAAGGTTTACCTATTTAACTCAATTGAAGTTTGATTATAGGTCCAATTGATGATTGGTTACATAAATTCAATGATTGAAGGAATCAACATTGGAAACCTTTTTTCAATTTGATTGGTTGAGACCATATTTGGTCCATGTGGTTTTGAGGTGGTTTGGACAAAACGGTCTCAAGACCGTTTGGGACCAAACGATCCCAAACTGGTTGAGTCCATGCAGTTTCAAAAAGGTACTTTAGCAAACAGTTTCAAGTACTTGCTTTAGCAAACGGTCTCAAGCACCACCTTTACCAAATGGTTTCAAACCGTTTAAACTTTGAAAGACCAAGACCATTTGGGGCTCAAGTAGTCATAATGTAATTGAGGACTCAATTGGTTAATCCACTTGGACACCTATTGTAATTGAAGATTCAATTGATCAATTCAATTGGATACCTTATGTAATGGAGGTCTAATGTAATTGAATCTCTTGAGAATTAAGATGATGAATGATCCATTGATCCAATGATGATTAGTAATGATAATCAATGAAGGTACAAAGGTTGAAACCCTAATAGTACCTAAGTGATTAGTGCCAATTAAGGGATAAACCCTAATTGCCTATAAGAACAATGACTTGGTACATTATGTTAATCATAATTTTATGTACTTGATTGAAGGGTTGATGTAACCTAATCAAGCTGAGAGGATGATGGAAAGGAATTCTTACATGAGTATTGATCATGTGATGAATAGGGTATGATCCTTAATAAAGAGATCATGAAATCCTAATCAAGAAGGTTGATGAGCCCTAACCCTAATTTAGAGCAATATCAAATGTAACCCAAACCCAGGGTAATGTTGTGACTCTAAACCAAGATAATAAAATGTGAATCCCTAACTAAGGATGATTCCATGTGAATCCCTAATTGAGGTCGATTCTATGAGAAACCCTAATTGAGGGTGATGCCATGAGAAACCCTTGATGGGATGAATAGTAAACCCTAATTTTAGGCAATAAGATGTGAAAGCCTAATGAAGGGTAATGTTATATGCAATTCTCACCCTAATGAAGTATGATAGTATGTGAAATCCTAAACCCTATTAAAGAGCAATGATATGGGAAACCCTAATCCGAATAATGAAATGGTAACTAATACATTGATGGGGAAAATACCTAAAGTGATTGATTGTAAACACCCTTATAGCAAGTAATGCTTTAACCTGAGATGAGCCCATATCATTAAAGATAGTTGGACCATTCATATGTGTAACCTATGCACTTCATGGTAAGAGTGATAGGTTAGTGGATGAAAGGATTAAGATGGGAAATACCTTAATCCAAGATAAGTTGATAACTCAAGAAAGTTGGAAGTAATGAGGTAAGTGATACATCAAGATATGAAACACTTCACAGTTAGCATCTCAAAGTTGATATACTCTGATAACTATGAAATCCTAATGTGAGATGGGAAACCTTAACCCTAAATTCGGTAATGGGACATGAGAAATCATAATATGATATGAATAGTAAGCCCTAACCCTATTGAGGGAATAGAGGTGTTACTATTGTATTACATGAAGTAATATGTTATGTTGCCTAGTGAGAGGTGATAAGATGATTTATGGGACTTGTGAGCTATGAGGATGGTTGTTTCCTAGTGAGAGGTAACAAAATGTTTTAAAGGATACCCAAGATTGATATAGATCAATACCTGGAATAAAATCACAGGATTGAGATAGTTCAATACCTGGAATAGAGGCACAGGGTTAGCATAGTCTCATACTTGGAATAACAATTGTACAGGATTGGTTAAATCCCAATGCCTGGAATGCACAGGATTTGCTAACTACTAATACCAAGAATAATAACACAGGATTGGCTAACTCCCAATACCTGGAATGCACAGGGTTGGCTAACTCCCAATACCTGGAATAATAACATAGGATTGGCTAACTCCCAATACCTGGAATAATAACACAAGATTGGCTAACTCCCAATACCTAGAATGCACAGGGTTGGCTAACTCCCAATACCTAGAATAATAACACAGGATTAGCTAACTCCCAATACCTGGAATAATAACACAGGATTGGCTAACTCCTAACACCTAGAATGCACAGGGTTGGCTAACTCCCAATACCTAGAATAATAACATAGGATTGGCTAACTCCCAATACCTGGAATAATAACACAAGATTGGCTAACTCCCAATACCTGGCATGCACAGGGTTGGCTAACTCCCAATACCTGGAATAATAACACAGGATTGGCTAACTCCCAATACTTGGAATAATAACACAGGATTGGCTAACTCCCAATACTTGGAATGCACATTATTGGCTAACTCCCAATACCTGGAATAATACCACAGGATTGGTAATAACCCAATACTTGGAATAGTTGCATAGGATTGACATAGATCAATACCTGGAATAGTTACACAGGATTGACATAGATCAATACCTGGAATGGTTGCACAGGATTGACATAGTTCAATACTTGGAATGGATACACAGGAATAATATAAGTCTAATGCTTGTACTAGTTGCACAGGATTGGTGTAATCCAATGCCTGGAATATTTATAAAGTATTGGCATAGACCAATGCCTGAATAAGACATGATGATGCATACTATCATGTCCAATATAATCAAAATCTGTTTAGTAGATTAGCTAAGGCTAATAAGTTGAAACAAGAATGTCTCATGGGTGACATATCAAGATAATGAGTGTCACAAGAGAAGTTTGACATGATGGTATAATAAGGAGGATAAATGATATACATGTTCTTCCTATTCCTTATTAAGAGAAAAGTTGATCTATTGTTCTATCATAGATAGTTACAATGTTTTAAGATGAGAATGCTTTAAATTGCATATCCTCTATCCAATTTTATGCACATAACTGCAATAATAATGTTTTGGCGGAGAGTTATATCTCCCGCTGGTACAATTTACAATTGTCTCACCCCCATGGGATCCAATTTTTAGGTGGACGCAGACAAAGAGGCAGGAAACCATTAGCAGAGAAAGAACAGCAGTAGCAGCATCAAGGACAGTAGTAATATCTCAGGTGGAGATACTACCTGTCTAGTCATATAGTTAGAAAGTCCTATGTGTCATCTCTGTACTCTCAGGTCCTCGGAGTTAATAGTCAGTGTTTTCATTGAATCGATCTGAGATTTTGGCTTGATACCTTGAGGTTTTATGTTGTCTGTATATAATGTTGAATAGGACAGCTGATGTTGTAATCCTCGAGAAGAGATAGTACAGGTTGTGTACTTATGGAACAGAATATAAATATTATACTTTGGTTCTTGATGAAAAAGATTTACTATGTGTGGATCTCTTTGCAAAAAGTTTTAATTTTTAGTGATTTTTAGTAATCTGTTACAAATGATTCGCTTCCGCTTAAGTAAATTTCATTTTTATAAGTTGGATGCCACAATTATATTCGCCAGGTCTAGTCAAGGATAGGGGAAGGTATAGTAGGTGGACCTCTATGCCCTGAGGCCTTTGTTGGCCATAGGGGCAGAGATGTTCAACTTTAGAGCCTTCTCTCTACAACAATTGATGGTGGTAAAACAACAGGTGCAGAGGAGGCCCTCAATCCACTTCAGAGGGATCATTACTCTCATTGTGATGCATCTTAACCTTGATCTCTCCACTTCTACACCTTTGAAGACATCCTCCAAGTTGGATCTCAAGCAATTCAAGAGATCCAACAACATCATCAAGCACCACGGGAAGGTGTACGCTTGTTGTACACATAGGGAGAAGTACCACGAGAGAGAACTCCCTAACCCCATCTTCAACTTGCAAGGGGTCTAACACATGAGGTGGTCAGAAGATGACACCATGGAGGGAGATGAAGAAGAAGAGGACAATGCTAGACATGACCAAGACCAGGAAGAAGAAGACGAAGAGGAGAAAGAAGCCACCATTCCATTCATGAGGAGGCGAGTCATACAAAAAGTGCTCCAGATGAGAGGGTGCCTCCAGTTCTTCTACTCCACAACCTGCCTATGATGATGACCCATACTCAATGGTAGGTATGTATGGGATGTTACAGGAGATACAGTAGGGGAAACAACAACATACTACTACCTTGGTGGGCATCCAAGATGTCCAAGGATGGTTATAACAGAACTAGAAGGCGATCTTTGAGAACAAGTGACTTCACTTGGCCAACAAAGAGAATGTGCATGCGTGCCAGCAGCAGATGGAGAACTATCAGTGGTAATTCTTTGACAACTACTGGATTCAAGGATATTTTGGCAAATATCCACAGCCTCCAGAGATGCCACCTCCACCCCAAAATTTCCAGGGGACTTTCTATGGCACACCGTTCGAACAAAACGTAATTAACCAAGGAGGAAGCGATCATTAGTCGCGGATTACTGAAAATCACTAAAAATTAAAACCATTTACAAAGAGATCCATACATTTGATAACTCTTTCAAAAAGAACCAAAGTAATTCAATTACATTCTAGTTCACAAGTACATATCTTGTACCATCTCTTCTCGAGGATTACATACTTCAACTGCCCTGTTAAAAGTGTACATAGGCAGCCTAAGAACCTCGAGGCATCAAACCAAAATCTCAGATCGATTTATTAAACTAACTACTAACTCTGAGGACCTGAGAGTACATAGACGACACATAGGACTCTATATACAAGACATGAAAGCTAGTATCTCTACCTGAGAATTCACTATAGTCCCTGCTGCTGCTCTTTCCGTGTTGTAGGGTTTCTACCTCTTCCTCTGTGTTTACCTAAAAAGTTCGATCCCATGGGGGTTAGACAATTGAAATTGCCCCAGCGAGAGATATAACTCTCCGCCAGAAACATTATTATTGCAGTTTATTAGAATAAAATTGTGCAGAGGAATCATATATATTCAAAAATAGTTAAATCAATGTCTAAACAGGTTAGAGCAATATTCTTATTCAAAGTATTTTAGCTATAACTTGATAAAGCAGCATGTCACTTATCCAATAAGGAATATGAAGAACATGCATAATATTTATCCAATATACTAAGCAAGATAACATCAACCAGTGATTCTCGTATTTCAACCTTAAGCAAATACGCTACACGGCTTATTATATTTTACAATCATACTTAATGCCCTGAAGAGATAAAGTATACCGTTCATGCTCCAACCGACTACGATTACGTAAAGCATCGGTACCACACAAGGTCAATGGAAGAGCCAGACTCCAAGACCTCAACCTTCTCGGTCAGTATGAGATTATATGGCAGAGACATCACATGTCAAACTGCAATTAGCTTGTTAGGGTATATTGGCATCTTTGCTATAGAGTTATAGCCGCAACATATACTCTCTTTAGGGTTATGGCCCGTAGCCAATGCCTGGAATCATATCATGGAGTCATGGCCCGTAGCCATACTCATACTGGGGTATGGTCTGTAACCAATCTCGTACATAGGATATAGCCCACAGCCATTCCTATGGGGCATAAGGATATAATTGCCCAATTACCCCCACATATTCAAAAATATGCGCTCCGAGTTTAACTCGTTTCACCATTCAGAAATTTCTGACGTTGATGGCAACGTGGTCAGGTCAACTACATTATATGATATCACTTAATTAATTAAGTATATTACCATATTCTTTTAACATCAAACAAGTTTCCAAACATCAATTATTTTAGCAATTGCTACAAAGAATGTGTAATACTTTCATCTAGTACTGTTCAAATCTTTAATAAAGCATTGGGATCTTAATCCCTCATCTCATCAAGAGCATTCTCATACTTTCACAAACTCATCATCATAATTATAGAAAATGGGTATTCAAACCCTCAGTTCATCAAGGAACACTTGTTACCACTTATCAGGTAACTAATACCTTCAGGTCATGTGACCAAAGTAAACATGATACTTGTTACACAAGCATCTCATATAGCTAACAAAGCCCATTTCATCTCTTGTTACGTATCACTAGGCAACAAAGCATGTTATGGCTCACAAGGCCCAATAACAATAATAAATGAAACATCATAGCTCATACCTGGCTAGGCTCATCATCTCATGATACCTGCATGATTTGTATACTTGATAACAGTTATATTAATCACAATTTAGCACCATACTATACAAAGTAACACCATTATACCCTTATTAGGGTTAGGGTTTCCCAATTTATATCAATCAGGGTTACTCATCCCCTTACCCAAATTAGGGCTAAATTTCCAAATTACGGTTTCATAATACATAACACCACCCTGGATTAGGGTTTCACATCACATTACTATGTATTAGGGTTTCTCATCACATCATTACCTTGAATTAAGGTTTCATTTCCCCTAAAATTAGGGTTTCTCATCACATCATTACCTTGAATTAAGGTTTCTTATAACATTTCCCCTAAAATTAGGGATCAAGTAGATTTACCCAAAATTAGGGTTTTCATGAAGCATTCCCTTAAATTTGTTTTTTTCATTAAAATACCCTTAATTAGGGTTTCTCATATCATTACCCTATATTAGGGTTACACCATCACCCTAGATTAGGGTTTCACCTAGCTTTACCTTAAATTAGGGTTAGAGATCATCAACCTTCTCGATTAGGATTTAATGATCTCATCATCATGGATCAAACCCTAATTACATATTTTAATCATGTTGAAAGTGTTGAGGACAAGTCACTACATGATTATCACTCATGTATAAGTTCCTCTCTCTCTCATCCTTTCTAGGAGTTCAATAGCTTTAATCTTGATTAGATTGAATCAACTTGAATGAATAATTGACATAGTGCATTAAGTCATTGCTTTCATAAGCATCAAAGGTTAACCACTCTAAAGGTGCTAATCACCTAAGTACTTTAGAGGTACAACCACTGGATTTAACTTTGATATATGACAATAACAATCAAGGGGTTAATTGGTAATTTCTTGGTTTGAATCAATTAGACCTTCAAATAGTCTTGAGGTATTAGACCTTCAAACGGTCTTGACCAATTGTAATTCATATCAACCCATTCAGTCTTGAAACCGAATCAACTCATTCGGTCTTGAAACTGAATCAATCCATTCGGTCTTGAAACCGAATTAAATCATTCAGTCTTGAAACTGAATCAAACCATTCGATCTTGAAACCAAATACACTCATTCGATCTTGAACCAAATCGTCCATTTTGTTTTGAAACCGAATCATCCATTCGGTCTTGAATCAACACCTCAAACGGTTTTGAAACCATTTAGACCTCCAAACAGTCAACTCTCCAAAATGGTAAACTCTTCCATACGGTCAACTCTTCCATACGGTCAACACGACCAAACGGTTTGATAAAACTGTTTGAACCATTAATTAGAGTTTTGAAATCAAGAAACCATCTATTAGGGTTTTGAAATCAAGAAACCGTCAATTGTTGATGTTATTGGAGCTAATTCAATTGAAACCATTGAATCACCATTCAACCATGACATGACCAGACCTCAAACGGTCTTGAGGTTGTTTGACCCATCCAATCACTAAAATTGGTTGAATTCAATTAGGGTTTCTTCAATAACCCGATTTAGGTTTTGTACTCAAGGAAACTTAAAGTGTTCTACCCTTTGGAATTAATTTAATTAAGTACTATTGGATCATCATCAATCTATAACATCATCTGACCTTAAACAGTTTTGAGGTCGTTTGACCTCAAACGGTCTTGAGACCATTTGGTGTCAAACGGTCTTGAGACCGTTTGCTCACCAAACGATCATGAGATCGTTTAGTCTCCAGAGTGAAACCGTTTGCCCAAGATATTCATTGAGGTGTGTGCTTATGATGATGTCATCATAATCAAGCTTCGATCCTTCAAAATCTACTGCCATTCTTATGGAAATTTTCATCAATTATTCAAGGAATTTCAAGAAGAACAAAATGGTCAACAAGTGATGAAGAATTGAATGTAATAATAACATTTAAGGGTTTAAGTTATATAAACCACCTTCAAGGTTGAAACCAAGCTTCAAGATTCACATCTCTAATGGTGAATGAAGCTTTTTCAACTGTCCAAGGCCCGTCCTCAAGTCTTTGAGTGAAATGAAATGGCTAGGATTGAAGATTGAATGGAGAAAAGAAGAAATCAAGCATTGATTTTCAATTTCCACCATGAAATCAAGGTTGAAGATGATTAAGGAGCTTACCTACAGGTTGTAGTTCATCCTCCTATTGCTCCTAAGCGCCCTTGTGCTCGGCCAAAGCAAGGCAAGAAATAAAATCTAAAAAAGAGTTCTTATGTGGGTGGAAAATGAGGTATATATAATGGAATTTCAAGAGAGAGAAAGTCTTATAATAATCCTTCAACTCCCTAAAAATAGTGCAACTTAACCCCCTTTACTTCCTTGCATACGAAACTATCAACTCCACCTTCAAATTCCTCTTCATTATCCATGAATTAAGGAAAAGCAATTAAGCACCTTAATTCATATAATACTAATATCCCATATTTAGTGGATATTACTTTTTAGTTTACTAATGTGAGTGGGCTCTCCACTCACTTAGGATACTTTCGGTTCCATAGAAAGACACAAAGACGTCCACACTTATCCAAATTCAACCTTCACATATTTGGTTGAAGGGCACACCCATTAATATATTTATTTTTGCATTAAATTAAATTATGTTTCCAATTATGCTTAAATCTTGATTATTTTAATATCAAGATTCTCTCTCCACCAAAGTGATTCAAATGAGATGCCCCTCTCATTTTCTTTTCTCTAAATGATGCCAAGAAACATGAGGGACTCAATAGAAATGGTATTTTGCATATTGAACCCTAGGTTTTGGGTAAATTGCACATTACACCAAAACTAGGTTTTAATGCACAAACATTGCTCAATAAGCTCTTTCTTAGTGCTCAAGCTATCACAAGACATAACTCTGCATCATTTTCATTCTTATGATGCTTCAACACTTGAGGAACATTTTATCATGTAACATTTGCAAGTTAACCCCTCAACTTGGGTAATTTGCACTTTAGTCCAACACATGTTAAAACATTGTTTCAACATTATTCAAAAAGGACTAAAATTGAAACATAAGTTCCTCTTGAGCCTTAATTACTTTTCAAAAGATAAGAGCAAACATCTAATCAACTTTATTAAGCAAAACATCTAGGGTTAGAACATAACCCAGGTCAGGGATGTTACAAATTATCCACCCCTAACAGGGATTTCGTCCCTGAAATCATTAAGAGAAAAGAGAAGGGTACTTCCTTCTCATCTCTTCCTCTAGTTCCCACGTAGCCTCTTCAATGCCACGGTGATGCCAGAGAACTTTCACAAGACATTGTCTTTCTTTTTTAGCTTTTAAATTCTTTTATCAAGGATCATCACAGGTCCTTCAACATATGATATATCATCATTTAATTCTACTTCCATAGGTTGCAAAACTAACTCGGTGTCAGGATGATACTTTCTCAACATGGAGATATAGAACATTGGATGCAACTTATGCAGCTCAGGTGGCAATTCCAGCTTATAGGCTACCTTTCCAACTCATTCAATGATTGGATAAGGCCCCATAAATCTAGGAGCTAACTTCCCCTTCTTTCCAAATCTAAGAACACCTTTCCAAGGTGAGACTTTGAGATATACTTTGTCTCCAACTTGGAATTCTAAAGGTCTTCACCATTTGTCGACGTATGACTTTTGTCTATCATGTGCAGCCTTTAACTGTTGTTGGATTACTTTAATCTTCTCAGTTGTCTATTGCACTAGCTCAGGACCCAAAAGTTGATATTCTCCTATTTCATACCAACATAATCGAGATCTACAACATCTACCATATAATGCTTCATATGGTGCCATGTCAATACTGTGCTGATAGCTATTATTGTAAGCAAATTCTATCAAGCTCAGGTGTAGATCCCAACTTCCTACAAACTGAAGGACACATTCCCTAAGCAAATCCTCTAAGGTTTGTATGGTCCTCTCAGATTGTCCATCTGTCTGTGGATGAAAGGTAGTACTAAACCTTAACTGCGTACCCAAAGCTTTATGTAGTCGTTCCCAAAAATGACTCGTGAACTGGGGACCTCTATCAGATATAATAGTAGCAGGAACCCCATGCAACCGCACTATCTCATCTATATATATCTGTGCAAGCTTCTCAGCAGTGTAGGTTGTTTTGGTAGAAAGGAAATGTGTTGTCTTACTCAACCTATCAACTATCACCCATATGGAATCATGACCTTTGGTTGTTCTAGGAAAACCAACCACAAAGTCCATGGTCACATGATCCCATTTCCACTGTGGTATAGGTAAGGGTTGCATTGTTCCTACAGGCTTTTTATGTTCAGCTTTAACCTGCTAACACACCAGACACTGCATAACAAACTCAGCTACATCTTTCTTCAATCCTGGCCACCAATACATATCTTTCAAGTTATGATACATTTTGGTGCTCCCTTGATGCATTGCAAACATCGAAGTATGAGATTCCTCCAAAACCAACTTCCTTAAGTCATTGGCATCAGGTACTACCATCCTACCATGGTAACAGACTACCTGATCCTCTGACTCATGAAAACCATCATGTTTCTCACTACCATACTCTGACCTGATTTGCTGAACCACAATATCATCTTGTTGTGCTTCCTTAATCTACTATCTCAGAGTAGGTTTTATGTGCATCTCAGCTAACAGCCCGGCTAACAATGATACCTTAAGTTGTATATTGTTTTGCCTCAAGGAGATAAGAATATCTCTCTTAGAGCACAATACGGAGTTCAATTGTGCTTTATCTACGGCTGGTGATGATGATTTCCTACTTCATGCATCAGCCACTACATTGGCCTTCCCTGGATGATAATGAATTATACAATCATAGTCCTTGATTAACTCCATCCAGCGGCGTTATCTCATATTTAACTCATGTTGTGAGAAGATATATTTTAGATTCTTATGGTCTGTGAAAATCTGGAATGTTTCTCCATAGAGATAATGTCTCTAGATTTTCAAATCATGAACCACATCAGCTAGCTCTAGATCATGTGTCAGATAATTCCCCTTGTGTTTCTTAAGTTGTCGAGAGGAAAAAGAAATCACTTGATTATCCTGCATCAACACACATCCTAGACCACTCTTAGATGCATCACAGAAGACTATGTACCCCTTCCCTTGATCAGGTAATACCAGCACAGGTGCACTTGTTAACCTTTCTCTCAACAACTGGAAAGAATGTTGACACTTGTCATTCCAGACAAAAGGAACCTCCTTCCTAGTCAACTTGGTTAGGGGTAAAGCTATAGAGATGAAGTTCTTAATGAACCTCCTGTAGTAGCCTGCCAATCCAAGAAAACTACAAATCTCTTTCAATGTCTTCGGTTGTTCCCATTGCAGGACAGATTCTACCTTCTTAGGATCAACACGGATACCTAAGGTAGATATTAATATCGTGTCCTAGGAAAGAAACTTCTGGTAACTAGAACTCGCATTTGCTAAACTTAGCATATATCTTATTTTCTCTTAGAAAAGTTAAAGCTTTACGGAGGTGCTACTCATGTTGTTGAGCATCTCTACTGTAGATCAAGATGTCATCTATGAAGACTACTATGAACTGATTGAGAAAAGGCCGGAAGATTCTATTCATGAGTTCCATGAATGCATCTGGTGCATTAGTTAGTCCAAATGACATAAATATGAACTCGTAGTGACCATACCTTGTCCTAAAGGCAGACTTAGGTATGTCACTCTCCTTGATACGCAGTTGATGGTATCCCGACCTCAGATCTATCTTAGAGAAGATAGTTGCACCACACAACTGATCAAATAGGTCATCTATCCTCGACAGAGGATACTTGTTCTTTATAGTTACTTTATTTAATTGTCTTTAATCAATGCACAATCGCATCGATCCATCCTTCTTCTTAACAAAGAGAATCGGAGCACCCCATGGTGAAGTACTCGATCTGATAAAACCCTTCTCAAGCAACTCTTGCAGTTGTTTCTTGAGCTCTACCATCTTAGCAGGTGCCATTCTATACGGTGTTTGTGCTATTGGTTGTGTGCCCAGGATTAGATTAATCTCAAAATCAATCTCTCAGGGCGGAGGTACACCTAGAAGTTCCTCAGGAAACACATCTTAAAACTCCCTAACTATCAAAACTTCAGAAATATTAGAGCTCTCCATTGTGGTATCTACCACATGTGCCAGGAATGCAAAGCATCCTTGTCTCATCAGCTTCTCAGCTACCATAGCTGACACAAGATAGGTTGGAAGAATCTTTCTATCTCCCTAAAGATCCATGTGTCACTATCATCTGTGAACACAGCCTACTTGGAAACACAATCCAAGACAACCTTATACTTTTCTAGGGTGTCCATCCCAAGAATTATATAAAACCCATACATTTCAAGTGGTATAAGATCCACCTGAATGCGATGTTCAGAAAAGGAAAGAGTGCGGGGAGAACACACCTCCCACAACACTGTAGATCCCAACAAAGGGGTTTCTAATAAAAGACTGTCTGCTCTATGACTGACAATCATATTGCAGTCATGAATCACTCTTCGAGTGATAAAGGAATGTGTAGCACCTGGATCAATTAAAACAGATACGAAGAAGGATGAAGACATATCAGAATGAAATAGTTCCATCTGACCTGTCACAACTCGAGGGTTGACTACTGCTTCGGGTTGATTCATCACATAGAATATCACCGTTGCTTGCTATTGACCATGTACTCGGTTGTTGGGTGCCGACAAACTAGCTTGGGATGCCTGCCCACATCCTCGAGTGCCACTCGAAAACTACCTCCTCTGAGAACCTTGATGACTCTGCCTCTGGGGTTGAGTCACCATTGTGTTCCCGACTGGACAATCTCTTACCAGATGTCCCACTTGTCTGCACTGATGACCGATCCTAGTCTCAGGATAGGGTTTATGAGGTCCAGTCATCGATGTTGATGTTGTGATGGGGGCTCTATTTGGAACAAAACTACGGCCCCTAACCCTACTTGACGTCCATTGCATCTGGGTATTGAATCTTGATGGTGCTTCCAGTGCAGAAAACCTTGGCTTCTTAAAGCCCTCAGACCTTTGTCCTTGAAACTGAGTGTACACCTTCTTACCACTGGTATGTCGCTTCTCGATCACAGACCTCTCTATCCGTCTGACGGACTACACAAATGTGGCAAACCTCTCTCTGTTCTCCAAAGCAGACACAGGAGTGGTCAAATCAGCATTCAACCCCTTCTCAAAAGCTCCATGAACGTAGACTCATACTCGCTAATGTTCATCGGACCTTGTCTTATCTTCTCAAACTGAGATATCTTTTCATCTAGGTAAGTCTTAGGGAAGTATCTAGTGATGAATTCTCATTAGAATTCTTCCCATCTGACCTAGAGACCTGGCCTCTTTCCCTCTTCTATAGTCCATCAGTGGCCAGCACTCCCTTTTAAAAGATACACTGCATGTCTCCCCTTTTTGTCTTCCAGGATATTGAGGCTTCTGAAAGCCTTCTCCAGCTCAGTCAACCATAAGTCAACATTTGTTGGGTCAGCTGTACTAGCATACTCTGTGGCTCCTACCCGGCGAAGTCTCTCAAAAGTCTTGTCGGCTCCCAGTTCCTCATTGTGGGTTGGTGCCCTAGGTGTAGGTGGTGGCATCTTGTCTGCCATATGCATCATAGTTGCCATAAACTGCCCAAACAGAGCATGGAAAGTTGGGTTATCTATCATGGCTAGGTCAAACTGAGGATGTTTAGGGATTGGTTCATCCCTAGCCTGGTCCTTTGCACCTCTTCCTGGTGCAGCAACACTGCTCTCAGCAGCGTGTTCTTCGTGTGATCCAGACATCTTCAAGTTCTTCTTCTCCTCCTATATGAGGAGAAGTCACAATCAGATAAATTGGAAGACAGTAGAGCAGAGTCAACAATCTTAATCCAATGTCTCTATAGACTCAGTGAACCTAGAGCTCTGATACCACTAAACTTGTGGCACATCATTTGAACAAAACATAATTAACCAAGGCGGAAGAGATCATTAGCCGCACATTACTGAAAATCACTAAAAATTAAGACCATTTACAAAGAGATCCATACATTGGAAAACTCTTTCAAAAAGAACCAAAGTAATTCAATTACATTCTGGTTCACAAGTACATATCTTGCACCATCTCTTCTCGAGGATTACATACTTCAACTGCCCTGTTAAAAGTGTACATAGGTAGCCTAAGAACCTCGATGCATCAAACCAAAATCTCATATCAATTTATTAAACTAACTACTGACTCTGAGGACCTGAGAGTACAGAGATGACACATAGGACTCTATATACAAGACATGACAGCCAATATCTCCACCTAAGAATTCACTGTAGTCCCTACTGCTGCTACTGCTCTTCCCCTGTTGTAGGGTTTCTGCCTCTTCCTCCGCGTTTACCTAAAACGTTGGATCCCACGGGGGTGAGACAATTTAAATTGCCCCAGCGAGAGATATAACTCTGTGCCAGAAACATTATTATTGTAGTTTATTAGAATAAAATTGAGAAGAGGAATCATATATATTCAACAATAGTTAAATCAATGTCTAAATAGGTTAGAGCAATATTCTTATTCAAAGTATTTCAGCTATAACTTGATAAAGCAGCATGTCACTTATCCAATAAGGAATATGAAGAACATGTATAATATCTATCTGATATACTAAGAAAGATAACATCAACCAATGATTCTCATATTTCAACCTTAAGCAAATACGCTACACGGCTGATTATATTTTACAATCATACTTAATGCCTAGAAGAGATGAAGTATACCGTTCATGCTCCAACCAACCACGATTATGTAAAGCATCGGTACCACACAAGGTCAATGGAAGAGCCGAACTCCAAGACCTCAACCTTCTCAGTTAGTATGAGATTATATGGAAGAGACATCACGTGTCAAACTGCAATTAGCATTCCAGGGTATATTGGCATCTTCGCTATAGAGTTATAGCCCGCAACATATACTCTCTTCAGGGTTACGGCCCGTAGCCAATTCCTGGTATCATATCATGGAGCCATGGCCCGTATCTATACTCATACTGGGGTATGGTCCGTAACCAATCCCGTACATAGGATATAGCCCACAGCCATTCCTATGGGGCATAAGGATATAATTGCCCAATTACCCCCAAATATTCAAAAATATGTGCTCCGAATTTAACTCATTTCACCATTCAGCAATTTCTGATGTTGATAGCTTTGTGGTCAGGGAAACTACATTATATGATATCACTTGATTAATTAAGTATATTACCATATTCTTTTAGCATCAAACAAGTTTCCAAACTTCAATTATTTTAGCAATTGCTACAAAGAATGTGTAATACTTTCATCAAGGATTGTTCGAATCTTTAATAAAGCATTGGGATCTCAATCCCTCATCTCATCAAGAGCATTCTCATCCTTTCACAAACTCATCATCATAATTATAGAAAATGGGTATTCAAACCCTCAGTTCATCAAGGAACACTTGTTACCACTTATCAGGTGACTAATACCTTCAGGTGATCTGACCAAGGTAAACATTATACTTGTTACACAAGCATCTCACATAGCTAACAAAGCCCATTTCATCTCTTGTTACCTCTCACTAGGCAACAAAGCATGTTATGGCTTACAAGTCCCATTAACAATAATAAATGAAACATCATAGCTCATACTTGGCTATGCTCATCATCTCATGATACCTGCATGGTTAGTATACTTGATAACAGTTATATCAAATACAATTTAGCACCATACTATACCAAGTAACACCACTTATACCCTTATTAGGGCTAGGGTTTCCCAATTTATATCAATCAGGGTTACTCAATCCCTTACCCAAACTAGGGCTAGATTTCCATATTAGGGTTTCATAATACATAGCACCACCCTGGATTAGGGTTTCACATCACATTACCCTGTATTAGGGTTTCTCATCACATTATTACCTTGAATTAAGGTTTCTTATAACATTTCCCCTAAAAATAGGGTTTCTCGTCACATCATTACCTTGAATTAAGGTTTCTTATAACATTTCCCCGAAAATTAGGGTTTCAAGTAGCTTTACCCAAAATTAGGGTTTTCATGAAGCATTCCCTTAAATTAGTTTTTTTCATTAAAATACCCTGAATTAGGGTTTCTCATATCATTACCCTATATTAGGGTTACACCATCACCCTAGATTAGGGTTTCATCTAGCTTTACCTTAAATTAGGGTTAGAGCTCATCAACCTTCTCGATTAGGGTTTCATGATCTCATCATCATGGATCAAACCCAAATTACATATGTTAATCATGTTAAAAGTGTTGAGGATAAGTCACTACATGATTATCACTCATGAATAAGTTCCTCTCTCTCTCATCCTTTCTAGGAGGTTAATTACTTTAATCTTGATTAGATTGAATCAACTTGAATGAAGAATTGTCATAGTGTATTAAGTCATTGCTTCCATAAGCATCAAAGGTTAACCACTCTAAAGGTACTAATCACCTAAGTACTTTAGAGGTACAACCACTGGATTTAACTTTGATATATGACATTAACAATCAAGGGGTTAATTGGTACTTTCTTGGTTTGAATCAATTAGACCTTCAAACAGTCTTGAGGTATTAGACCTTCAAACAGTCTTGACCAATTGTAATTCAGATCAACCCATTCGGTCTTGAAACCGAATCAACTCATTCGGTCTTGAAACTGAATCAACCCATTTGATCTTGAAACTGAATTAACTCATTCGGTCTTGAAACTAAATCAAACCATTCGATATTGAAACCAAATACACTCATTCGATCTTGAACCAAATCATCCATTTGGTTTTGAAACCAAATCATCCATTCGGTCTTGAATCAACACCTCAAACGGTTTTGAAACAGTTTAGACCTCCAAACTGTCAACTCTCCCAAACGGTCAACTCTTCCATACGGTCAACATGACCAAATGGTTTGATGAAACCGTTTGAACCATCAATTAGAGTTTTGAAATCAAGAAACCATCTATTAGGGTTTTGAAATCAAGAAACCATCAATTGTTGACGTTATTGGAGCTAATTCAATTGAAACCATTGAATCACCATTCAACCATGACATGACCTAACCTCAAATGGTCTTGAGGTTGTTTGACGCCAAATGGTTTTGAGAGTATTTGGTGTCAAACAGTCTTGAGACCGCTTGACCCATCCAATCACAGAAATTGGTTGAATTTAATTAGGGTTTCTTCAATAACCCGATTTAGGTTTTGTACTCAAGGAACCTTAAAGTGTTGAACCCTGTGGAATAAATTCAATTAAGTACTATTGGATCATCATCAATCTATAACATCATCTGACCTTAAACGGTTTTGAGGTTGTTTGACCTCAAACGGTCTTGAGACTGTTTGGTGTCAAACGGTCTTGAGACCGTTTGCTCACCAACGAATCTTGAGATCGTTTAGTCTCAAGAGTGAAACCATTTTCCCAAGATATTCATTGAGGTGTGTGCTTATGATGATGTCATCATCATCAAGCTTTGATCCTTCAAAATCTACTGCCATTCTTATGGAAATTTTCATCAATTATTCAAAGGAATTTCAAGAAGAACAAAATGATCAACACGTGATGAAGAATTAAATGTAATAATAACATTTAAGGGTTTAAGTTATATAACCCGCCTTCAAGGTTGAAACCAAGCTTCAAGATTCACGTCTCTAATGGTGAATGAAGCTTTTGCAACTGTCCAAGGCTCATCCTCAAGTCTTTTAGTGAAATGAAATGGCTAGGATTGAAGATTCAATGGAGAAAAGAAGAAATCAAGCATTGATTTTCGATTCCACCATGTAATCAAGGTTGAAGATTATTAAGGATCTTACCTACAGGTTGGAGTCCGTCCCCCTATTGCTGATAAGCTCCCTTGTGATTGGCCAAAGCAAGGAGAGAAAGAAAATCTGAAAAAGAGTTCTTATGTGGGTGGAAAATGAGGTATATATAAGGGAATTTCAAGAGAGAGAAAGTCTTATAATAATCCTTCAACTCCCCAAATTAGTGCCACTTAACCCCCTTTACTTCCTTGCATACGAAACTATCAAATCCACCTTTGAATACCTCTTCATTATCCATGAATTAAAGGAAAAGCAATTAAGCACCTTAATTCAAATAATACTAATATCCCATGTTTAATGGATATTACTTTTTAGTTTACTAATGTGAGTGGGCTCTCCACTCACTTAGGATACTTTCGGTGCCATAGCAAGAAACAAAGACGTCCACACTTATCCAAATTCAACCTTCACATATTTGGTTGAAGGGCACTCCCATTAATATATTTATTTTTGCATTAAATTAAATTATGTTTCCAATTATGCTTAAATCTTGATTATTTTAATATCAAGATTCTCTCTCCTCCAAAGTGATTCAAATGAGATGCCCCTCTAATTTTATTTTCTCTACATGATGCCAAGAAACATGAGGGACTCTCTAGAAGTGTTATTTTGCATATTGAACCCTAGGTTTTGGGTAAATTGCACATTACACCAAAACTAGGTTTTAATGCACAAACATTGCTCAATAAGCTCTTTCTTGGTGCTCAGGCTACCACAAGCCATAACTCTACATCATTTTCATTCTTATGATGCTTAAAAACTTGAGGAACATTTTATCATGTAACATTTGCAAGTTAACCCCTCAACTTGGGTAATTTGCACTTTAGTCCAACACAGGTTAAAACATTGTTTCAACATTATTCCAAAAGGACTAAAATTGAAACATAAGTTCCTCTTGAGCCTTAATTACTTTTCAATAGATAATAGCACACATCTAATCAAATTTATTAAGAAAAACATCTAGGGTTAGAACATAACCCAGGCCAGGGATGTTGCAATTTCTATCCCCATGACCCAACCAAGTTGGAGCCACCACCACCTCCATTTTGATCGGTACCACTGTTCCACCTCTATGATTGGATGTAGACTTTGAAGACATAGTCAAGTTCAATCTTAGGGGGTGTTGTAACATCTCTATCCTTTATTTTCTTTTTATTTTTTATTATTCTTAGTTGTAGGTTCCATGTCTATCTAGCGTAACTATGGAGCATTAACAATCATGATTTCTATTTCTATTATCATATATTTTGTTCTTCTATGTCAGTGCAAAGAAAATTAAATAAGATAGTAGTTGCAAATTTTCTTGAGTGACACCAGGAGAGGAAGTGTATGGGTTAGTAAGCTTCACATTTGATATGAATGGAAATCTTAATTATTCATGTAATGTGGATGAAGATGGGGCTTGAGGGTGAATTGATCAAGCAATTAATGGGACCTTAAATTGAAATTTTAGAAAGAAATCCTAAGGTTACCATGTACACAGGTCAGTAGTAGAGGGACAAATGATATCTTAAGCAAGGCATTGTGTCTTAATTATGTGATTCCATCCATTTCCATCCATTTTGATCCACCACTTTAACATGATCAAGTAACCTGGATTGTTTCCTCTTGATTGCATTGCATGGCATAATAGATGACATGATAGTTAGATTCATTTATTGCATTAGTTACAAATTGAAATAAAAAAGAAAAAAATAGTTATGCATATAATCTAGTTGTATAACAATTGCATCTAGATTTCATACCTTTTGCATCATTCGGTGTACATCATGTGGTATATTATTTTCTTCTAAAATTAGAGTGTTGGGATTCACATCCATACCCTCAGAAAAAATCAAGAAGAAATGAAAAGAAAAAAATGAATGAGATCTGTTGGTGAAGCCCAAGCATAACTTTCTACCATGCTAAAATAGTGGGCCAATGAAAAGAAAAAGAAAAAAAAATTGGTTTTATGAAATGAAGAGTGAGAAAGGATGTCTTAAAATCGTGTTGGAATTTTACTCCACAAAGAAATGGAAACACACACATGATGCATTTTCTTTTTTATTTCACTCTCATCCATTTGATGAGATTTTCAATACATGCATCATTCCACCCATAATAGTAGGCATTATGATTCATTCATTTCTCATCATCTTCATTAAGTAGGCTCAGCATATTTTATTTTTGCATAAATTCTTTGGATGTTACTTGTGACTCTTCATAAGCCACCTACTTCATTCCATACATTTCTCTTATTGGTAGGCTATATATATATAATTGATCTCCTCGTTCATTCTTATAAGGAGAGTGGCTTCCATTTAGTTGGTAGTATAAGAGAAAAGTAGATAGGCAATCACATGATGCACAAATCAAAGGCTTGATTGACTATGATGTTAACTACTCTACTGATAGTGTTTCACGGATCTAAGGGTCAAAATCTTTTGTGTATATTTTTGGTCGCTTGAGAGTAGTTGATGGTTCAGTGGTCAGTAAGGCTGATTTGGGACCGCCAGGTGGGAGTAGTTGAGAATGGAAATTCATATCTCATATCCTTTTATTGACTTATCTCAAACAGATTTGAGGGTGTGTTGCTCAAGAATGAGAAACATTTAAACTTTGGGGAGTTTGATGCACTGAATAATTGTCATTCTCACATGATGTTTATTTTGAATTTTTTATGCACCTATTGTGCATTTGGATATCATTTATGCATTATTTATCATCATTATCCTGTGACACTAATTGCATAAATTGTGATTATCATTTTATCATGTTTCATGTGATTTTACTAGAAATGGCACAGCTCAGTACTACTGAATTTACTATCAGTGGTAACGACAGTTGAGGAAAAGGAACAAGATGAATCGACAAAACATGGTAGTAATGACATAGGAATCAGTACTATCGATAGATAAATAGAGAGCCTCTTAGAGAATATGTGGTACTATCAATGGTCAGTTTGGTGGTACCAACTCCCACCAAAAATGCAACGGGTTGGTTCACAGAAAATCTCGGTACTATCAACGATCAACTTGGTAGTACCGATAGCTACAATGGATCGCAAATAATTAAGGGTGTTGATACTACCGACACCTATTCAGTAGTATCAATAGGACGCTATCAGGCCAGATTAAGGACCATTATTAATCTGACGGTTGAGACTTAATGATGCCCTAAGTCACTTCTATGACTTAGGGGGAGTTTCGACAGACCTAATAATCATGCCATATTCAGTTGTATGCCAAAGGAGAGCAGAGAAGAGGGAAAGAAGAAGAGAAAGCAACTTGCTACGTGGTTTGTGCACTTCTAGTGGCC
The DNA here is from genome assembly GCA_963693085.1 of Alisma plantago-aquatica. Lineage (NCBI taxonomy): Eukaryota > Viridiplantae > Streptophyta > Magnoliopsida > Alismatales > Alismataceae > Alisma > Alisma plantago-aquatica. Next base: position 757,413,468 of record OY856414.1, read on the forward strand.
TGACTTACAGTCAAAAGATAGAAAATCACAGTGTCTGTTAGAAGGAACCATCCATACCATTTTTCTCCATGGGTTTTTTCTTGTTCTTGATTTTTTCATCATTCCTTTCTTTTTCTATGTGTAGAGCAATTGAAATCATGCGGGGCTAATCCCCTTATTCCTTAAGACTTTGGAGTAGCCTGATGTTGCATTGTAATTGATGATTATGATTTCATATACATGTTTTTCTTAATTTCTAGACATGTTTCTATGAAAGCATCACGAATTATCTATGCTTGATCATCATAGGTAGTTGCTTAGACCTTTAATTGCTTCAAGATAGGGATTAAGGGTTGAAAAACTCATAGATTTATACATTTTATACTGTGCCTCGAGAGAGGGCCAACAAATGTGAGGATAATAACCTAGAGATTTTAGTAAAGCACCTAACCAATAACACAGTTGCTACAAGAGTGAGATTGGTATTAGATTAGGTAGTGAATTACGCTGCAGGAGTGGATAATTCTACAATGTAACATCCCTGACCTGAGTTATGCTTAAACCTAGATGTTTTACTTAATGAAGTTGATTATATTCTATCTCTTATCTCTCTAAAAGTAAATAAGGCTCAAGAGGAACTTATATTTCAATTTTAGTCCCTTTTGAATAATGTTGAAACAATGTTTTGTTAGTATTGGACTAAAGTGCAAATTACACAAGTTGAGGGGTTAACTTGAAAATTGTACATGATACAATGTTCCTCATGTGTTGAAGCATCATGGGAATGATAATGATGCAGTAGTATGGCTTCTACAAGCCTGAATAAAAAGAAAGAGCTTGTTGAACAATGTTTGTGCATTAAAACCTAGTTTTGGTGTAATGTGCAATTTACCCAAAATCTAGGGTTCAATATACAAATTCCACTTCGAGAGGGTCCCTCATGATTCTTGGCATCAGGTAGAGAAAATAATTTGAGAGGGGCTCCTCATTTGAATCATTTTGAAGGAGAGAGAATCTTAATATTAAAATAATCAAGATTTAAGAATAATTGAAACCCTAATTCAATTTAATGCAAAAATAATTACATTAATTGGATTGCTCTTCAACAAAAACTATAATGTTTGAGTTTGGTTATTTTTGGACGTCCTTGTGCCTTGCAAAGGCAAATGAAATATCTACGTGAGTGGAGAACCCACTCACATTAAGAAAAGAAAAAGAAATATCCACTCACTTATGGATATTATTATAATATGATTTAAGGTGCTTAGTTTGTTTTCCTTTAAATTCTGGATAATTGAGAGGAATAAGAGGCAAAGAGGATATCCTCGTCCCTAAGGAAAATAAGGGGGCATATGGAAAGAAATTTGAGGAGATAATTCCTACTTTCTCTCTCTTAAATGAATTTTCAATAAAATTCATATATAAGCTCCTTTATCTTTGAGGTGAAGGGATAATTTCAAATCCACTTTCACTTCTTGCTTGAAAAAACGACCAAGAGATCTTGGAGAAAAAGGAGGACGACCCCCAACCTGTTGGTAAGCTTCTTGACCTTCTTTCACCTTGAATTCATGGTGGAAATCATAAAACAATGCATGATTTCTTCTCTGTTTCGCTCCATCTTCAATCCTAGCCAATCTTTTCACTCCAAAGATTGAGGACGAGCCTTGGGAGGGTTGCAAAAGCTTGTTCCACCATTTTTGATGTGAAGCTCCAAGCTTTGAATCTCAATTGAAGGCAGGTTATATAACTTGAACCCTTGAACTTTGTTATTGATTCCATATCTTCATCAATTGTTGATTCTTTCTTTGTTTCTGAAATTTTATTTGGTTGATTGATGCAATCACCATGAAAATCACAGCAAGCTTCGTGGGTTTATAGATTGATTATGATGACATCATCATAAGCACACACCTCCACAAATATCTATTGCAAACGTTTTCAACATTTGGTCCAAACGGTTTCACCAAACCGTTTGGTGACCAAATAGTTTGCAAACTATTTGGAGGTTTGGGTTCCAAACCATTTGGAGTGGTTGACCATTTGAAATGGTTGACCATTTGAGGAAATATGTTGTTGTACTTGGATATTGATCCAATGGTTTCAATTGGTTTGATCTTGAAGGTTTCAATTGTGAATGATTCCTTAAATGCAAACCCTAATCGGGTTAAGTGTGGAACCCTTAAGTAATTGAATCAATTTTTGGGTTGATTAGCCCAAACGGTCTCAAGACCATTTGGAGGTCACCCAAATGGCCTCAAGACCATTTGGAGGTCAACCATGACCGTTTAGAGGTCTATGGTGGTGTATGATTGGATGGTTGAAGATCTAGTGATATCAAATTAAAGTATAATCACTAGCTCAATTGATGATCGATTCAATGATGCAAACTCTAAGTGAATTTTATAAATTTCAATGATGGGATGAGTCAAACAGTCTCAAGACCGTTTGGAGATTATCCAAATGACCTCAAGACCGTTTGAGGACAGGTCATGTCATGGTTTGATGATGATCCAACGATTTCAATTGAATTAGTTCCACAATATCAATCATTGATGGTTCTTCGATTTCAATACCATAATTGATGGTTTCTTGATTATAAACCTTAGTTCAATTGGGTTCAAAACCCTAATTGAAGGTCCAATTGAAGGATGATTCAATGATTCAATTGAAGAACAAATCAGTAGTTCAATTGATAGAGGGTTTAATGATTGAGACCCTAAATTGATAAGTGTTGAATGACCTTGTTCGTCCATTTGGTTTTGAGAGGGTTTGGACCAAACGGTGGTCCAAATGGTCTCAAGACCGTTTGAGACCAAACAGTCTCAAACTGTTTGGAGACCCAAGTGGTTTCAAGTAAGAAATATCCATACGGTTTCATTATGGTTTTGCTTAAACGATTTCAAACCATTCAATGTCTGAGTGACTAAGACCGTTTGGGGTCTAAGTGACCAAGAATATTTGAGGTTCAATTGGTCAAACCATTTGAAAACCTAAGGTGACTAAAGGTCAATTAACTAATTGATTATTAATGATGTAAATCAAAGGTGATTACAATGGTTGTACCTTTGAGGTACTAGGGTAATTAGTACCTTGTTGAGTAGTTAACTCTTGATGCTTATGAAAGCAATGATTTGATATGTTGTGACAACCCTTCATTCAAGTTGTTTGGACCTAATCTATTTAAGATTGAAGTAATTGACATCCTAGAGAGGATGAGAGAAGAGGAATCCCTACATGAGTGACAATCATGTAATGGTTAAACCTCAACACTTTCAACATGAACATAATAAGTAATCAGGGTATGATCCTTTGTAAAGAGATCATGAAATCTTAATTGAGAAGGTTGATGAAACCCTAATCAAGGGTGTGACATGAGAAACCCTAATTAAGGGTGATGTCAAGTGAAAACCTAATTTCAGGTAATGCTATGTGAAACCCTAATGTAGGGTAATGTTATGTGAAACCCTGATATATGAGGATGTTATGTGAAACTCTAAAGTAGAGTAATGTTATGTGAAACCCATTTTATGGGAGATGATATGTGAACCTTAATTTATAAACATGGAAAATCCTATTCCTAATAATGGAATAGTGATTAATATATTGACAAGTGTAACATCTAAAGAGGTTGATAGTGGATATCCTTATATCAATAGTTCCTAACTCAAAGATGAGTCCATATCATTAGCAATGGTTGTATTTTCTAAATGCAGTGACTTGTGACCAATACATTACATGATAAATGTGATGAACTGGTGTATAAAGTATTAGGATGGGAAATACCCTAATACAAGCTAAGTGGATGAACTCAAGTAAGGTAATGGTGATGAGGGAAGTGATACATCAAAATATGATAGATATCACATCCAGCACCTCAAGTGTGATATACCTTAATGTATTTTAAATCCAATATATTTAGATGAGTGACACATGAAGTGTGTCATGTCAGTTGTTACATTCAACTGTAATGCACTTTGATAAGTGTAGGCTAACGAGCCTTATGAAAAGGTTAATCCAAATCAATATACTATGATGCAATCATATTCTCGTAAAGATGAGAGAGAAACTCATACTTTGTGTTGATAATCCATTTAATGATGGATGATGAGAATAAATAAGTATTATTGAATACTTATGTTATCAATGTTGGCTCCTAGCTGTGTGGAGCAATGAGTTAAGGTTTGATCATTAATAACATGATCTTAAGAACCTAAATGGTTATTTGTGGAAAACCCTAATGGAGGGTGATAATATGTAAGGGGAATCCTAACCCTAAAAAGGGAATAGAGGTATTACTTTGTGTTGCATGGTGCTGATATGAAAGAATTATAATTGTTATCATGAGAACTAATCATGCAGGTATGTTGAGACGATAAGCATAGCCAGGTATGAGCTATGATAATCTTATATTGAAAATGTTTTTTAGGCCTTATAAGCCTATACATGTTTTGTTTCTTAGTGAGAGGTAATATGAAATTAATGAGCCCTGTGTGCCATATGATGTTTTAATTATTGAAATTGTTTATGGGCTTCATAAGTCATAATATGCCTTGTTGTCTTCTAAGAGGTAACAAGAGATGAATTAAGCTTTGTGTGTTATGTGGAATGCTTGTGTAGTAGGAATCATGCTTACCTTGGTTAAATGACATGAAGGTATTAAGTTACATGTTATGTGGTAACAAGTATTCTATGATGAATTAAGGGTTTGAATACCCATATTTTACAATCATGATGATGAACTTATTAAGAAATGGAAATGTGTTTGATGAGATGAGGGATTAAGATCCCAATACTTTGTTAGAAGAGTATGGCTATAGGCCATGACTCCACAAAACAATCCCAGGCATTAGATGTGTGTTCTAAGCTTGAAGAGAGTATATGTTGTGGCTATAACTCTATAATGAAGATGTCAATTTACTCTAGCAAGTTAATTGCAGCCTGACACATGATGTGTAAAATATAATTAGTTGTGTAGTGTATTTGCATAAAGTTGAAATGCGAGAAACATTAGTTGATATTATACTGCTTAGTGTAGTGGATAAATGTTATACATGTTCTTCACATTCCTTATGGGATAAGTGATATGATGCTCTATCAGGTTACAGCTGCAATGTTTTAGATAAGAATAATGTTCTAATCTGTTAAACAATGAATTAACTGTAGTTAAGCAATTATGATTCCTTCGTTCAGACTTATCTTATTAATCTGCAATAATAATGTTTCTGGCAGAGAGTTATATCTCTCGTTGGGGCAATTTTAGAATTGTCTCACCCCCGTGGGAACCACATTTTTAGGTGGACATGGATGAGGAGGTAGGAATCTTTCAATAGGTGGAGAACAACAACAGCAGCAGCAGGAACAGCAGTGAATACTCAGGTGGAGACACTGGCTGATATGACTTGTATAGATGTACATAGACTCCTATGTGTCGTCTCTGTACTCTCAGGTCCTCAGAGTAGTAGTTAATGCTTTTGAAATTTTTTCTTAGTGCCTCGAGATTTCATATTGCCTGTGTTTAGTTTAACAGAGCAGTTGATGCATGTAATCTTCAGAAAAAGATGATAAAGGACATGTACTTGTGAACTAGTATGTAATTAAGTTACTCCGGTTCTTTATGAAAGAGTTTTCCTATGTGTGGACCTCTTTGTAAAATGGTTGTAATTTTTAGTGATTTTTGGTAATTCACTGCTTAGTGATCGCTTCTGCTTAGTTAATAACATTTTATTTGAACGATGTGTCACAATTTAGTGGTATCAGAGCTCTAGGTTCGCTGAGTCTACAGAGACATAGGACTAAGGTGTTGAGTTTGTGTTAATGTTCTCCAGTATACCCTATAGTGAATTTTTCTTACGCAAAGTAAAGGGTAAAGTTTATAAATGACTGGGGAACACGAGGAACACATTGCTAAGGGTAATGTTGTTGCACCAGGAGAGGGTGCAAGGGATCAAGCAAGAGAAGAACAAGTGCCTGAGAATTCCCATCTTGAACTGATCAGGATAGAGAATCCTATGTTTATGCTCTTGAAGGGAAGGTTAGGACAACAATAATACATATAGAAGACTGGATACTAGCATTACAACCTAGGTTACCAGTCCTTAATGTGGAAACTTTGGGCTTATAAAGGGTTCCTGAATGACATAGTCATGTTGGAACAGTGGAAATGTGGGAAAGATTAACATATGGCAAGAAAGTAGACTCTGCCTTAAGTTTAGATAGATAGTACATCTGTGATGGTAGTGCCCAAGGAAGGGAAATAAACTGAGATTTAAGGTAAGATCTCTATAATTTTAGAGACATTTGCCTAGTTGTTCTGGAAAAAAAACCAAAGTTTTTGGTGCCACCAGTGCAATAAATGCCTAATGCACCAGGTCAGTAGCCACTAAGTAAAGGAAAAAGCAAGAATAAGCAACTGTGAGGTTCTATGCAATGAATCAATCTGATGCAATAGTCAAACCTCGGGTTGTGACAGGTCAGATGAAATAGATTCATTCTGATATTTCATTTCATGATTCTATGTGTTAAAAATAAGAAAGTAGTTGTTTTTGAACTCCCTCTGACTAGTCCTATAAGGACACAAGGGAGATGAGAACTTACATCTTACTCAGTGTTCCTTAAAATGCTTTATAATCTCCTTTATCTGTGTGTTAAAAGATGAGATATAGAAGTGATGCCTGAAGAAAATTCAAGAATGAAAAATCATGTGTGTATAATGATATGAAAAGTGAGGAATATGATAGCAAATAAAGTGCATACTACCTAATCTCAATACTTGTATACCCTGGCCAGGTATATGATTATTTGAGATAAGGCAAGTATGAAACTCTTAGATTGTTATCTTTCTGATTACTCTGATCAAGTAGGCATTCTAAAACAATCTAGTGAGTATAATGAAATTACATCGGGAAGTGCTAAGTGAACTTTCCCAATTACATAGGGAAGTGCTAAGTGAACTTTCCCAATTACATAGGGAAGTTCTAAGTGAACTTTCCCAATTACATAGGGAAGTGCTAAGTGAACTTTCCCAATTACATAGGGAAGTGCTAAGTGAACTTTCCCAATTACATAGGGAAGTGCTAAGTGAACTTTCCTAATAACATAGGGAAGTGCTAAGTGAACTTTCCCAATTACATAGGGAAGTTCTAAGTGAACTTTCCTAATAACATGGGAAGTGCTAAGTGAACTTTCCTAATAACATAGGAAGTGCTAAGTGAACTTTCCTAATAACATAGGAAGTGCTAAGTGAACTTTCCTAATAACATAGGAAGTGCTAAGTGAACTTTCCTAATAACATAGGAAGTGCTAAGTGAACTTTCCTAATAACATAGGAAGTGCTAAGTGAACTTTCCTAATAGCATAGGAAGTGCGAAGTGAACTTTCCTAATTACATAAGGAAGTGCTAAGTAAACTTTCCTAATAACATAAAGAAGTGCTAAGTGAACTTTCCCAATTACATAGGAAGTGCTAAGTGAACTTTCCTAATAACATAGGAAGTGCTAAGTGAACTTTCCCAAACAAATAAAGGATTTTTGAGTGGATTACCTCTGTTAAATATATATATGTTTTCCCTTTGATGAACAACCTTGGGTAATGATAGGAGTATGATACTTTATGTTTCTCCTTTCATTTACATGACAATCAACTAAGTATTATGATAGTTGATGTACTTGGATTAGAAATAATTCGTTGATGGATACTTAGAAAAGTATCAATTTGCTTTGGACTTTGGTTCCAAGATAATGATATATGGAACAACCAATGTCCTAAAGCAAAAGAAATACTTTGTGCATGTGTACCCTTGGTGGTAACAACAGGGAATCGAATATGATAAGGATGAGATGTGTTCTCAATACATATGATAATACCAAAGTAAGGTATTTACGTTGGTTACCTATATTGGTCAACTATGAAATCAATCTAGTTACAAAAAAAATAATATGAACATCATATGTTAGGGGTTTATGCTTTGCATAAACATAAACATTGATAAGGATGAACTAATGGAAGGAACAAGTGTAATTATGGTGGAAAAGTGTATCAAGTAGAAAATATTTTCTTAGAATAATCATGTGTGGAAGAACTTTGTGTGGATTAAAGAGCTATAGTATCTCCATGATATTGAGATGATAATTAGAGACTTGATGACATGAGTAACAACTATCTTTTATTATCTAGGATTTCGGGTACAAAATCCTTGTTAGGGGTTTATAATTTGTAACATCCCTGACCTGGGTTATGCTTAAACCTAGATGTTTTGCTTAATGAAGTTGATTATATGCTCTCTCTTATCTCTCTAAAAGTAATTAAGGCTGAAGAGGAACTTATATTTCAATTTTAGTCCCTTTTGAATAATGTTGAAACAATGTTTCGTTAGTTTTGGACTAAAGTGCAAATTACCCAAGTTGAGGGGTTAACTTGCAAATTATACATGATACAATGTTCCTCATGTGTGGAAGAATCATAGGAATGAGAATGATGCATCAGTATGGCTTCTACAAGAATGAATAACAAGAAAGAGCCTGTTGAGCAATGTTTGTGTATTAAAACCTAGTTTTTGTGTAATGTGCAATTTACCCAAAATCTAGGGTTCAATATACAAAATACCACTTCAAGAGGGTCCCTCGTGATTCTTGGAATCAGGTAGAGAAAATAATTTGAGAGGGGCGCCTCATTTGAATCATTTTGAAGGAGAGAGAATCTTGATATTAAAATAATCAAGATTTAAGCATAATTGAAACCCTAATTCAATTTAATGCAAAAATAATTACATTAATTGGATTTCCCTTCAACCAAAACTGTAATGGTTGAGTTTGTTTATGTTTGGACGTCCTTGTGCCTTGCAAAGGCAAAGGAAATATCTACGTGAGTGGAGAACCCACTCACATTAAGAAAAGAAAAAGAAATATCCACTCACTTATGGATATTATTATAATATGATTTAAGGTGTTTAGTTTGTTTTCCTTTAAATCATGGATAATTGAGAGGAATAATAGGCAAATAGGATAGCCTCGTCCCTAAGGAAAAGAAGGGGGCATATGGAAAGAAATTTGAGGAGATAATTTGATAACCTCTCACTTTGTGATGCTATTTTATTAGTTTTCCTTTGTTTTCCATACTCTTTCTTAAATAAATTAGAAAGAATCATTAAATCTTTACTTTATTGCTGACACATCAATAGATTAACTTTTCTCTTCTTTATCCTTGCAGAAAAACACAAAAAAATTACAAAAAGAAAAAAACACCAAACTGTCCCAAGACCGTTTAAGGCCAAACGGTCCCAAGACCGTTTAAGGCCAAACGGTCCCAAGACCGTTTAAGGCTAAACGGTCTCAAGATCGCATGAAATCTAAACGGTCCCAAGACCGCATAAGCCCAAACGAGTTCGACGCCCAAACGGGTCCAGTGCCCAAACGAGTTTGGCGCCCGAACGAGTTCAGTGCCCAAACGTGTTTAGCAACCAAACGAGTCTAGTGCCCAAACGAGTTCGGCGCCCAAACGGGTCCAGCGCTCAAACGAGTTCGGCACCCAAACGGGTCCAGCACTCAAACGAGTAAGGCGCCCAAACGGGTCCGGCGCCCAAACGAGTTCGGCGCCCAAACGGGTCCAGTGCCCAAACGAGTTTGGCGCCCGAACGAGTTCAGTGCCCAAACGTGTTCAGCAACCAAACGGGTCCAGCGCCCAAACGAGTTCGGCGCCCAAACGAGTCCAGCGCTCAAACGGGTTCAGCGCCCAAACAGGTTCAGAAACCAAACGGGTTCAAGACCGTTTGGGCTCCACTTAAGCCTATAAATAAGACCCAAAGGGGTCCTCAAGAGGGGGACTCTCAGACGCCCAAAGGCTGCCTCTCCAGTTCTAGAGCATTTCCATACTTCATCCATCACCCCAAGGCTGCCGGTTTGAGATCCACATTCCATCATCAAGCTACTTTCTCCCTCAACAACAAAGAAGGTGGGAAGAGAATATCTATCATCAAAGCAACCATGAAGTGCGAAGATCGTTGCTCTCTTCACCAAGGGTTCAACCTTCCCTCCTCCGTGGAGATGACGTTCCTTCTATCTCTTCTTACCTCCTTCCTTGTTTTTGACATGAGCGAGTAGTCCCATTCACTAGGGTGCGGGGAGTAGCTCCGCTACCCATGTTTTCATTTCATGCAATGTAATTCAACCGTTTGCAATAGAGATACTCTTCTTTTCGGTTCAACATCAATCGTTTAATGAATGCTTGTTGCTTGATCATCAGCTTGTGTTACGTATTGTCTATCGGTATGAATTATCTACGTTTGTACTCTTAGATCTGAATATCGATTGAATGTTGGTTTTGGATGTATGTAGTCACCATATGTCTGTCTCGGTATCTAGGAGTGCTTTCATGAGTGGAGTAAACTCACTCCCATCGTTGCACTTTCACACTATGAAATGGAATCAGTTGACGTATGAAAGTGCAACCTTGGTAAGGTCGAGGAACACACTTTATGAAGGAGTAATGCAAAGCAAGTGACCATTCATTATGGGATGGCTGGCTTTGCAATACTCCATACTTCTCGTAGTTAGTTATCCGAAAGGAAACTAAGTCTACAAGATACTAACTGATTAGACTCTCTTTGCAGATTGTTTTATTATGTTGCATGTTTTGATCCATGTGTAGTGGCGTGAAACCTGATAACATCCTAGTGATTTTTAATCATTGTTTACAACCTTAATTTCCACTTCCTTGCTTTTACTTTCCACGCACCTAGCTTAAACAACCAAATCAAACTTTCGATCTAAATATCAACTGTTAAGTAGTTAAGTACGACTAAAACGTTTTCCATCTTGTTAAACTTTAAGCAAGACCGTTGTCCCGTGGATCCGACCCTTAAACTATACTACGATAAGACTTCCGCGTGTTTCAGTACACGTGGGTGGAGATCTTACCATAGTACAAGCAAGGCTAAACCAAGAGATTCATCATCTTTAGGATTTTTAGTGGTGTTGCAAAACTCCATCAAAAATTGGCGCCGTTGCTGGGGACAATGGAACGTTTTAGTTTTTACTTAACAACTTCTTGGTTTATTAGGATTTTACACTTTTCCTTGATAACTACTCCAAATTTTCTTGACCTCTTTGCTTCCTTTCATCATCTAACCGAGTGAATTTCTTCCTACTCAGGTAGAAAACGTGTATGCAAACCCCGCATCACATCGGATTATCCCCTGAACCAGAGTACGACTCTGAGGTAGAAATAAGTTTCCACCGAAGGATTAGACTTAACTGCCAAAGATCCAGGCAAATAGCTGAAGAGCAACGCCTCGTTGCAAAAAGAGTTAACGCTGTCATAGCTGCACAATGAGCACAACTTATCACTGACACTCGTGCTCAAGTGCAGGCCGAGATTCGAGCTGAGGAACAAGCCCGCATCCAAGCTGAGAATGCCGCTACTCAATTAGCATTAAGAAACAAGCAACTTCGGGACTACGCAGTCCCAAAGAATTATGAAGATGATCACCCAGTCCGACCACCGATTATTAACATACCAAACTTTGAAATCCGGACGCAATGGATCCAGATCATGCAAGGCATCTCTTTCTCTGGAGGATCTGGAGACGATTGCATGGATCATATTAAGAGATTCAAGTCACTCTGTCGACTTGTACCTCAAGCAGGAGTTGCCTTGGAAGCAATAATGTTACACCTCTTCCACTTCACCTTATCTGGAAGAGTGCTAAGTTGGTACAATGCTTTAGATAGGCACCCTATCATCACTACTTGGACTCCCTTAGAAGAAAAGTTTCTTGAGAAATTCTTTCCACCTTCACTAACCTATGAGATTAGGGGGCATATCAACCATTTTGCCCAACTACCCGGAGAAACACTTGCAGAAGCTTGGGAAAGATTCAAGGAACTCCTGAGAAAGTGCCCTCACCATGGCATATCCCAAAATCAACTGATTGAAACATTCTATAGAGGAGTAAGTGATGATATCAAGCAGTTTTTAGACTCCTCATCTGGAGGAAACTTCATGAGAAAGAACTATGAAGATGCTTGGAATATAGTTACGTTAGGGGCCGAGAATCAATCCAATTGGGGAAGGTCGTCTAACCAATCCAAGGGAGTTCTTAAAGTCTACAAGGCTGAAGAATCTATGGAACTCAAGGCCATTGCAGAGGCCTTGAAGACTATTGCTAGCAAGCAACAAGATCTTGAAACTTCTTTCGGAGAATACGACAAGAAGAAAAGCTCCCAGGTTCAACAAGTAAAAGTAGCTACTGGAACTTGCGAAGCCTGTCATGCATCTGATCATCCCACACTATCATGTGGTCTGTTATACAATGTTTTGATGGATCTACAACCACCAGTACCGCAATATGAACCCATTATTGAACATCCCGAGGACCAAATGCCAGAGCAAGTCAACTCCATTCACTCAATACCTGGCCAGATGTATTACAATCCAGATAAACCAAGAAACCACCCTGGTTTTCAATATGGGAATCCTGCAGGGACTGCCAATCCACAACAACAGATACAAGGCGGATCTTTCAAAAGACAACCACCAGGATTTCAGAATAACCTCAACCAAAATCAGGGGAATTATAGAAATGGTTTCCAAAGATCCAATTATCCTAGGAATCCCTCTTACCAATATACCCATCCAGGACTGCAACCACAACTGCAACAACCTCAGTTGCAGCAGCCACAACAACCGCAGTTAACCGCACCTCCACAGTAACCACAAGGGCAGCAAGTCACTCAATATCAACATAGGAGTGCCCCTTCCCAATCATCTGATGAAATTTCTTTGATTAGACAAATGCTTCAATCTCAGCAAACTATGCTTGCGAACCAACAGGCTCAACAAAAGAACAAACCAAGATGTGGCATTATGGCCACATAAAAAGAAAGGATATAATCATCGGAGATAAGGTTCTCTTATTCAATTCCAGACTAAAATTGTTTCTGGGAAAACTGCGCACAAAATGGTCAGGGCCTTTCACTATCAAACATATCTACCCAACAGGAGTGGTTATTATCCTTGATGGTAACGGGGGAGAAAGAACCGTCAACGGTCATAGGTTAAAGAAATACTACATTCCAGCAGACAAATTGCCAAGACAAACTATAGAGATCCAAGATCCTATAACATCAGCATAGCCATATCAACATTTCATCGAGCCAGCGACATTAAACCCAGGCGCTACTTGGGAGGCAACCCAAGATCTGAGTATCATCATTTTTCATCTTCCCTCTTCTTCTTTTCGTTTAGTTTTCTTCTGAAATATATATACAAAAAAAATCCACATAAACAAAATAAACATAAAAATCAAAAACATCAAAAACCTAAATCTCCCCAAATGGTCTCACACCCTTTTGACTTCGGGAATCTATAAGGACGCCCCCCCCAATCCTATAAATAACACCCCACGCCCTCCTTTCTCTCTTCTAGAACCTCTCGCTTTCTCTGTTCCACTGCCGTTTCACTCCAGTTTCTGCGCGCACTTTTGCTTCTTCGAGCTTACCGTTATCACCTCAGTCTTCCACCGCCGTTCTCATCTCCGACTGACGCTTCGCCGTCGTCTGTGCACGGCTCCGTTCTTCTGCTTGCTCATCGTCGCTTCCTTCCGGCCCTACTTCTTCCGTCGTCGTCGCCTAACAGGTAGAGTTTTCTCCCGCGGTTCTAGCTACCGCTGTCTCCGTCGTAACCGCCGACAAGCATTTTTCAGTTTCCCTCCCACCGTCCCTCGCCGCCAAACGGCTTGGCTCTTCGTCTTCCCGACAGTCTGCTCCAAACGGGTTTGCACCCATTTGGACGAAGGACCGTTTGGCCCCAAACGGTCTCCAAACCGTTTGGTGCCAAACAACCTTGCACCCGTTTGGACGAAGGACCGTTTGGCCCCGAATGGTCTCCAAACCGTTTGTGCCAAACGGGTTTGCACCTGTTTGGACAAAGGACCGTTTGGCCCCAAACGGTCTCCAAACCGTTTGGTGCCAAACGACCTTGCACCCGTTTGGACGAAGGACCGTTTGGTGCCAAACGACCTTGCACCCGTTTGGACGAAGGACCGTTTGGCCCCAAATGGTCTCCAAACCGTTTGGTGCCAAACGGGTTTGCACCCGTTTGGACGAAGGACCGTTTGGCCCCAAACGGTCTCCAAAGCGTTTGGTGCCAAACGACCTTGCACCTATTTGGACGAAGGATCGTTTGGCCCCAAACGGTCTCCAAATCGTTTGGTGCCAAACGGGTTTGCACCCGTTTGGACGAAGGACCGTTTGGCCCCAAATGGTCTCCAAACCGTTTGGTGCCAAACGACCTTGCACCCATTTGGAACCAAACGGTCTTCAACCTGTTTGGAACCACACGGTCTCAAACCCGTTTGGATCCAACCAAACCTCAAAAATACTGTTCTATTCTAAATAAACTTGTTTAAATTCAAATTTCAGAACTCTAACTTTTGTTTTCTTATCAAAAATTTCAGAATGGCCTCCCCCGCAAAACAACCAACAGGAACAGTCGACAAACCTTTTTGGACAAAGGAGGAATTAATTGTTGATCGGGCGAAGCTTCAGCAAATCATTGACCACTATGAAAAAACTGGAACGGTCCCAGCAAAGGTGGACCTGATCAAAGTCATGCATGAGATAAAACGCATCAACCACTGCTTAGCAGAAGAACCTTCTGAAGAGGAGGTCGAAGAAATCTCATCTGATGACCCCTCGAAATATGAGCCTTCATCGGAGGCAGAATCCCCTACCAAAAAGTCCTTGGGGAAGAGGAAGGCCCAAGCAACCACTTCAGCACCACAACCGAAGAAGAGGGCAAGGAAATAGGTTCACCCTATCACTGGAAGGGAACAAACCCTGGCAGGTTTCATTCCACCATCCTCCATTCAACCAACCACCACCATCACCGCCACCCCTGCCACCATTACCGTTCCTATTTCCCCCCCCCCCCATTACCACCACAGCACCACCACCAGAAAATCTTCACATCCATACCCTCCCATCCATTAAGCAAACTCTAAAACTGACAAAGTATGATTGCCCAAGCATACTTATGAAGATGCGGATCTATAATAGAATCCTCACCTTGCTAGACAATTCCAATCTTTCTCGACTGTGTTTTGTCACCGAATCCTCTAACATTGAGCCTACAACGGAATTCTTCACTTTTTTCACTAGAGAAGCAGTGGACACTTTCGATAAAGCACAGGACGGTGGTGATCGTAGAATATCCACCAGAATCTTCAACAACAAAGTGGTCATAACTAAAAATATGCTGAATGAAATCTTTATAGACAACCAAGAGCAGCTGAAGAAAGCCAAGGCTGTTGGCACAGACAACACCAAGTTCAACAAACACAACTTCTGGAAATCTTTAACGGGGCTACCAGTTTATGATGCAAAAACATGTAAAGCATCAAACATTCAATCGGGTCTAGTGCGCACACTTCACAAAATCCTTGCTGGCGCACTCCTCCTAAGGTTAGAAGGAGGAAATGTAACCATATCAGACCTCTTTGTTATCTGGTCTATCCTAAATGGGTTACCAGTCAACATTGGACGTCTTATAATTCAAAAAATTTCAGCTTACGCCCTGGGAAAAGAAATATGCATGGGTGGTCTTATCACATCAATTATCAAGTACCTTAAGATGGATAGACTTCTACCTAGATGCACAAAAATAAAGGGTGCCATCCTTACAAATGAACAAACGTTGAAGAACTCCTTCATCATAAAAGACAAGGATGGCAAGCTACACTACGTCTTTTTCCCTACAGTAAAATCCTTCAGAACGCTGCTCCCACTACCAGAACTTGCAGATTATGACAAAGACAAGCTCCTTTTCTCATATGACGAAATCGCAACACTCATGTCTTCAGTCAAAATCACCGAAAAGAAAGCAACAATGGGACAGACAGAGCTTAGCATAACTGCCCCGGCAGCGAAAACAACAAAAATTCTTGTAAAACAACCTTCCAGAAGGCCTTTGAAGGAACAAGAGCTGTCGAGAACACCAACTTCCAAACCCCACCCCGAACCAGAACCCACCCTTCCAGAGGAACACATAACAACATCATCACTAGACTCTTTCATAATGAGTCTACATGCTGATCTCGAAACCACCACTCCACCATCCACCATCCCAACATCCACCACCCCACCATCTTCCACCACACCATCCACCACCCCATCATCCTCCACTCTTCCACCTTTTTCCAAATCACCCTTCTTCCCTTCGGGCATCCCATTTTCCGCTACTACGCCTGAATTCACTTCTTTTACCTCAACAGACTTTCCATCAACATTACCGGACTCACTTTTCTCTCCGGCTATGACACCACCCTTCTCATCCGCCGCCTCCCCGACACCGCTAGTGATCCTTTCCACAGTCACTACGCAGTTCGCGGGACCATCAATAGTGTCCTTTCCGCATGACACTACCACCACCATTCCACCCCGACCCCAGCCGCCCCACCCTTCTCTCACTGGGGTCCCCTTCACTAACGTCGGTGAGGAATTCGGACGGCAATTTGACACCATCTGAAACCTCCTCACCGACCCTTCTAACATATTAAATTCTATTTTTTCTTGTGTGCAGGGTTTAACAAAGCAGGTCGCCAAGATCGACGAGCAAAACCGCGCCTTGCCAAGCATCCTCCAAGAAATCCAGCAACGACAAGTTTTAGTGGCTAAGCAAGTTGACCACGTCGACGACCACTGCAAAACCTTACCCGAGCTGGTCCTTAGAGTCCAAAGCCAGCACAAGGCGATGGCAAAGCTAGTCGAGAAGATTTCAATACAGACTCAACCGCTGCCTGAGACCCTCCGCGAGCTCAAGCAGCAACAACAAGTTTTCAGCACGCGCTTGGACGACACCAACATCACCCTCACACAGCTACACAAATGCCAAGAGGAGTCATCAGCCAATGAACTTACTCAACTAAGAGCTCAAGTAACTGACCTCACAGCACGACTCCTCTCGGCTGAAGCACGTTATTCTGATTTAAAGGAAACCCACAACGCACTGCTCGAAACACACGAGGACGTGCAAGTGGCATACGACAAGCTTCAATCCATCCATCGTCAGTGCAAGAAGAAAGCACATAAGAAAACAACGGATAAATCAGCAGCAAATGAAGACGATGAAGATGAAGATTCTGATTCTTTGGCTGACTCCAACAATAGTACCTCCTCAAGTGATGATTCTGATAAACCAGATAATGCTGGGGAGGGTCCCAGCCATGGAACAGAACCCAAACAGCAGATGGATCACCATGACGGTGATAAAGATCCCAAATCCCCACAAAATGATAATGTCAACATGTCATATGGGGACCAATTTCTTGACTATTCCGCTATGGGATCCATCGGGGAGGCTGCCAAAGACGCGGCTTTCGCTGAGTTCCACCAATGTATAATAGGAACCAGCGGCAGCCCCCCCCCCCCCGCAACAGCTGTCCCACCCCCCTGCGCGCTCGACACGCCAGCAGCTTCACCACATGACGAGGACGAATCAGAACAAGTGTGTTTAGATACTGATGAAGAGCTCGATTCTGCCTCAGACTCAGACGACGACATACAGGGCTATGAGGAAGCTCCATAACTACCTCCCTCCTCCCCCTCCACGAGAGCTTCCCCCGCCACCACCCCTACCGCACAAAATGCATGACCTAGATATGGCGGTCATCTCCATATTAGATGCTCAGGATATTTTTATACTGAACACTATCGTGGACGATGCAAAAGCAGGGGACGATATTATCTACCACAATGCTAAAACAAAATGCAAGATGACACGTGAAGACTTCCGCAACATTATGCGACCTCGGTCAACGATGCCAATGTCTATCTTCCGTGTCCTTCTCGCCAACTGTATAGAAATGTACAGAAGTCATAAGCGGCAGCAGCCTATTTTTAATGCCTCGCCTGCCCTATCTTTGGGCCTGCTATACAAGGACATCAAAGAAAAATCAATCGAACGTCTGTGTACCGGTTTAGCACGACGAGCACGTTATCTTACCGTGTCCTTCCAAGTTTCAAATCATTGGTTATTCATGGTTGTTGATACCGAGGCTTAGGAAGCCATGGTTTATAACTTCTGCAGCGCTGAGCTACCCGCCGGTACAATAAACTTTATGGGTGAAGCAGCCGGTGAAGCAAGATGTATACCCTTTCGGCTGCTTAAGCTAATTTGGGCTGCACGTCCATCTCTCCGCCACAACTGGAGCCAGCCTTGGTTCAAAATAATAAACCCACAAGTCCAAGCTGATGAGGAATCTGGGGATTGTGCTTTCTGCACCATACGTCACATCCAAGCGATGAACCAAGAAATCCCATTCTCTGCTCTGGTTGCTGAAGATTTTCATTCTTTACGAGGACGTTATACCATGGAGCTCATATGTGATAGACGGTTCTTCAAGGACCCGACGATGGCACCAGATGATGTCCCTTGCTACCTCTACTCCTCTATCCAGCGACCGCAGCGGCGACCCTTCCGACAAACTCTGAAGGAGTCAGAGAAATCAAAGGAACCGGCCTCGACAACCGAGCAAAGCAAAGACGACATTGATCCCTTGTCTGCCATCAAGCCATCTTTCCCAAACTTTGATCTCAATGCTTGCAAAGGCCTCTCTGACTACGAACTATGTCTCATCATGTCAAGGATTTCTACCGAGAAAGATGAACTCGTGTTCATGTCTGGTGACATTCTCATAATGGCAAACACTCTTCGAGAAACTTTACAATTTAAAGGATCACACTCTGTAAGCCTAATTGTCGCTTACCAATTTCTCCTAGGCCAAGATAACCCCACAACATATATGGCGTCTCCTTAGTTGAAGGATGACATTTTAAAGCTAAAGCACTTCGGCG
The DNA here is from genome assembly GCA_963693085.1 of Alisma plantago-aquatica. Classification (NCBI taxonomy): domain Eukaryota; kingdom Viridiplantae; phylum Streptophyta; class Magnoliopsida; order Alismatales; family Alismataceae; genus Alisma; species Alisma plantago-aquatica. The sequence goes on from OY856414.1 coordinate 757,432,292, forward strand.
CAGATGAAACACTAATCTCCTATCTACAACACACAACGCCGAAGTTCATCATGCTACCCTTCCTCTATCATGAACACTGGCTGCTCCTGGCAACAAACCTACCAGATGGAACAATTACAATTTATAATAGTTCTGACAGCCAGTACAATCCACAACAGAAGAATTATGTCGTGAAGCCAAAAATGCCCACAGAGGTAGTAGCGAAAGAATGTGCTGAAAAATTAATTGTTTTTCTAAGTCAGCACACAAAAGCTTACGACAAAGAACATTTTCACCGCCCTTCCTTCTGCCACAAGTGTCCCCAACAAATTCGACAATCAAACGACTGCGACTTCCATGTCCTCTATTGGATCTACACCATCATCGTTCTTCAGAAACCAGTAGAGGATATGCATGACGTAGACTATCACGCCCTGCGAGGACAATTTGCAGCTAAACTCCTTCAAGTACTAGGGGCAAGCATAGGATTCACTTAGCCTGCGGCCCTTGTCCTCATACTACTCCACCTATCACTTTGACACTCTGAGGACAGAGTGCGTGATAAGTTAGGGGGGGTACATTAGACAAGGGCGAGGTATCATGCCTATATCCTTCTTTCTCCATCTTCTCCTATTTTTTTTTTATAAATTTTCTCAGTTTCTGTTACACCTTTAGCTTCTTAAGAATGGTTCATCTTTAGTCTAAAAGTCACCCTCAGCTAACTTTAGAATCAGGTGACTCCTCAAAAGTAAAATAGCACTTAGACATACAATGGTGACTTAATAATATCTCTCCACCTTGGGTTTTCATGCTTTTGTTTCACTTCTATATCTGACTCTCCACAAGGTCAATATCAATGCAGAAATAAGTCGAGCTCTCAAGGACGAGAGGGGTATCAGGCAACTTCCGAATTAAGAAGTCTTGCAAGCAGACCACACAATAAGTGCATGTTGAAAAAATCTAAGAACAGCTTTTCTCTCTTCAAATAAAAGAGGCTTGGCCGCCCAAAATAAATTCCAAAAGTAATCCCCAAATCCCAAGCCTGTGAGTTTTTCGAATAAAAGCCAGAGTGTTGAATAAAAACATGAGAGTTGTGCCATGCATAAGGACTTATAAGAAGAGCCAATAAAGGTCTCACCCGGCCGGTACATTCAGCTGCCCTCATAAAGGCAGATGTGTCGGGCCTGGTAGTGGGACCCTAAGGTTTCTAAATATAAGAGAAGGCTGATAAAGAGCTTACCTGGCCGGTACATTCAGCTTCCCTCATGAAGGTAGATGTGTCGTGCCCGGTAGTGGGTCTCTAAAAAGCATAGACAAGCCCTCTCCCACAAAAAGGGAGAGTTACACTTTAAGCCTTTAGCCAACCCTCATACCCACTCTAGTTACCGGTAGATTCCTCAGAGAGATATAAAGCTGATTAGAGTCAACAACATGCACAGAATAAAAAAAGTGGTCCCAATGCAAGCTACGAGATACGGAAGGAACTTGAGACCCATGCATCTCTCAAAAACCTGAAAGAGTCAAGGCAAGCAATAAGATCTGATATGATTTGAGGAAAACTCAGGTTGAGAATTGAAACAAGAGTATGGAAACCGTAACTAAATAAAATTGCCTCGCCACTGCATGCCTTAGCTCTATCTAACTTGAGGACAAGCTAGACTCTAAGTTAGGGGGGGTGATAACCTCTCACTTTGTGATGCTATTTTATTAGTTTTCCTTTATTTTCCATACTCTTTCTTAAATAAATTAGAAAGAATCATTAAATCTTTACTTTATTGCTGACACATCAATAGATTAACTTTTCTCTTCTTTATCCTTGCAGAAAAACACAAAAAAATTACAAAAAGAAAAAAAACCCAAACGGTCCCAAGACCGTTTAAGGCCAAACGGTCCCAAGACCATTTAAGGCTAAACGGTCTCAAGACCGCATGAACTCTAAACGGTCCCAAGACCGCATAAGCCCAAACGAGTTTGGCGCCCAAACGGGTCCAGTGCCCAAACGAGTTTGGCGCCCGAACTAGTTCAGCGCCCAAACGTGTTCAGCAACCAAACGGGTCCAGCGCCCAAACGAGTTCGGCGCCCAAATGGGTCCAGTGCCCAAATGGGTCCAGCGCTCAAAAGAGTTCGGCGCCCAAATGGGTCCAGCGCTCAAACGAGTTCGGCGCCCAAACGGGTCCAGCGCCCAAACGAGTTCGGCGCCCAAACGGGTCCAGTGCCCAAACGAGTTTGGCGCCCAAACGAGTTCAGCGCCCAAACGTGTTCAGCAACCAAACGGGTCCAGCGCCCAAATGAGTTCGGCGCCCAAACGAGTCCAGCGCTGAAACGGGTTCAGCGCCCAAACAGGTTCAGAAACCAAACGGGTTCAAGACCGTTTGGGATCCACTTAAGCCTATAAATAAGACCCAAAGGGGTCCTCAAGAGGGGGACTCTCAGATGCCCAAAGGCTGCCTCTCCAGTTATAGAGCATTTCCATACTTCATCCATCGCCCCAAGGCTTCCGGTTTGAGATCCACATTCCATCATCAAGCTACTTTCTCCCTCAACAACAAAGAAGGTGGGAAGAGAAGATCTATCATCAAAGCAACCACGAAGTGCGAAGATCGTTGCTCTCTTCACCAAGGGTTCAACATTCCCTCCTCTGTGGAGATGACGTTCCTTCTCTCTCTTCTTACCTCCTTCCTTATTTTTGACATGAGCGAGTAGTCCCATTCACTAGGGTGCGGGGAGTAGCCCCGCTACCCATGTTTTCATTTCATGCAATGTAATTCAACCGTTTTCAATAGAGATACTCTTCTTTTCGGTTCAACATCAATCGTTTAATGAATGCTTATTGCTTGATCATCAACTTGTGTTACCTATTGTCTATCGGTATGAATTGTCTATGTTTGTACTCTTAGATCTGAATATCGATTGAATGTTGGTTTTGGATGTATGTAGTCACCATATGTCTGTCTCGGTATCTAGGAGTGCTTTCATGAGTGGAGTAAACTCACTCCCATCGTTGCACTTTCACACTATGAAATGGAATCAGTTGACGTATGAAAGTGCAACCTTGGTAAGGTCGAGGAACACACTTTATGAAGGAGTAATGCAAAGCAAGTGACCATTCATTATGGGATGGCTGGCTTTGCAATACTCCACACTTCTCGTAGTTAGTTATCTGAAAGGAAACTAAGTCTACAAGATACTAACTGATTAGACTCTCTTTGCAGATTGTTTTATTATGTTGCATGTTTTGATCCATGTGTAGTGGCGTGAAATCTGATAACATCCTAGTGGTTTTTAATCATTGTTTACAACCTTAATTTCCACTTCCTTGCTTTTACTTTCCTCGCACCTAGCTTAAACAACCAAATCAAACTTTCGATCTAAATATCAACTGTTAAGTAGTTAAGTACGACTAAAATGTTTTCCATCTTGTTAAACTTTAAGCAAGACCGTTGTCCCGTGGATCCAACCCTTAAACTATACTACAATAAGACTTCCGCGTGTTTTAGTACACGTGGGTGGAGATCTTACCATAGTACGAGCAAGGCTAAACCTAGAGATTCATCATCTTTAGGATTTTTAGTGGCATTGCAAAACTCCATCATAATTCCTACTTTCTCTCTCTTAAATGAATTTTCAATCAAATTCATATATAATCTCCTTTATCTTTGAGGTGAAGGGATAATTTCGAATCCACTTTCACTTATTGCTTGCAAAAACGACCAAGGGAGCTTGGAGCAACAGGAGGATGACCCCCAACTTGTTGGTAAGCTTATTGACCTTCTTTCACCTTGAATTCATGGTGGAAATCACAAAACAATGCATGATTTCTTCTCTATTTCACTTCATCTTCAATCCTAGCCAATCTTTTCACTCCAAAGCATGAGGACGAGCCTTGAGAGGGTTGCAAAAGCTTCTTCCACCATTGTTGACGTGAAGCTCCAAGCTTTGAAGCTCAATTGAAGGTGGGTTATATAACTTGAACCCTTAAACTTTGTTATTCATTCCATGTCTTCATCAATTGTTGATTCTTTCTTTGTTTCTGAAATTTTATTTGGTTGATTGATGCAATCACCATGAAAATCACAGAAACTTCGTGGGTTTATATCTTTATGATGATGACATTATCATAAGCACACACCTCCACAAATATCTATTGCAAACGGTTTCAACATTTGGTCCAAACAGTTTCACCAAACCGTTTGGAGTGGTTGATCATTTGAAATGGTTGACCATTTGAGGAAATATGATGTTATACTTGGATATTGATCCAATGGTTTCAATTGGTTTGATCTTGAATGTTTCAATTGTGAATAATTCCTTCAATGAAAACCCTAATCGGGTTGAGTGTGGAACCCTTAAGTAATTGAATCAATTTTTGGGTTGATTAGCCCAAACGGTCTCAAGACCGTTTGGAGGTCACCCAAATGTCCTCAAGACCGTTTGGTGGACAACCATGACCATTTAGAGGTCTATGGTGGTGTATGATTGGATGGTTGAAGATCCAGTGATATCAAATTGAAGTATAATCACTAGCTCAATTGATGATCGATTCAATGATGCAAACTCTAAGTGAATTTTATAAATTTCAATGATGGGATGAGTCAAACGGTCTCAAGACCGTTTGGAGATTATCCAAATGACCTCAAGACCATTTGAGGTTAGGTATTGTCAGGGTTTGATGATGATCCAACGATTTCAATTGAATTAGTTCTATAATGTCAATCATTGATGGTTCTTCGATTTCAATACCCTAATTGATGGTTTCTTGATTATAAACCTTAGTTCAATTGGGTTCAAAACCCTAATTGAAGGTCCAATTGAGGGGTGATTCAATGATTCAATTGAAGAACAAATCAGTAGTTCAATTGATAGAGGGTTTAATGATTGAGACCCTGAATTGATAAGTGTTGAAAGACCTTGTTGGTCCATTTAGTTTTGAGAGGGTTTGGACCAAACAGTGGTCCAAACGGTCTCAAACCGTTTAGAGACCCAAGTGGTTTCAAGTAAGAAATGTCCATACGGTTTCATTATGGTTTTTCTTAAACGATTTCAAACCATTCAATGTCTGAGTGAATAAGACCGTTTGGGGTCTAAGTGACCAAGAATATTTGAGGTTCAATTGGTCAAAACATTTGAACACCTAAGGTGACTAAAGGTCAATTAACTAATTTATTATTAATGATGTAAATTAAAGGTGATTACAATGGTTGTACCTTTGAGGTACTAGGGTAATTAGTACCTTGTTGAGTGGTTAACTCTTGATGCTTATGAAAGCAATGATTTGATATATTGTGACAACCCTTCATTCAAGTTGTTTGGACCTAATCTAATTAAGATTGAAGTAATTGACATCCTAGAGAGGATGAGAGAAGAGGAATCCCTACATGAGTGACAATCATGTAATGGTTAAACCTCAACACTTTCAACATGAACATAATAAGTAATCAAGGTATGATCCTTTATAAAGAGATCATGAAATCTTAATTGAGAAGGTTGATGAAACCCTAATCAAGGGTGTGACATGAGAAACCCTAATTAAGGGTGATGTCAAGTGAAAACCTAATTTCAGGTAATGCTATTTGAAACCCTAATGTAGGGTAATGTTATGTAAAACCCTGATATATGAGGATGTTATGTGAAACTCTAAAGTAGAGTAATGTTATGTGAAACCCATATGTATGGGAGATGATATGTGAACCTTAATTTATAAACATGGAAAATCCTATTCCTAATAATGGAATAGTGATTAATATATTGACAAGTGTAACATCTAAAGAGGTTGATAGTGGATATCCTTATATCAATAGTTCCTAACTCAAAGATGAGTCCATATCATTAGCAATGGTTGTATTTTCTAAATACAGTGACTTGTGACCAATACATTACATGATAAATGTGATGAACTGGTGTATAAAGTATTAGGATGGGAAATACCCTAATACAAGCTAAGTGGATGAACTCAAGTAAGGTAATGGTGATGAGGGAAGTGATACATCAAAATATGATAGATATCACATCCAGCACCTCAAGTGTGATATACCTTAATGTATTTTAAATCCAATATATTTAGATGAGTGACACATGAAGTGTGTCATGTCAGTTGTTACATTTAATGATGGATGATGAGAATAAATAAGTATCATTGAATACTTATGTTATCAATGTTGGCTCCTAGCTGTGTGGAGGAATGATTTAAGGTTTGATCATTAATAACATGATCTTAAGAACCTAAATGGTTATTTGTGGAAAACCCTAATGGAGGGTGATAATATATAAGGGGAATCCTAACCCTAAAAAGGGAATAGAGGTATTACTTTTTGCTGCATGGTGCTGATATGAAAGCATTATAACTTTTATCATGAGAACTAATCATGCAGGTATGTTGAGACGATAAGCATAGCCATGTATGAGCTATGATGCTCTTATATTGAAAATGTTTTATAGGCCTTATAAGCCTTTACATGTTTTGTTTCTTAGTGAGAGGTAATCTGAAATTAATGAGCCCTATGTGCCATATGATGTTTTAGTTATTGAAATTGTTTATGGGCTTCATAAGTCATAATATTCCTTGTTGTCTTCTAAGAGGTAATAAGAGATGAATTAAGCTTTGTGTGTTATGTGGAATGCTTGTGTAGTAAGAATCATGCTTACCTTGGTTAAATGACCTGAAGGTAATAAGCTACCTGTTATGTGGTAACAAGTATTCTATGATGAATTAAGGGTTTGAATACCCATATTTTACAATCCTGATGATGAACTTGTTAAGAAATGGAAATGTGTTTGATGAGATGAGGGATTAAGATCCCAATACTTTGTTAGAAGAGTATGGCTATAGGCCATGACTCCACAAAACAATCCCAGGCATTAGTTGTGTGTTCTAAGCCTGAAGAGAGTATATGTTGTGGCTATAACTCTATAATGAAGATGTCAATTTACTCTGGCAAGTTAATTGCAGCCTGACACATGATGTGTAAAATATAATCAGTTGTGTAGTGTATTTGCATAAAGTTGAAATGTGAGAAACATTAGTTGATATTATACTGCTTAGTGTAGCGGATAAATGTTATACATGTTCTTCACATTCCTTATGGGATAAGTGATATGATGCTCTATCAGGTTACAACTACAATGTTTTAGATAAGAATAATGTTCTAATCTATTAAACAATGAATTAACTACTGTTAAGAAATTATGATTCCTCTGTTCGGACTTATTTTATTAATCTACAATAATAATGTTTCTGGTGGAGAGTTATATCTCTCGCGGGGGCAATTTTACAATTGTCGCACCCCCGTGGGAACCACATTTTTAGGTGGACGCGGACGAGGAGGCAGGAATCTTTTAATAGGTGGAGAACAACAACAGCAGCAGTAGGAACAGCAGTGAATAGTCAGGTGGAGACACTGGCTGATATGTCTTTTATAGATGTACATAGAGTCCTATGTGTCGTCTCTGTACTCTCAGGTCCTTGGAGTAGTTGTTAATGCTTTCGAGATTTTGGCTTAATGCCTCGAGATTTCATACTGCATGTGTTTAGTTTAATAGAGAAGTTGATGCATGTAATCTTCAGAAAAAGATGATACAGGACATGTACTTGTGAACCTGTATGTAATTAAGTTACTCCGGTTCTTTATGAAAGAGTTTTCCTATGTGTGGACCTCTTTGTAAAATGGTTTTAATTTTTAGTGATTTTTGGTAATTCTCTTCTTAGTGATCGCTTCCTCTTAGTTAATAACGTTTTATTCAAACAATGTGTCACATACTACATGTGTCTTTGTCTAGGGTTAGGAGAGATTAATATTAATGAAATGATTTTAGTTGGAATGTGAACCATGGTGAAACCACAATCCTAATAAATTCATTCCACTTGTGATCACAACCACTAATCTTAGTTTTTAATTCTTACAATTTAGTTGTTAAAGTAGCTAAATCGCATTTTTTTCTTCGACTTAGCTGATTGGGTCATTGTTAGTAGTAGCATTTGGGTACATGTTTTTTCCGTGTTTGATATCCACTTGCATTTTTAACGTGTAGTTTACGTGCATCAATATCCAATCACCACATAGTTAGTACGTATCATATACATGCTATAACCACGAACGAGAACATGTAATAATTAAAACACACTAGTGATGGTTATGGCCATTCTGTTATAATTTCTTCAAGCCACAAGTAATTACTACCACCTATGGTCCACATCATATGCAACCTATTTTTGGTGAATATTTGTGCTCGAACCAATCTGGGTTGATCGGTTCAACTTTTGAACCGGTTGGCTAGCCTCCGGGTCAGTTGGTTGGTGTCTCGAAATGATCCTCTGGTTCTCAGGTCCAAGCAATGTTTGGACACCTCCAGCCAATCGGTTGGGCCACTAATCAATCAGTTCATCCTCCTATCGTCTACCCTCCTTAGTCCTCCAGTCAATCAGGTCATTTCACAAGTTGTTCATTTCACATTTGTGCATATCATAATCTCATGTCAAAACATAAACTAAAACTATCTTGTTTCTTATTACATTATAAAAGGGAAACCTTGAGTTACATTCAAGGGGAAATAGGAAGAAGATAAATAATTTACATCTGGAAGAAAGAGAGAGGCTCAGTATGCAGATTGAGTGACAACACAAATAAACAACCATAACCATAAACACAAGATCTAGGGTTATTGGCCATAACCATCCTAACATCCACCATCAAAATTGATTTTAGGGCGACTCATGTAAATTGCATACATATATATATATATGTGTGTGTGTATGTGTAAGTTTGTGGAGTCATATGTGGAATTTAATCTGATATGCACATTAATCATTTTAATATTCACATCATAACTATTTAAATCCTAGATATATCGTAAATTGACATGGCTCTGATATCACTATAAAGAAATCAATCGCAGATATAGGCAGTGGAAATAAAAATAAATAAATGACCATTTCCCACAACAACAAGATCACATCAATAACAATGTATCTAAGAAGGAAGGTTTTCAAGGTTATACCTGGTCCTGGTGCTAGTCCATTGATATTACCCTTGCAATAGCATCAAGCTTCTTCTCCAAGTAGTAGTGCTTGAACCGTCATCACGAACGGCCACCTGATCTGGCACCCCAGACAGCAGTTGATGATGTCCTCCTAACAACAACTAAAGGGATCATGCCTCTAGATTAGTCCACACGGACCACTAGGAAGTCCATTTTGTGCTACCTGAGCCAACGGAAAGGATTTGTCCCCTTCTATCAGTGTACTAGTCAATGACATGCTCTCCCATAATTGTTCTCGGTTTTTTTCTCCCTCGTTGTCCCTCCATTTAACGAGTAGGACTTTCTTAGGATCTCTATTGGTTACCACAACCAGAGAAGACAACAATTGTTAGTGCAACTTATGCTCAATTGTATGTGTTTGAAATCCCCTAGTACCCCTCTATTTATAGAAGGGGTTGGGGTTAGGGTTCCCAGTCTATATGGGAGTAGAAGGGTCTAGAATTTTTATGAATTTTTCAGCCTACAACAGGTGAACCATTCGGCTGGCACAGTGAGCTGATTGGTTCGCCTAGTGAGCCTATCCTTTCACAGTATTTCCCAATCTCAATCAAATTTGCAATTCATTTCTAATTAATGTCCAACATTAATCCTTGTACCAATTGAATTGAACAAAGTGAAATAGTCAAAGTCATGATTAGGGAAAATCACCATAAGTTTCAAATGGGATTGACTAATCTAGTCGGTTCACTAGGTGAACCAGTCGTCTCACCAACCTGAGCCGGTGGGTTTACCCAGTGAGCCAATTGGTTGGTGTCCTGGCTCATTCAGAAATCAACCAATTCAATTTTTCAATCAACCTGACACTCCAACCAGTCAATTCAATATTTGAACTTGATGGTTCTGAGTCTAGTCAATTGATCTCTTATTTAATTGAATACCTAAACACCTTTAGTATTCAATAGAAACATCATTCATGAATATACTCCTTTAATCCAAGTGTATCCTATGTGTGTGACTGTATAGGTCTAGAATTACATTGGCAGTAAATGTCCATAACCAATGATGACATAGCATGCCAAGAGTGGTGCCAAGTCACACATTATTGCTACCTAGGTAAGGGAAGTTGGAGAATAACTTCAACCTACAATCCATGATCAGTGTTACTTTGCTCATATAGTTCATTTGTTGTTGATATCCGGATTGAACTTGAGGCATGGAATCATCATCCTCTCATTATTCAATCAATATTCCTTGAACTAGAGAAAACTATCTGAGATGCATGTGAGTTCACATATACCATATTGAATCACATGAGTGTGGTCGTATATTACTCATTCTTGCTTATCAAGTTTTCTAGATATCAATATCCTATAGGAGTGACAAATCCCATCTAAATCAGACAAAGTCCCCATGTGTCACAACTACCTAATCATCACTGTTATGACAATCCTTATTCAGGGTTACACTGAATGATGTCAAAGTATACTGAATGACATGTGATGAATGTAGTGACTTTAGGTCTAAGAACAACAATTACCACTATAACTATGAGAGATGATTTTAACTACCATTCCATGGTCTCCATGTATCACTCTCATCGTGGCTCTGTTTGGTACACTATTCTCTAACGTGTACAAGTGTGCTTGACTTGATATCACATATCATGACTAATGAAACTTTGTCATCAGTCAACACAAACTCTATTCTTATGTATTATTGTTGTATATTTTTCTTCCATGGTAATATCTGAATAGGGACATAAAAATAATGTATGTGCTCATAACATCTGTATGATCTCATTATTTAAGTCACATACTTGAAGACATATGTCATTGAGTAACATCATTCTTTATACATCTACTATGTATGTGTCGTCATCTCATGACTGATACAGACATAATTGACAAAATTACCTTTATTATTATCAAATCAGATATTCAATGCCACAATCCAATCATTTTATGATTGTCTCTCTGGACCTACATACCAACATCACAGTCACATGTTGACCAAAGAGAAGAGGTATATATCACACCCAGTGCACACAATCAAGGTGTGGCATTATCTTGAATGCAGAGAGATATGGGTATCTAGGGACAAGATGACCCTCTCGTGGCTAGAGATTGTGTGTAGATATGGGTGTGTAAGGTTCCTCTCTCTTCATGGGTGATTTTATGAAAGAAATTCTCACAAGGAAAAGGGATATATAGGAATAAGCTGACCTCTCATGGCTAGAAACTATGGTTGGATATGGATGTGTGGGATTCCTCTCTTTTTAGGGGTGATTTTATAAGAGAAATACTCACAAGATAAAGGGGATATACATGGACAAAGTGACCCTTTCAGGGTCAGAGACTATGGATGGATATAAATGGGTTAGATTCTTCTCTTTTCAAGAGATATTTTATGAGATAAACACTCACAAGGGAAGGGGTATCCAGGGACAAGGTGACCCTTTTGGGGACATAGATTGTGGTTGTATACGGGTGTGTGATATACCTCTCTTCTCTAGGGAGATCTTATGAGAGAAACATTCACAAAGAAAAGGGTATCTCGGTACAAGGTGGCCCTCTAGGGTGTAGAGACTGTGTCTTGTGTGTCTGAGATTCCTCTCTCCTTAGGGGAGATTTCATGAGAGAAATGCTCACAAGCAAAAGGGGTTCATTGGCTAGTTTTAGGTAATAGGTTGGGACTATAAAGATATGAAAGTGAAGGGACGATGATGGCCTAGTTTTAGGTCATGGTCCTAGACTGTAAAAATATGGAATTGAAGTCAGGATAATGGCCCAATTTTAGGTTGTGGTCCAGGACTAGATAAATATGGTAGTGAAGCCAGAACAATGGCTCATTTTTAGGTCATGGGTTGGGACTACAGTGTAATATAGAGAAAGATGGGTGGACCACGTCCTACTAGGTGACATCTTAATCAAGATGGAAAATCCTTTGGATCAAATGAAGTTGGTAAGCTCGTGGCATGTGTCGATATTTTGGTCAATATTTGGAATTTATATTCAAGATTTGAGTATTGAGTAGCATTACGGCATAATGGTGAAATTTTGTCTTGAAAGGATCAAGCTGACTCAGAATCCCTTCAAGGATGTAGTTGTCGAGTAAACATGGGCATTTGTATCTCAAGGATAGAACAAATGATTCAACGATAGATGTGATTTGATCATGAGAGTGCATAGCTTATAGGTATAGTCGGCCAGCCTTTCGATGCAAGGTTGAAAGTATGGAAATTTGATCCTCTGAAGGTCAAGGTATTTTGGAGAATTTTACTATATTTGGCACATGTATGGTCTAAGATGAAGAGTGAAGAGCATTTAGAGGATTTAAATAGCATTTATGGCATCCTTTCATAAATATAAAGGATTCTAAGAAGGAGTGGTGACTCTTGAGAAGATATCAAAATTGGGCAGCCTTTCGGCATGGAACAAGTTGGAAGATTTTTGAAAAGGTTGTCCAAGTTTAAAAAGATTTTACCTTCTTTTGTTTGAGTTTTGAATATTTTTCAACTTTTTTAGAAGATGGTTCAACTTTGTTGGGTTTTGAAACTATTTTTTAGTTTCTAAAGACAATTCAACTTTTCTTCTTTTTTTGAGACAAAACAAAGTTCACCTTTGTTGAGGCTTCAAAAACACTGTTCCACCTTTTGTATTTTATAAATATTCTATTTTTTCTTCCTTTGCTAAAGGTTTTGCCTGACTACTGAATTTTCTATAAGATTTTGAATTTCAGAAGATTGTTCTTTTTTGTAAGATTTTTGCTTTTTTATGTTTTTGAAAAGATTTTTCTTTTTTGTTTCAAATAGACTTTTTATATTTTGAGAGAGTTGTGAATCTTTTGAAAGTATTTTTCTTTTTTAATTTGAAAAGATTTTCTAAATATTTTCTTTTTCATTTTCAAAAATACTTCATTTTGTTGAAAGTTTTTCTCTTTTTTTTTAAATATATTTCTTTGTAAAATGATTTTTTCACCTTTGAAAAGGCTAATATTTTTTCTATTGAAAAGATTTTTCTTTTTAGAATGTTTTTTTTTTCATTTTCAAAAAAGAGTTTTCTATTTTTCAAAAAATTGTTGCCTTTTTTAGAAAGATTGTTCAGCCAAGAGTATTGAGTGAAGATTTTTGGATGAAAGAGATCATTTGATATTGTTGGAGATCACGTTTGAAAAGATCATGGACCATTAGAGCAGGCTCCTACACTCTGATCCTTTGGAGGTCTGTCCCTTTTCCCTATTGGGATGAGCTTCAACTATTGCTTTCCTATCCCTTACTAGTACTAGTAGAAGGGAGTGCTACTACAGGATAAAGGGAAGTCATGATCTATCGCTTAACCCAGTGGATCTCATTCCAGTTTCACTTCTATTCCTAAAAGAAAGGCATTATTATTGACAGTTCTTTTTGCTTCAGTTATGCTTTTGATTCTTTGAGATCATGTGAGATCATTGGAGATTGTTAGTTTGAGATTGTTTGAGAGCATGTGAGATATAAAGATTAGTGATTTGAGATTGTTGTTTTATAATATTATTTCAAACAAGGATGTAAAAAAATAAAAAACAACATGTTGTGATAACTACAACCTTAAAGCATAAGTCTTTCAACGGTACTAGAATTAGAAAAGCATGCTCAATTTTTAAAGTTGTAAACTGGGCAACCATAAGATGCATATCTTGAAGATAAAGTCACCCTTTTTAACCAATGAGTTTAATATGTGATTTTACATCCTCACTCAAGTATGATCATAGAAGGGGTTGTTCATTATCTTCTCTATAGCGTGTTGGCATTCATGGTGAGGGTAACTCAGGTTTGATAGATATAGGTATTGCTCCCTATAAACCTCATGACGATGTTGGTCATATTCAGTTGTGAGTTCTAGGAGAGGGGTGTCCTCAAGGCCTTTGGATGTCTAGCTTAAAGTTGTGCTAGTACCTTTACTAACATCCCCACACCACTTTTAGATATCCAATGTGAGTGTTGTCACACACTAAGTGATTTTACGTCCTCACTCAAGTATGATATGCATATAAGGGGTTGATCATTATCTTCTTTATAGTGTGATGGCACTCATTATAAGGGTAACCTGGGTTTGACGGTCATGAGTAATGCTCCCTATACACCTCATGGCTATGGCGGTCATAATCAGTTGTGAGTTCTAGGAGAGGGGGTGTCCTCAAGGCCTTTGTATGTCTAGATTAAAATTGTACCAGTACCTTCACTAACATCCCCATGCCACTTTTAGATATCCAACGTGAGTGTTGTCACTCATTCCCTAACACATGGGTTCGTAGGTGTGCATAGTGTAGGTGCAAGCTTTTAATATCTTCTTAAGCAAGCCCAAAATAATAAAGCATCAAAGATAATTAATAAGAATATGAAGAAACAATCATACAATTATTAAGAAAGATAAGGAATTGCTCATCATGAAGACCTCTCTCATCCTTTTATATCTTTCCAACTTAATGTTTTATTCTTTTAAAGTAAATATAAAAGAAAATAGGAAAGAAAAAGAAAAAAGAGAGGAAAACTTAGGCTAACCCTAAAAGGGATGTATAGGCTAACCCTAAAAGGAAAGTGGAGACTGACCTTAAAAGCGGTGACTGTCAAAAAACATAGCAATTTTTGTATGTAAGAAAAAAATAAAAATTACTATCAAAGAAAAATATATATTATACTGGAAGAACAGAGGATTTTGTTGGCTTCACTTAACATCAAAACAAAAAATAGTGACAAAATCCTTTTTGGGCAGATCACATTGTTCGGATGCAAATTTCAAAAAATATTATGAAAAATATATCAACAGGTTCTCCAAATTTGTTGTCAAAAAATTAGAAAACTTCTAGATCTTGGCACAAACAGAAAGAACGAATGAAAAATAAAAAAAATAGAAACTTCAATGAATCGACAAAATATGAGATGACAAAAGGGAAAACACAACTTGGATCGTCTAACGTCCCATACGAGTCTCCAGACTGTTCTATCTGGCTCAAAAAAATCTTAGATTCTATGATCTTGAAAACACCAAAAGCAAAAGAAATAATAAATTAATAAAGATCAGAGTCACCACCTAATTTTATTCATACAACATGGAAAATCGAAGGTGGGCATTTAAATCAACAGTAAAATGTGACAAGGCTCAATTTTGACTCCATTTGAGAGTGCATAAGAGAGATATGCTTAATTTAAAGATAGGAATTGACGATCATGTTACGAGTAGGGAAGGTGTTAGTACCCCCATCTCACCCAATGGAACGATATTGCATCCTTATGAGTTATCTCGAATAAAAATGACCATGATTGAGGTTGTTATTAGGAAAATGGTACAAAAGTGATAGGAAGTATTTTTATATTGACGAACCATTAAGGTTGGAGACGGGTGTGGCTTTCCCATAATATCCCTAAAGATCATGGTGCTTAAGTGTGTTGTCGTCCCAATCATCTCGGGGCCTTGCACAGTGAAAATACATCATTGGCAGTTGGGATCGATGCATAGGAGGAGAGAGATGCAAGAGATTAGATTTATTAGAGTAAGATCTGAGATATTTATAGTGGTGTGTAGACATGAACATTTATGAATAATAAAGATCTGATAAGTATCATTTACTGATATAGATATAAGAGAGAAAATATCAGTAGTTATTGAGAAGCCTAGCAGTGTTAATAGGACTGTTGGTGTTATAAGAAGGATCCTCCGATAAGATGCAAAATAAAAATTAGAGGGAGGTAACTCGCTCTCTGGCTTTAGGAGAGATAAATGGGCCCTTGAATATGAAGGGTGTGGGGTCTATTTATAGTTGGATATTAGGGTTCAGGTTTTTTAACTGGAAGGTTCTCGAAGAGGCAGTGGATCATGCCAATGTGTCACTAGGTGTGGCCCATAGATCATGGCCATCTGCTGCATGGCAACGGTGGATTGCTTCGATCCGTCGGCTGCCCTAGGATTGGATAATGTTAATTTTTTATGGATATTTTAGAAATGATATAAAAAATCATTAATAACATGGATTATGAATAAAAGTCTATAAGATAATAAAAGATAGAGAAAAGGCATTAATTTAAGATTATCATATAGCAGTATCTAAAAGATATATATTTTTATGTGGACATGACAATTGAATTATCCATAGGGAAAAAGGGAATATTTTATTGTTGATAATTTAACATGATATTTGATAGAAAATAGGCTTATAAAAAGCGACCACAATAGATGAATTGCACTTAAGTCTAGATAATGAATTTTCTTTATAGAAAGGCCCAGACTAGGTAAAATTAGTAAAATTGGGAGGATTAAAGAGGCAAATTTGTGGGAAATTATGAAAAAAAAGGTGGGAAGGGATAAAACATAGAAATTTAAAAAAAGGTAAAATTGAAAAAATATGAACAAATGTGAAAAAGTGGAAATGAAAAAAATATGAGAAATAGGTGGAATGTAGAATGGAATCCATCATTAGCCAGAGAATTAACATCTGAGCATGAATTTCTATTGAGTGAGAAAATATGGGATGACAACAAATTCATGCACCTATTAAAGGTACAAAAAAATTGTATGAAATGTAAAATCACTGACGCTAGCCATCCACGTCGGTCTAATTTTGACTTTGTGAGATAATATGCCATATGATGAAGGTCTTTGCTTTTATCTTGAAATGACCATCGGTATCGATATTTATCATTACATTATCTTGGAATAAATATGTGGGCATCCAACTATTGTGTGTCCACGCCAAGATAGTATCTTCAATCTCCATGATGACACCCTTGACTAACTCATCTTTAATCTCCATGGTGACACTCTTGACTAAGTCTTCTCATTTATTCTCAAAAGTCTAAGTGCACAGAGAGTGCCCAACAAATGGACTTCGGTCTATTTTATTGGTTGAGTAAAAAAGCATGAATGAGACGAGGTAAAACATTGTCCAAATTCCCAACCTCTAAAGATAAGCCTAGTCATCCATTTGTAGAATTTCACAACACTAGAACTCACAAAGTTGAGAGAACTATCTTGTTCCCTTTTCTTGTTTGGTAAACTAATATTGTCTTTAAAGTTAGGGGCCTAAGTGGCCTCCATATATAGTGATAGGTTTGAATATTGGGGCCTCAAATCTGCTTTCCTATGGAAAGCACCAGAACATGAACTCCTACAACTACATGAGGTCCAAGCAAGGTAAAGTTTGTCAATACAATGTAAATTTTCACCTCCCTTCCGTCATTATGCTGATTTCAAGTGGTATGATGATACGAGCATCCAAGATCGGCGGTCTCCATCATTTTCCTTTTGATTCTAACATGACACCTCATGTTTAACATCTTTGTGGTTGAAGTTTCTATTCGTATCCCCGTGAATGCATGTTTTCACCTTGGGATTGACAATACTGATAATAATGGGCGTGCAAGGGGTGCCTAACACCTTTTAACATGAATTCCCATCCTGATCTGTGGCTATGAATTTTCTCTATTTTATTATTTTTTTAGAGTTCTACGAGTCTATATGTTTCTACATAAACATGGTAGTGACTTTGTTTTTTAGATCCCATCTGAATCTCATTAATGTTGTACCAGATAAAGCAATCCCCTCAAGCAAGGTTGAGTTATAAAGCAACGATATCTAAGAGATGTATTCCTGATCTTAATCATCTTATAAGAGAGATGTCTTTTCCATGTTAATTAATATGTAGTATTAATATGTTAAATTTTCCTTCTAAAAAGTGACCACGAAGAGATGGTTGCCTCTCGTGGGGTTTCTGGAGTTAAGATGTATATCAGTATGTGCGTTGGTTGCAACGTATGTCACGTATTTTATTGAGGTATGTTACGCATTTAGTATTGAGGCGCAGTCCTGCTGCTTTATGTTGATCACGGCCGTTCGAACCCATATCCTTGAGGAGAGAATAAGAACGGAAAATTTATTTGGGAGGGGGTAAAGCAAGGAAAGGAAATTACCCATGGTCGTTCCTATCTAGATAGTGTCATGTACTCATGTGTGCCTACATGGAAGGTATATATTCGACATTTCCGAACATGAGCCGCGTGTAGACGTAGTTGGACTCGTAGTAGGAAGTGGCCAATCCGAAAGGAAGTAGAACAGGAAAGCCATTGTACTTCCCCGGCGAAACTCTCTCACTCACATATATACCGGCACCAACCCCAGTAATTCACCAACCCCGGCATTTTACAACAAAGAAAGTAGAAAGAAGAATCAGCGAGACGCCGCCGGCCATGATGACAACTCTGAAAATCACTACCACTGGACCGTCAGAGGCACTTTCTCGCCCTAGCATCCTGCAGCTGGCGGCATCCCGCACCAGATGCCTGGGCCTTCCCCTCACCGTCGCGCTGCAAGAGCATGGTGGGCACAGGACAAGACGCGTACATGTCGCTGTCGCGGCGGCGCCCGCGCCGACATCCACCTACGAGCCGGTGACGTTCCCACTGCTCAGCACTGCGTTCCCCCTGGCCATGTTCCCTGGCGACCTGATGCAACCGGTCTCCGCTGGACCCAGCGGACTGGGACCAGAGCGGGAGCAGGAATCTCCGGCCCCATTGGCTCTTCTCGCGGCCAGGCGGCCCCGACCCATTGGAGCGGTTGGCCGCCTTTTTTGAAGGTGTTCGTGATGGAGACTCGCACAGCACGGCTTCCTCGACGGTTCGTGTGCGGAATTGAGATCGTTGGTGTGCTTTATCACCTGCTTTTGCGCTCCTCTTCCATGCTATGAATGTACTATCTACAAAAACTGAAGCGTAGTTACATGTGCTCATGAATGTCGATCATCAATAATGTGTGTGATGTCTTTCTTCTTTTGTCCTGCGTTGAGAGAGTAGTATGAATAATAAAGCGTCCCAGCTACTCTTGGAAAAGAAATGTGAAATCATAAGCTTATGAACGTCGAAATACTGAGACGGACATGAAACGCGTTGCGTTGAGATGTACTCAAAGTTTCACGAGGAGAATTAAAAATGCAATGTATAATGTCGAACACCAAATCGCATCATCCAGATTCGATATCTTATTCCTATTGTCACATCCCACTACTAGAAGAATTCAAATTCAACAAACTAAAATAAAATATTCACATGTGATTAGAATATACCGAATTTCTAATCAAAATGTGAATATGATAGTAAAATTACGTATCTTTCTTTGGCGGGACATTTAGAAATGAATTACGCAATACTTTTGACTGTGTTGTTATATTCTGTTTGGTTTTTATAATACTCGATGTCGGATATTGCTCTACTCGGATTTTGTATGGATGTTCTAGTTCTAATTTTTTTATAAACTAAGCATTCATATAATAATACAAAAATCAGAAAATGCCTACTCGTGATCTGGGAAGGGCAATCACAACCGCACAGTATCACAAGTGTCCTGAGAAGAAGAGTACGTACAGGTGGGTACTCTGATACAACAACCCACAAAAAGTAACCCATGTCAGGGAGCAACGTCGAGAAATAAACATCATGTTTGTACGTAATGGGAGAGGGATTCCCTTAAAACAATCCACTCTGTGAGAACAAATAGAAAGTAAATCAAACATTGGTAGGACCTTCAGGGGTAGTTATAAGAGCATCATCATGTTCTGGTCCAAAGTTGATCATTCCAGAATCGCCATCAACCTGAGCAATTGCGAACGTGCAGGGGGTTGGGATAAGATTTTATTCACAAGTATTGTAATCTTTGTACATTTGAGATGATATATAGTGCTTGGATAAAAATTATTTTCGATTATGATGTGGTTATGCATGATCCAAATATCTCAAAGAATACAAACAACCAGAATATCAGTGTGTGGTCTAAAATAAGGATTGGTACAGACTTTGGTGTTGTGAACATCATATTAGGATGATCACAGACACAGTTGTTGTGAGTATTGTTTCAAGAAATAAGTGAGACCAAATGTAAATCGAGAAAAGACAATGAAAAATGTGAAATGTGATCTCTTCATGATTTTTGCCAAGGAGATTAGATAAAGATCATGCAATCTTCTTTTGTTATAGTTGGATCTTATGAAGAGTTTGTTACTCCCAAACAACCGGAAATGAACCATTCACATATTCTGTTTCTGTAGTGACATCGACGAATCCATTTCCAATGAAATACTAGGTGTTCAGTTATATGGTTGTTGGATTCGGAGCGTACATTGAATCAAACTTTTCAGTCAAAAATAAATCTAAATATTATACATGTCTTGTTCCAGTTCAATCTGTCAAAAACCCCCCACCCGGGGTTATGGTAGTTTCTTTTCTTTATTGCTTTTTAAGGTATACATAAGGAATTATTATTTAGAAATCCTCTTGTTGGTTGTGTATAACGTAATAGCAATGGAAAAATAAAATGGAATTTTAATATTCTTTTTTTTTTAGCATAAAGGATAATGACAACCTTTACAGGCTGCCCCCGCATCCTATCCGGGCGGGTGGTAAATACAGCGCTTAGCATGGGCTCGAACCCGGGTTCCCCCCGGAGGGGGACACCATGCCTACCACATGAGCTACGCTGGCCGGGTAAATTTTAATATTCTTGGTGATACAGGTGTAGCAACAAAAGCTTGATGAATTTTATGATTTCTATAATGATTCCAAACTTGAAAATTATTAAATATGTTTACGGTTAGGTGTGGCATGTAATTGATGGGGCCATGGAAAAAATATTAACATATAAGCGAAAACATTCTTAGAATATGGGTATTTTAGTTTTGACTCGATATGATTTTTTTCCAAGGGGACCATTATATCATGGAACGTTTTCCTTTCAGAGGTTAAAGAAAAAAGTTCCAATAGTGATACGAGACATAGCACACACAAAATGATCGTGGAATGAGAAATTACCTGTGTAGACCACGGCATTTATGTTAGAATTACTACGTCATGTGTTGTCACTAGACAAAAGGACAGCTAATTGTGTAATCCATATGACAAAGCACATGTCATAGAAGGTGACAAAGAAGTATTCATTATAAATTGCACATGAAATATGTATCTAGATAGAGAACATCACCAGTACTGCTTATTTAAACATAAAACTCCATTCATATAATTCCTATGTAAGAGATAGGTAAGTTTTTTTTACATAAGTCCTTGATTTCAGTTTCACGCCAAGAAACCCAAATTAGTTAGATATCAAGGCGTTTGTATTTTGATAAAAGGAGGACGAGGAAATTATTTCGCCTCATTCAATATTTGTATCCGACTTTGTGTAGAAAATATGTATCTCTAACAAGACAAGAACATAATTAATAGATAGTGATATATTAGGATGCAAGGGAATGATATATCATTTTCTAACACAATAGTTTCTTGCCGAAATGTTTGTATCCTAAGTATGACATTGACTATTCAAGTTTCAAGGGTCAACACGTAGCTATTGCATCATTATCTTCTCTTTGCTACATCCTATCTTTACACCAACCCAATAAGGAAGAAGTACTAGTACAAATTATATATATTGTTTATGTACACGGCCGTACACCTAGTAAGGTAAGACTAAGCAGTAAACAATATGAATGTGTGATAGAAGGAATCACATAAGACAGTTATGCAATCTCATACATTTTTCAATAATCACTCCATTCATCATTAATGGATGGCATGCATTTAACCATTAACATGCTCACTTGGAGCTTTCCCTAGGGCGTAACTTCTAGGCCATATACCCTTTACTGCCATAAACACTCATCACTACCCTTATACAAGGCATAAACATCATATATTTCTTATGAAAAAAATCGTATGATGGTGCCACTTCTTATTTTTTAGAAGTTTTCACAAATCATACTTAAAGCAAGGCATAACATGTGGCAAGGGTAGCAATCTCACCTCCCCTTTTTTATTAATGTCTAATTAAACCCATATTATGGGTGGATTCATATTTTGAATTCATTTTTATTATGCATTACTTTTCTTCCAAACTTCAGTCATCCTCATCTTTAGGACTTATCTCCTAAACTGTACAAGTGTACCATTTATATTTATTCATGTATGTCCTTTCAAGAATGCATATCTCTTTTCAATCAAGATAAAAATAACTAATACAAAATTCATGCATTATAGAAACAAGGCTATAAATGTGTCTAGTAACCATGGAAATGAAGATACAAAATATAGGTGACCTATTTAACATTAAATCTATATCCTGATATGGATTTTTGAGAACTATTATCTCATCCATAGTTTAGCTAATCAAGACCCTTTTCCATTTATTTTTACATGCATACCCAATCAATTAGGATTATGGACTAGGTTCTTCATATGTCAACAGTTAATAGATTTCATGATTTATATCTTTCTTCAATCTCTTAGTATATTTCTATTTCTCCTTTTTTAAAGTTAATAAGGCCTTGTGTCCTTTATGTCTTTTTTCATGTTTAAGCATTCCTTCTCTTAGCTTTCAAGTGTTTCTCAATAGTATTTCACAAAATATCCCTTATTTATATGTTTGCCTTTATTTTACTCTTATGCGTGTAGGTTCTACACTTAAGAGATTTAGTTCTCCTAAATGCATATTAACTTTTTTCTCAACCTTAGTATTAAATATATCTTTGACGTTATCTATATTCTTATAATCATTTATCTTATTTTTCCTCTTGTTAGATCTTATTTCTTGTACTCATTCTCATTCATTCTAGTTACCCTATTTCAAATTATTTCATTTATACTCACATGAGAATTTATCATTCAATAGATCATTACATTCTTAGTTACTACATACATGACCACATGTACACATTAAGCTACTACCTCTTTCTTTATTCTTGTTCTCATTATTATCTCATACATAATTACATTCCTAGTTTGTCTACATCAGGGTATCTGGCCACGACAACCAGATTCATTCCACTAAAAATCTAACATTGAGATTCTCCATTAGTAAAATGCATGGCTAGGATACATGAGTATAGATTGATCAGTATTCCTCTTGTTATATTATTAAATCATCATACAACTCAAATCTGTATGATGTGGGGAACCTTATGGATTTAAATTTCATGGTCCATCACTTGTTCAACTTGTCATTTTTGCCTAATAATTAAGTCCTTACTTAGAAAGTTTCAAAGTTCTCATATACAGAATGACACTTGTTTCCCTATATGATTCTTGCATCAAAACAAATTCACAAATTCATACCAAAAATACCAAGTGTAAGAACTACTAGACACATCTAAACATTTGAACTTCACCTACATAGTCACTTAGCATATAGATCAAGTGAAGTTATTAATGTCTCTACTTCAATATATAAAAAAATATTCATTACTTTATTAGACAATGTCTATGTGAGATAAGCATAACAGTAGGCAAATACATTTCATCATCTTTCTTCATATTAGTGTAAATATTATTCAAGTTAAACTTTAGACATAATGGGGTTATAACCTAAGAATTTCCTTGATAGCAAGGGAATATAAGATATGAATGTGTAACTGTCATTAAAAGGTATTAATGATATGATTATTTGTCAAGAATGCAGTGATATAACATTAACATTGCTATTTGGAAACAAGAACATAATATTAAGGGTAATAACATAATTTGTAGGGAATAAACAATATCAGAGGTTAATTTATTTTGTTTCTTTGCCCTAAAAACTAGTTTACATGTACCTAGCCAAGTTGAGGTCATCATGGCATGCTTACGTACACAACTCATTGTCCATGTCATAGGGCTAAGTTGTCCACCCTGAGATGATAGCACTATGAAGGTCTACCATAAAACTAGGTAGGAATGTATAAAATGTATACCTCTCATTCCCACACCTTAGAATAAGGTCAGGGTGTGACACAATATAATCACAAATAACACATATCATAATTCCCATTTGATATTACCATATCATTCTCATGTAAAAACTTGGATTGGGTTCCATATCCCATAACTTGTATATTTAATATTAGCAAGCGAGTTTGGATCTCATTCCCATCTCTATGGGTTGTCGTAACTCTTCATAGATTAGTCTTTGGGTTTTAACATACTCAATATCTTATTTGCATGTATTCAATCCATTATGATACATCCCCATTTCACCACTCCAAAATAGACACCAAGGTAGGCTTATAGTGTCCAAGGCACCTATCTATATGAACTAGGGTTTCATTTTTTTCATTATTAGATAGACTACTCACCTTAAGGAGTTTAGCTACAAGATACGCTTAGATTCATGTGAGTGGCCATACATAATAAAACTAGAGCTTCCACATTAACATTGATAGAATAGATTATTCAAAAGCTATAACACTAAATTACTTAATTTGTGGCATTCACATGATTGTGTATACCATCCTAAAAAAGCATGGAGCATTATATACATCACATCTCAGCATAACATTCACCAACAAGGCCTAGAATAAATCATCTTTAGTCTTTTCTCAACAAAAATCTCATTACCAAATCCTCTATGATATAATCTCAGCCTTTGCTTCAAATATACTTCCAATATTTATTTGGAACAATATCCACTTTATAGCCATAAGATGTAACCTCTACCTTTTTACATAGATGTAAAGTAATTTCTAATATGTATAAACAGACTCTATTAAGGAGAATGTGAATCTAGGGTTTTTACTTATTTTGTGTAGCACAAGCGAGTAAGAACAACAACTTTATAGATCTGATTGTCACGAAAAAAGCAATCGATTGTAGCCTTGTCACTTTGCGTTAAGGCTTAGTATTCACTAACCATGGATAGAATATTTCAAGCATGCCTAAAAACATAATTTGATTTCAACCTTTTAACTTTATTATTGGACTATTGCACCAGCAAGATGAATACAAAATCCAGTAAATCAAGAATTTAAGGCGTCCCATGCATTTTCATAGCATTAGAAAGCATAGTAATGTTCAATATATGATTTATCAGTACAAGAAACCTTGTAAATATCGGCATGCTATTGCAACATCATGTATCTTGAGTTGATATATGTCATATATGCTGACACAAACAACTTTTTTGGTATTGAATAGTCATGGATCGAGGTGAAATGCCTCAATTTTAATAGAATCAATCATGAAATATTTAAAATAGAAGCATTAATGTTGTAAGACCCATGACCAAGCTTAACCCACTTAATCTTGTTCCATTGCCTTCAACACTGGTGAGATGCTTGTTATAGCATGTGCTTAGTTAGTAGTTGTTTTTCTTGGGAGACTATGTACAAGTTATTCTCAGATGAGGGTTCCCTTTTAATGTGTACATAGCATGATGTTGCCTTCTGCTTCTCCTTGCTTGGTTTTAAGTGGATGTACCTTGGTGATCTAATATGGCCTCGTTGCCTCGTTATCGATTAAGAATCGATAGGTCCTTTGTGTGTGTGATATTATAACAACTAGGCAATACTTAGGGTAAAGTAACATCAATGTTGGATGTCTCGACAAAGGTATATTCAAGAGAAGAAGTTCAAGAGAGTTAATAAGTAAATAGATGTGGCATTTACCAAAAAGGATATGATTAAAATAAAGAATTCTTACCATAAATAACATTATCAAATCATAATCATCTTAAAAAAAATCATAATCAGTGTACGTAAAATAATTAGACTTTTATTTACATATGACTGAGACCTATAAAATATCAAGTCTAAGTATTTGGGTCAAAAACTCACACCCTCACTGTAATATATGTGTAGAAGTGGAATACGCACACTCGGGATGGAATATGCACGTCCAAATATTATGTAACTACTATAAATAAGCATAGTCTATGTAACATACTGAATTTTGTATGTAATCTCCATGTAACCTTTTTCCCTAAGTTTTCTTCTCAATTTTGTCCTTTATGTCCTTGTTGATGAATTAGTGGAATTTATAGTGGTTTGCTGAATATTTTTTCAATAATTATACCAATGGAAGTGTAACACCCCTGACCTGGGTTATACTTTAACCCTAGGTGTTTTGATTAAGAAAGATGATTAAATGCTTAATCTTATCTTGTGAAAGGTAATTAGGGTTCAAGAGGAACTTATATTGCAATTCTAGTCCTTTTTGAACATTGTTGAAATCAATGTTTTGCCTGTTTTGGACTAAAGTGCAAATTACCCAAGTTGAGGGGTTTAAGTGCAAATTGTGCATGATAATATGTTCCTCATGTGTTGAATCATCATGAGAGTAAAGATGATGCTGAGGTATGGCTTATGGAAGCCTCAATACCAAGAAAGAGCTGATAAAGCAATGTATGTGCATGAAAACCTAGTTTTGGTGTAATGTGCAATTTACCCAAAACCTAGGGTTCAATATGCAAATTACCACTTCAATAAGGTCCTTAATGTTCCTTGGCATCATGTAGAGCAAATAAAATGAGAGGGGTGCCTCATTTAAATTAAGTTGGAGGAGAGAGAATCTTGATATTATATTAATCAAGATTTAATCATAAGTGAAACCCTAATTCAAATTAGGGCAAAAATGAATGTATTAATTAAAGGGCCTTCAACCAAAATGTTATTGGTTGATTTTGAATAAGGATGGACGTTCTTTTTCCAAGATAAGGAACGAAAATATCCTAAGAAGGTGAAATTCCACTCACCATTATTATAAGGAAAAGAAAACCCACTCACATATGGATATTAATATAATAAGCATTAAGGTGCTTAATTTCATTTTCTTTAAATGATGGATAATGAAGAGGAATAAGAGGCAATGAAGATAGCCTCGTCCTTAAGGATTTTGAGGGGAATTTGAGGGGGAGAGGCGGCCATATTTTTGGAATTTAATGCATTTTAATAATGCATTTTCTCTCTCATCAATTTTCTTATAAAAGTACCTTTACCAAGCCAAAACAAAGGCTATTTCGGATTCTTTTCTTTACCCTTGCTTGGAAAACGACTAAGGAGCTGTGGAGGAGCAGGAGGACGACCCCAACCTGTTGGTAAGGTCCTTGACCTTCGTTCTCCTTGATTCCATGGTGGAAATCAAAAATAAATCATTGATTTCTTCTTATTTGGATCTCCTCTTCAACCCTAGCCAACTTTTTCATCCAAAAGCTTGAGGACGAGCTTAGGGGGAGTTGCTAGAGCTTCATCCACCATTAATGGCGTGAGCGTGAAGCTTTGGAGCTCAATTGGAGGCGGGTTTTATAACTCAAACCCTTAATCATTGCTATTGCATCAATCAATTATGCTTTGTTGATTGTTTTCTTCGATTTGATACATACTTGTTTCTTTGCTGAAATTTCCATCTAGAACGGTTGCTGTTATTGGTTGTTCGAAGGAAGGGGATGATTAAATTATCATATATGCTTATCCAAAGAAAAGTACCAAGCCAAATGGTCTTGATAGCTACTCCAAATCGAATTGAATTAAATGCTGATTTTCAACCTGATCAACTTGACCTGTTTGGGAAAACGGTTTCAAGACCGTTTGATATGGTTGACCAAGCGTTGACCGTTTGGGAATATTGTTCCTAATTATGTAGGCTAATGACCCTCCACATTTGAGGGGTTAACTCCAAAGGAATCGTCAGTTGAAGGCCAATCAATTAGATAAATCGAATTGAATTAAATGCTGGTTTTCAACCTGATCAACTTGACCTGTTTGGGAAAACGGTTTCAAGACCGTTTGAGTGTGTTGACAAAGCATTGAACGTTTAGGATTCCTGTTAATAATGATTTTGGTTAATGACCCACCAAATTTGAGGGATTAACTCCCAAGGAATCGTGAGTTGAAGCCTAATCAATTAGGGAAACCTAATTGAATTAAGTGCTGATTTTCAATCTGATTTAATTGACCTTTTTGAGTAAACGGTCTCAAGACCGTTTGAATGCATTGACCAAGGGTTTAATGTTTGGGATTACGGTTCCTAATGATGTGGTCTAATGACTCACCAAATTTGAGGGATTAACTCCCAAGGAATCGTGAGTTGAAGGCTATTCAATTAAGCAAACCCTAATTGTTTATGGAAGCAATAACTCAGTATACTATGTCAAACATAGTTGTTTGTATTTGATCAGATGGTTGATGTAACCAAATCAAGTGGAGAGAATGATAGAAATGAATTCATACATGAGTATGATTCATATGGTGATTTAGGGTAGGATCCTTAGTAAAGAGATCAAGAAACCCTAATTGAGAAGGTTAACGAACCCTAACCCTGATTTAGGGAAATTCTGAGTAAAACCCTAATCTAGGGTAATAGTGTAACCCTAATTAAGGGTAATAGTGTAACCCTAATTAAGGGTAATGACTTCGGTAACTCTAATTTAAGGTAATGAAATACCAAACCCTAATTGGAGGAATAATGAATCCCTAATTTATGGGTAATTGAATGAAACCCTAATTGGGATGATTAGTGAAACCCTAATTGAGGGTGATTCCCTGAGAAACTCTAATTGAGGATGATTCCATGTGAAACCCTAATTGAGGGCGATGTCATATGAAACCTTAAACCTAACACAGAGTAATGCTATGTAAAACCCAAAATTTGGGCTATAGTGCATGGAATTCTAATCATGGGCAATATGATGATAAATCATAACCCTAATGTCTGGGTAATGATATGAGTAAACCTTAATGATGAAATAATGAGTAATACCCTATAATGATGAAATATCTCAAGTGGTTGACTATAGGAAACCTTATAACAAGCAATGCCTTAATTTGAGATGAGTCCATATCATTGAAGATAGTTGGACAATCCTTGTGTGTGATCTATGCACATCATGGTAAAGGTGATAGGTTGGTGGATGAAAGTATTAAGATGTGAAATTCCTTATTATAAGATAAGTTAATAAACTCATGTAAGATAGAAGTGATGAGGGAAGTGATACATTGAGACATGATAGATATCACATTTAGCATTTCAGGGTTGATATACCTTGATGCATCTCAAATCCAATATTTTTAGATAAGATACACAAGGAGAGTGTTATGTAAATTGTCACAATGAAATGTAATGAGTTTAACATACTTGATAAGTAAGATAAAATGAGTATGATGTAATCATACCATGATAATGATGAGAGATAAACTCATACCTTGTGTTGATGATCATTTAATGATAAATGATAAGAATATTAAATACTTGGAATGTCGATGGATGCTCCTAGATGTATGGAACAATATATTAGGGTTGTATTGATAAAATGAACATGAAACCCTAATTGATGTGAATAGTAAACCCTAACCCTGTGGAGGAAATAGTGGTGTTACTATTATATTACATGAGTTAATATGTTATTTTTTCCTAGTGAGAGGTGACAAGATGTTTAATGGCCTTGTGAGCCATATGGTTAGATGTTACTGAGTAAGAAGTAACAAAATGTTTCATGGGCATGATTGAGCCCTGAATGAGGTCTATTCCTCTTATGTTGATAAGGGTTGATACCCTGTAATATTGTGAAAAGGATTTATATCCTGTGATAGCATGATGACTGGTGTAGTCTCATGAATGGCAAGTGAATATTACCATGTGATGATGAGATGAGAAATTATGTTTCATATGTTTTATATCTTTTCAGGTTTTTATATTTATATGCTTGCTAGAAGTGAATTAGGGTTTGTATGTCCACTTGTTTGATGCAGCCTTAATTCACCCAATTGGCATAACTAATCTAGTGCAACTCTAATCATGTAGTGTCATGTGCCATAGATCCATCTGAGTGTCAGAACTTGCCAGATGGTGAAACGAGTATTCCTAAGGGAAACTCAGAGCGCATACTGATGAGTATGTGGGGTGCTTGTCATCCTGAATTCAAGTGTTTAGGGAGGATGACTGTGGTCATACCTAGCCCTTAGTTTGAGAACGGCTGCGGTCGTGTCTTGGTGATTATATATGTGATGATATTAGAGGACAACTGTGGTTGTACCTCAGATGGTAGGGTATGCGTACCCACCTCTTTCACTAGTGCCGTGACCTGTACCAAGGACGGACTAGGCTGTTAGCAGCTTGACCTTTTGTGTCACTGTGGCGGACCCGTACTGACCGGGGGCGGAGAAGATCTTAGGAGTCCGGCTCTTCCTAGATCTTGTATGGCACTGATTTCGACTTAGCAGTGGTCAGTTGGATTTTGAGTGGTATCCTCAATTTCCTCAGGACATAATAAAAGATGTAATACAGCCGTATAGCATATCTATTTAGGGTTATACATGATGCTTCTCATTGAATGATAACCCATGTTTGTTCTCTTTACATAAAGATGATGCTTAGTGCAACTAATAGATAGTAATTATACTTATGTTGTGGATATGCATAAGACTGTAATTGTGTACATACAATGGTCATCCTTATGTTGATATCTTACTGCTACTGTTGATTATAATCATGATGCTAGATATCTCATGTTGATAGTTATGTTTCGCATGCTATCCATGTCTCTATAATTAGAAATACCTGACAGAGGCTTAATGCCTGTAATTAGGTTTGGTTAAAGTCCAATGCCTGGATGTGTAATCAGGATTGGTATAGTCCAATGCCTGAAACATTTATACCTGATTGATATAGTTTAATGCTTGAATAAGACATGATGATTTATATAATCACATGTCTGGCATAAGTGAATACATGTTTAGCAGATTGGCTAAGGCCAACAAATAGAAACAAGAATGAATCATGGGTGACACATCAGAATAATGAATGACATGAGCAAAGCTTGAGATGTTGAAAATGTATGGTAGATAAATGTTATACATGTTCTTTCTATTTCTTATAAAGAGAATAGATGAATTATTGTTCAATCATAGATAGGTGTAATACTTTAAAAGATGAGAATGATCTAAACTGCTTATCCTCTGCTCAGTTTTATATTAATTAAACTACAATAATGATGTTTCTGGCGGAGAGTTATATCTCTCGCTGGGGCAATTTTCAATTGTCTCACCCCCGTGGGAACCAACATTTTTAGGTGGACGAGTGTGAAAGAGACTGAGAATATCTTTCGGATGAAGAACATCAGCAGCTACAAGGACAGTAGTGACAACTCAGGTTGAGTGTGTTGTCTATCGTGTTTGGTAGATAGAAGTCCTATGTGTCATCTCTGTACTCTCAGGTCCTCGGAGTTAGTACTTAGTGCTTTTAATGTATCATTTTGAGATCTTGGCTTGATGCCTCGAGGTTATTATGTTGTCTGTGTTTAGCTTTTAACAAGGCAGTTGATGTTGTAACCCTCGAGAAGAGATGGTATAAGATATATACTTATGAACCATGATGTAAATGTAATACATTGGTTATTGTTGAAAGAGTTTTCTTATGATTGGGTCTCTTTGAAAAAGGTTTAAAATTTTTAGTGATTTTCTGTAATCTGCTGCTTAGTGAACGCTTCCGCATTAGTTAATTATGTTTTTGTTAGTTGGATGCTACAGGAATGGTTTATGCAAAAATACCTCATTGAAAGCTTATTTAAGGATCTAAAATGCAAAATCACCACTTAAGTGGAACAATGGTTAATAAATTCATGCTAGAAGTGTAAAGCCCCAAGCCTTGATTAATGTGTTGAACAAGTTGAATTACCATAATAAATTGCTCTAAACTGTAATCCAACCTTGTGAGGTGTTTTTAAATTTTAAGATAAGCTTAAGTTTCAAGTTTGGTCAAATTTGGATGTTGTTTGTGCAGAGTTATGCAAATGCATATTTTGGAATTTTTTGCAATTTACCCAATTGGGAGGTTTTCCTTGCAAATTGTCACAATCCTTATGATCTTTAGATGTTTCCTTATCATTCTCAAGCTTGTTGGGCCATGTGGTTCCTAGTTGTACCTTGGTTTGGTGGTGTTTCTTTTCAAGGGCATTTTAGGGATTTCCCCCTTTATTGATGAGCTTATCTTTAGGAGTTATCAACCAATGGGGTGGTTTCATTATTTGGAACTCGGTGGTGGGCTTGTAGAACTGACAATTGATGGCTAAGAAGTCTCTATCTAGGATATGTGGAACAGCTGCTTGCATGGTCATAGAAGCTCTAGGCTATGGACACGTGGAAAGCTCCATGGACACCTCATGCTTGACTCCTTCCTTATCCATAAAGGATTGCATGTCCATGGGCACCCTTAGCCATGGACAAATGGAAAGTAACTTGACACCTCATGCTTTTCTTCTTCCTTATCCATAAAGGATTGCATGACCATGGGCACCATTAGACATGGACACATGGAAAGCAGCTTGGACACCTCATGCTTTGCTTCTTCCTTAACCATGAATCTTTATATACTCCTTCCTTACATCCCAAACAAAATATTTGATCCATATCACCTCCATCCTACTTAGCACTTTGTCCTCTCTTTGTTTGTCCATGTAGGATCTGTTGGTATATATGCCCTGATAGCCAATCATGAGATGATTGGTGGGATACATTAAGATTGATTTGATAAACATCCACTACTACAGAAACAGCCTTTGGCGTCAGTTGTTTAACCCCCTTTGGCGACGGTTTTCAAGCGACGCCTATCTGGGCGCCGCTAAAGGTCGAACTCTTCGGCGTCGGTTTTCTAACCGATGCCTATATGACATATAGGCGTCGGTTATATATAGTTGGCCGACGTCTATAAGGTTCGCGCCACAAAAAAGACCACCACCTAGGACACTTTCTGTGTCGGTTAACAACTTAACAACCGACATCATACACCCAGACGACACGGTGAAGCACGGTCGTGCTTCGCTGCACGGCCGTGTTTAGTACTATAGGCATCGGTTTTATACTAATAAGCGACGCCTTTTCCACCACGGTCGTGCTTTCCTGCACGGTCGGGTTGTTTGTCCTATTAGGCATCGGTTTTTATCAAATAACTGATGATGTAGGCCTTTGATGATGGTGTTCTATAAATAACTGACGCCTATACTTTAATTTTTTTTCTTATTAGTTTGTAGGCCTGCTGTGGCTGGTCAGTAGGATGAGAACCTGCAGTTTAGTTTTTTGAACTGCAGGTTTACGACATCCATTGATATCAGCCTACAAACAGGCCACAAACCTGCAAAATCAACAAATATTTTTTCACACAAGTAGATACATTCAGACATCAATTCAATTCTCACATTCACACATGTAGAAACATTCAAATACATATAGAAACATTCAGACATGTATAAACATTCAGAAATATTCATTTACAAAATATCATTCAGCGTCGCTATCAGCATCCCAATTATATCTTACAATCACCACTGCTTGTATGGCTTTTGCCCATTCTTCTCTTATTTCATTTAATGCTTCCATCATATATGGAGCATGTACATTTTTTAAGCGTTTACCTATAGTGTGGTCAGTTTTAAACACCTGCAAAGAGAATGATGTATATATAAGTAATAATATAAAAATAAGATTGATATATTTCATACTAACTAATGAGACTATATATAATACCTCATGTATGATATTAATATCCAATGTGGCATGTCGGATAATCATCTGCATAAATCGCATCACATAGTATGTGCATGCCCAGCCGTTGTCTTGTGTAGCGTACTATAAATTGAAACATACAAAATATTAAAAAATACAACTAAGCACAATTCACATAAATAATATATACATTGGAGTCGGGAACTTACTTTTACGTTCTCCCAAATTATTGGCTGGTTCTTTCTCCTTGGGACATTTCCTCCAGCATTTTTGAATGCATCTAAACCCCTACATGTTAATGTAACACAGTAAATTGCATAATTAAATAGTAATGTAATAACAGATGTTAACGGATATAAAAATGAAATATTTCTCACCAGAATAATGGCATTCTCAATATGTGTCCAATTTTAGTGTTCAATGTACTTCCCGCAGGATCTAGATAATAAACAGTGAACATCCCGGGGACAATAACTAGTAACTCCCAATGTCTACCGCTAGAGGTAAAAAAATTAAAAATTAATAACTCAAAATGCACAATAAAAATGGAATTTTCTTAAGTCCAAATTATAAATAAAGTAAACTTACTTGACATTGAATGGAGCTATTATTATCATCTTCTTTTGCTGACCGAAAACTGTAAAAGCATCTATACAGTATTGTTGAACACTATCAGGGTCTTTAGCTACCATACTAATCAATGATGGAATCAAAAATCCCACATGATCAAATGCAAATTGTTTGCATTGATCTTTGACTAAGTAGCTGCAAAACATGTATTACGTATGCATTAATATATAAGAAACTAGATCATCGGATCTTACACAAGGTATATGGATGTATAAACAAGATCTCACCTTATCCATGTCTCTATCATTGATGTATTCAGCCAATCATACATAAACAGCTTAATAATATCTTGTATAAATAAAGAGCTATCGTATGATTGACCTGCATAATCTGCTTCTAAAGAAACAATTATAGGGCAATGTATATTATGTGCCCGTAGCCAACATGCCATTCCCCTACAAGCAGGACCTAACGGGTATTTTAGGTCAGTTGGAACCCAACTTGGTAATGCAAGAAGTGGAGGTGGAGGCCTAGGTGCTCCAGGTGTCTTCTTTTTAACCTGTATATATAATTTCAGATCAGTTGATCTCATATATACACATTAACAATCTAAAGTAATGTAAATTTATCTTACACTTTCAGTAGTGTAGACGACATCTGCTTTGGGCCACAATATCACCCCGCCTTCTGCCTCACCAAGTGTATTAATATCTGGGTGGGCATATGGCAATGCAACTTCCCTCCAATCGGGTAATACACATATCGAGCTCACACGAACGTAGCTCTACGGCATTGGAGTCCCATGAAATATTACCCCAGGAAGGGATTGGTAATCCTGCGCCTCTGCAACAACATAGTCTTGCATTCTTAAGCGGCATGGCTTCAATGCCTACAAATTTACATAAAGAATGTTATACATATATACATATCACCTTTCGAACATATCATCTTGAAAAGACTAGCTACAATGTCATAAACAATACTTACAGCAGACGTCCTAGGCGATGGGTCTCCAGGATTACTCGCAGTCTGTGCATCAGGAGAAGAGTGGGTCGCCATAGGCTGATTGGAAGCCTGAGATGCCTGCCACCGCACTATTTCTTCCTTGACCATCTCAGCAACTATATCATTGACCTTCTTAGCAACTATATCCTCGACTCTCTTATTCTCCTATACATGGATAAAAGAAACATTAGCTTCTTATTATTGAATTCCCTTTTGTAGTAACATTCTAAAAAAATAATAGGTTACCTCTTCTTGTGAAAGTCCCGCTCTGGGTTTGCACTGGGATGGACCAAAGAATGCTTTGATGCCCACACCAGCGCCTGCACCCCTAACACATCCAGGATGCTCTGGGTTACCCAGAGAAACTGTCAATTCATCCCTTGTGCCCTGAGGGATGAACGTGCCTTGTTTCCTCTGCTCATGCAGCTCCCGCTAATCACCATCAACAGAAATTGGTAAGTTAACACCACAAATAATCAATATTCAAACAATTGCTCTAAGAGTTGTATTTTACCATTTTCACAGCCGCCTCAGCAGTTACGGGATTCTTTATTTCACCCTTCTTGTTTTGCCTCCCAGCTATCCAGATATCATGGCGAGGCATGGGTGTGGCATACTCCTGAGTAGGAGTAGACTCCTGAGTAGCCGCAGACTCCGCCTGTAGTCTTTGGCGAACGCTTGCATAGCCCTTTGGACCCATAGTGTGGTCATGCACATTCTGTGCACGCCTTGCTTTTTGCGCGTCACTGAGGTCCTAGTTAGTATGCACATTAATGATTTGGTTAGTAGCACTAAATGTTAATCTTGAATAGGTGAATACAACATATATTAATTAAATTGGGAGTGACGCCTAATACCTTGAATTCTTCAGATTTTCTTGAAGCAACAAAATTGTCCCAATCTTCTTTGTCCAAGAAGTTCCACTGCTCAAGGGCTGACTTCTTCTTCTTATCACCATCTTTTATGTATTCTCTGTTCATATTTGTCCTATAGTTCCTAAGCATCTTTCCAGTGCGTTGCATCACGCTTTTACGATGCAGCTTCTCATCCAATGCAAACAGATTTTGTAAAATAGAATTCTTATTAACTAGTATCCAAAAATAGAATTGCAAATAATATAATTTGTAATCTACAAAATATAATTGCAAATAATAATAACTCATGCATAAATCCTTCCATATCAAGTCTTTCTTCCCCTGAGGAACTTTATACCAATTATCATACTTAACACCACAATGGCTTCGAGTGACACACCCAAGATAGTTTACAAAATTATTGAGGTTCACTCCAATTGCATTTCCTCCATTATCAAACTCCACAACCAATTTGGATCCACTACCACTCAGCGCTATTAACTTCTTCAACAGAGTGATGCCCCTTTTCTTGTTAAGTGTTTGGTGCTACGCATCAAGTTGCTCCAGTGCTTCAGTGGGTACATGTCCATCTTCAACCTAAAATTTGAAAAAAATAAACCCATTGAATTAGAGCAATATAGAAATATGGGATATATGACATAACTAGAAGATAATGAATTTTATAGAAATACAGGATATGTTTTTAGAACTTACATTGGTATCCTCACCATGCTCGTCATGGACAGCATGCTCATCATGGACTTCATGCTCATCATGGACATCATGCTCATCATGGTCAACCATCTGAAAATGTCATTAAAAAGGCAAACATTTAGCATTTGTATTAACTAGAAAAAGGCAAAAATTTAGCATTTGTATTAATGAGAAAAAGTCAAACATTTAGCATTTGTATTAACTAGAAAAAGGCAAACATTTAGCATTTGTATTAACCAGAAAAAGGCAAACATTTAGCATTTGTATTAACTAGCATTTGTAAAAAAATATAAACATACATGTCTCTAAAATTGTGATCTTTTATCAATTAACAATCCTTCCTTGTAACCATGTGGCACCTTAACATTTACCAAGCATTCACAAAAAGCTTTCTTCTCCTTTCTAGACAATGTGTAACAAGCGGGAGGTAAGTATGTTCTTTTATTACCCATTTCACGTAATTCTATTAATTCTGTCCTTATTCCCATTTCACGTAGGTCCAGTGTAGATTTTGTCCCATCTTTAGTCTTACCTGGTATATTTAATAGAGTACCAATGATGCTATCACAGACATTTTTCTCAACGTGCATTACATCGATACAATGCCTGACTGTCAAAGATCTCCAATAAGGAAGATCCCAAAATATTGACTTCTTCTTGAATGAAGAATTGTCACTCCGTGTGGCCATACTACATTGTGATTTCTTACCAAATTCATTGACAATGTCTTTTACTCTTTCATAAACAATATCCCCTGGTATAGGTTTAGGTGCACTCCGTTCATCATTCCATCCATTGAATGCTTTGTGCTTCCTACGATACAGATGGAATTTTGAAAGAAACCTTCGATGACCAAGATATACAGTCTTGCCGCCATGTTTTAGTCCTATTGAATCAGTGTTTTCTTCACATATAGGACACGCTTTAGCTCCTTTGACACTATATCCAGACAAATTCCCATATGCTAGAAAGTCATTAATAGTGCAAAACAACATAGCGTGCAAACGAAATGTCTCTCTTCCTGAAGCATCATAGGTCATCACACCTTCAGCCCAAAGTTTCTTTAAGTCATCAATCAGAGGTTCAAGATAAACATCGATATCATTTCCGGGTTGTTTAGGGACCGATATCAACAACGACAACATAACGTATTTATTTTTCATACACAGCCAGGGAGGAAGATTGTATATAACAAGCATGACTGGCCAAGTGCTATGTTGGCTGCTCAATGTCCCATACGGATTCATCCCATCTGTATAAAGCCCAAGTATTAGATTCCTATCTTCTTCACCAAATTTGGGGTACAATAGATCAATCTTCTTCCACTGTGGGGAATCAGACGCATGTCGTAGGATCCCATCATTATTTTTCTTAACATCTGCATGCCACCTCAAATTCTTCGCATCTTTCGGATTTGCAAACAAGCATTGAAATTGTGATACTATAGGTAGATACCACAACACCTTGGCAGGAGAACCAATTTTGGACTCCCCCGAAGTCGTCAATTTATACCGTGACGCACCACATTTTGGACAATCTTTCAAATCTAAATAGTCCTTTTGAAATAATACATAATCATCCGGGCATGCGTGTATCTTCTTGGCCTCCATTCCCATTGGGCACAACATTTTCTTTAATCGGTATATTCAGATTGGCATCTCGTTTCCTTCAGGAAGCAATTCTTTCAACAAAGTCAACAATTCAGTGAAGCTTTTGTCGCTCCATCTATTGTTAGATTTCAACTTATACAATCTCAACACAGTGCTAAGCTTCGTAAACTTAGCACAGCCTGTGTATAACGGTATCTCAGCATCATGCACAATGTTTCTAAAGATAGGAGGTGGATCGGTGTTCTCTACCCTACAACTATCCAGCATCGCATCAACGATGTCTACTGGAACTGGTTCGTTCACATCTACGTCATCGAAGGCAATTTCTTCTTCCACCCAAGCACTGCTATCGACATCTACTGGTTTCTAGTTTGAAATCTCTCCATGCCAGTGCCATTCTGTATAGCCTTGTACAATCCTGTTGCACATGACATGACTTTTGATTTCCTCACCAGTGTTGACTTTCAAATTGTTACCGCAATGCCTACCTGGACAGTAGAACCTATCTGTAGGTTTTTCCCTATGTTCCTCAGCAAATCTAATAAACTGATCAAGACCAGATATAAACTCTGGGGTGCAGTGATTGCGAATGGACATCCATGATCTATCCATTCTATGATCAAAGAGAAAACAAGTATATATTAGGACAAGATTAGGGTATACACTTACATCCTATTCAAGATTTACTCCTATTATCTACAATGAAGTCGGACTCCATACAAACAGTATATAATTTAGTGATTGTTCATTCTAATTTATACCAATGTACAAGTAATATAAAGAACAATGATTGTTCACTTTCTAGGCCAACAAACACGTGTGATGTCATTCTTATATATAATAAATGTGTACCACCTATCCCATCCTTGAACACCTAATCTCACTAGTAAGTGTATAATGTGTATTGGGTTTTCAAGAAAATTTCGGCAGCATTTCCCCGCTGTTCTCTAAGTACATATGTACTTAGAGAACAAACGGGGAAATGCTATTGAAATTTTCTCGAAAACCCAATACACATTATACACTTACATCCTAAGTGAGATTAGGTGTTCAAGAATAGTCCCAAATCGGGGACTATCCAAGATTTACTCCTAATGAGTAAATCTTGGACGAGTTTCTAGGCCAACAAACATATGTGATGTCATTCTTATATATAATAAATGTATACCACCTATCACATCCTTGAACACCTAATCTCACTAGTAAGTGTATAATGTGTATTCGGTTTTCAAGAAAATTTCGGCAGCATTTCCCCATTGTTCTCTAAGTACATATGTACTTAGAGAACAAACGGGGAAATGCTGTCGAAATTTTCTCAAAAACCCAATACACATTATACACTTACATCCTAAGTGAGATTAGGTGTTCAAGAACAGTCCCAAACCGGGGACTATCCAAGATTTACTCCTAATGAGTAAATCTTGGACGGGTTTCTAGGCCAACAAACACAATAATAGATATGTACATGTTAGGGTTTCATCAAAATTAATGTTAGGGTTTCATCACAATTGATGTTAGTGTGTCATCAATGTTAGGTTTAATCAAATCAGATTAGGATGCTAGAATTGACAAGTTTAAATCTTATTTCAACATGCATCAAAATTTACTGAATTAAGTCAAACATTAGGATTAGAAGCACAAATATATGCAAGCAAAAAATTTGTTCATATCCTAGGATTTACATAAAAATTTGTTCATATCCTTACCAACAGCAAGCATGGTCGTGGCTGTGTTGGCCTACCACGGCCGTGCTGGACAGCACCGCCATGGTAGGCCAACACAGCCATGGCCGTGCTTGCATGTTGGTAAATAGCTAGGGAGAAGGAAGCAAAGAGGTAGCGCTACCTAGAGCTAGCGTGGAAAGCGCGGCGGCGAGCAGCGGCAGTAGTGGCGGCGGAAGAAGAGAGAGCAGAGCGGCGGGCGGTGAACCAGTAGTTGTGGCACCGGGAATGAGCAGAGCAAATAATAGCAACAGCGGCAGTGGTGAGTAGAGGTGCACCAGCAGCAGTGGCGCACCAGCAGCAGTGGCAGCGGTGAGGGGAGAAGCACCAGCAGTAGCGGCGGCGAGCAGCAGCGGGGTCGTCGGGCGATTTTAGGAGAGCGGAGGCAGCATCACAGCAATATCGCGATGAAATAGGAAGAAAGGGGGAAGAGTCGGGTGATCAGGATTATTAATTTGGTCAACGACGTCGGTTATCTATAAAACCGACACCTATTATGATTTAGCATCGGTTGATAGTAAAACACCGACGCCCAACTAGACAACCTTTATCCTAAATTATTTGGCAGGAACCATTATCAGCGTCAGTTATCGAAGGATAACCGACACTGAAAGTGGGACTTTTCGCACAAATTTTCATTTTAAATAGGCGTCGGTGAATTGTTAAAAGACCGACGTTGTAGGTAACCTAAAATGTTTTCGCTCGAAAATTGGATTTCGCAGGCGATTTTAGGCGTCGGTCTGTTATAACCAGCCGACACTGAATACAAAGCGGTACCCGTGTCTGGCTGGTCTTCGAATATAGACGTCGGTTTGCATAAATAATCGACGTCTAATATTATAGGCGTCGGTTTTCCTAAATAACCGATGCCCAGAAAAGCGACACTGAACGTTGTTTCTGTAGTAGTGATCAAATGCAAGCTTCCAATTCTTTCTGGTTCAGTCATATGAGATAGTGATAGAACAGATTGAATGTCTAGAGAGTGACAATACTCAATGATGTATGCTTTCAGGTTAAGGACCTGAACGATGAGATCATACAGATGCTAAGAGTTTATACATTCTCATTATGTCCCTAGTCGGATGTCATTGTGGAAGGTAGATAGACAACAATGACACACAAGACTAGATTGTGGTGTTGGTTGATGACAGAATCTCATTAGTCATGATATAGAGATATCAAACCAAACACATAGGTACTTGTTAGAGAACAAGTGTACCGGACAGACCCACCGTGAGTTTGACACATGGAACCATGACATGGTAGTCACAGTCAGTACTCACAGTGATGGTGGTGAGTGTGATTCTTTGACCTGAAATCACTACACTCAACACATGTTGTTGCGTACACTTTGACATCATCAAACACAGTCTTGAAACATGGGTTGTTATAAAGGTGATGATTGGGTGGCTTTGACACATGGGGCTTTTGAGGGGTGAGTGATAGATATGGGATTTGTCCCTCCTGAGGGACTATGATATCCATGGACAGTTGATGAGTAGGATTGAGAAAGGTGTGCACGCATGTGTGAATCAGTATGTGATACTTATGTCATAACATATCTCTTCCAATCTACTCTGAGATCAAGAAAGTGAATGAACGTTGACAGGATGATTGTTCCATGCCTCGAGTTCATTCAGGATATCAGTGACAAAGGAATTATACATTCACTGTAACACCATTCACAGATTGTAGGATTGAAAGTTGTTCTCCAACTTTCTATTTCACTTGGGTAGCACTGATGTGTGACTAGCTCTTTGCTTGTGAAGTCATAAGTGTTATGGACTTTCACTGCCAACGTGAAATGGACCTGCAGGGTCACACACATAGGATTCAACCTGGAAGAGGAGTTTTGTCCACAAACAATGTTTAGATTGATTACTAAAAGAGTTTAGTATTTCATTTAAACACTCAATCAATTGATAGATTGGTATCATAATGTTCAAGGTGTTGGACTGATTGATAAGAGTATCGGATTGATTGAAACTGCAATTGACTGTTTCTACATAATCTGCACTCCCAACCGATCGGCTCATGTGATGAACCGATCAGCTGAGTTTGGTGAATCGATCGGCTCAGATGGTGAGTCGATCGGCTGATGGACAGGGTGAAACAATCGCTTCAAGTGTTGAAACGATCGGTTCAACTGGTCCAACCGAGAAAGTTGGGAAAGTAGGATTGGTGAGAAATTTCTTTTCGTTTCACTTGCCCAATTTGATTGGAACAAGGATTGGTATTTGGTACCAATTAGAAATAAAAGAGGAAAAGTCAATCGGGAACTGACCAGGACCACGAACCGACCGGTTTAGAAGTGAACCGACCATTTCATGGGTCCCAACCGATCAGTTGATGTGTCAACCGACCGGCTCAGGTCCCCAACCGACCATTTTAGAAATGAAACGATCAGTTCAAGTTGCGTAGTTGGTTGTTTTTGTGGAAAATCTTGAACCCTTCTATATATAGGATAGAGAACCCTGTTCCATGACCCTCCTATATATAGGAGTATTGGGGGCTTCTCAAAGAATAACTCAGTGCAACCAGTTGCTCTATAAAGTTGTCGTTCTCTCTGGTTTTGGTAACCGAGAGAGCCCGAGCAAGTGCTACCCGATAAGGGAGGCACAACAAGGGAAAGACAACTGCAGAAAGTGACTGGTGGCAGGAGAGTGTGTCAGTGACTAGTACACTGACAGGAGGGTGTGACTCCTTCCAATTCCTTATGAGACAAGGAGATTGGAGTTCCAGGTGGTCCGTATGGAATACTTCAGAGGCGGGAGATTTCTGCCGCTCGGAGGACAGCTGTCAATCCCGACAGTCCCGGTGAGACCAGGAGTCGTCAGTCCCAGTGCGACCAGGAGCTGCACAGACACCGTCCAAGACCGGAGGTGAAGACCACACAAGTCGCGAGGTATTTTCATCGAGCAAGCCTCAGGACAAGGTATGATTCCACAAACCATCCTTTCCTATTGTATAGACGTTGATGCGTTTCCTTGTTCTGGGTTTGGGAAGGAGAAATTTTTTTGTTTCCGCAGCCTTCTCTGCCTCCCCTAAAACCCGACAGTGGTATCAGAGCCACGTCAACTGCTCTATACTTTAGGATTATTGATATGATCGATTTTGGTTTGTCTCCTTTATTTATTTCATATGATGCGAATAAAATTGTCTTTATGCATGTCCAATCCTAAATCCACAAATCCCAATTTACATATATGATATGTATTATTAATGCACTCGATATGCATCGCCCTTAAACGAGTTTTGTGGTGGATGTATAGCGTGGTTATGGCCAATAAACCCTATCTGTGTATGGTTTTATGTGGTTGCTTGCATCTTGGTCTGCGCACCGATCTTCCTTCTCCTATTCCTGATGTAACTCGAAATAATTCGAGATTTTCTTTCCTACCTTTGCTCCCCTCGAATGTAACTCGAGGTTTCTCTTTTTACAATGTAAAATAGGATAGATTTTATTTCCTGTTATGTCAAAGAACGGAGGACATCCTGATGACAGCTGAGACGGTAGGTTCAAGGCGTCAACCGATCGGTTGACGTTCGAGACGATCAGTTCAAGGAGTGAGCCGATCGATTGATGACCGGTTCGAGGAGCGACATGAGTGGGTGGCGGCCATGATGAGATGCACGACGACCAGGCAAACCGATCGATTGGAGGAGCCAACCGATCGGCTAGTGGCACCCAGCCGACCGGCCTGATGGGGGGCGATCAGTCATGTGATGAGTTGATCAAACCCAGAAAGGCAAGGCACAGAGTTCATCTTGTACAGGTTGCATGTGATGTAGACCTAGATGACCGTGATTCCTCTTGGCTCGAGGAATCACATTAGGATGGCCATAATCATCGCTTTTATCGTTTCACATGTTTTCTGTGGGATATAGCATGTATATGATACGTACTATATATTGTGGTGATTGGATATGTATATGTATATAAAACCAAATCCCTCATTAAATATTAAGTTTTAGATGCCTTCCAAATGCGACACACGTGAAAAGCTTGATCAACCAAGTGTGGGCACGCCCAAGCATGGTGCACCGTCTATCTCGTGGAAGCGTGAAGGATGGATATGTGGGTCTGCCCAAGCAGGGTGCGTATTCATTATGTTGGCTTTGGGTCAGACTTAACAAGCTGATCTAGATAGGATCTAGCACCTTGAGGCATGGAGATGATCATGGCAAGGAGTTGCATATGACATCTTATCAAGAGTTGCATATGATGCAATTGGCAAGAGTTGCCTACCTGAGAGATCTAAGTTGTGGGTGACAGCCCAAGCTAGTCCATGACTTAGAGGATTTCAAGATCTTGCCCACTAGAAGGTTGTGCGCTGCAATCTTCTGAATTGATGGTGAGGGCTATCAATTTGAAGTAAATTAGTGGGAGTGATAATTAATTAAAGGCGTAATTATATCATCAACCTTTCAAATCAATCAAATAAGTCAAAAATGAGTTTAGGGACTAAAATTGCATATTTTTCCTTTTGTAGTACAAATGGCAACAAACAACAATCACTTTTCTTTGCGATCTGTCCTGAAAAGGACAAGTTAAATGGCAATAATTTCCACGATTGGTTAGGACGTTGAGAAGCGTTCTCAATCAAAGAGAAAAAGCTCTAAGTCCTAGTTATACCAAAACCAGATGAACTTGATCCCACCACATCAATGGCTGAAAGTATGGAAGCATACCGAGGATGACATTGATGAGGAGTGGTTGATGTTGTGTTCTCTAAACTATGAGTTGCATGAGACATATGATGTCTCCAAGACATTGTCCTAGTATGTCATGACAGAAGGAGATCCAGTAAGGTATTCACACACTCAATATGATTGGGTATGTGGAAAGACCTGACTAAGAAGGATTACCTCTAAGCCAAGAGTTGGCTATTGGTATGATACTGCAAATGTTGCGAGAATCATATAGTTCATGATAAACTACAACATGAACAACATTGACAAGCGTTGACAAAGTTTTTGGACATGTTGAGGATAGTAGAGGCAAATATGAAGAAAGACTAACCCTAATATTTGATGAGATCAATGAAAGATAAGTCTTAAGGGCAAGGGCAAGGGCAAAGCAAAGAAGTGTTCTGATGCTAGCCAGCAGCCC
This sequence comes from Alisma plantago-aquatica, assembly GCA_963693085.1. Taxonomy (NCBI): domain Eukaryota; kingdom Viridiplantae; phylum Streptophyta; class Magnoliopsida; order Alismatales; family Alismataceae; genus Alisma; species Alisma plantago-aquatica. The sequence continues at coordinate 757,477,077 of OY856414.1, forward strand.
AAGCCATCTTCAACCTCAAGGCACATGGGCAAAGGGTGTATGAGGGAATTGCCCTCTATATCTGGAAGAACAAAAGAAGATGAAGGAGGGGATGGAGATCTCCACCTAAGGTATCATGAAATGAACCGCTTCTTTATCTGAGGTATATGATACCAAGATATGGATATGTCATATATGATATGCAATATCCACAAAGAAGTGATGGCCTTTGTGAAAGGACCAAGAAAGGAGTACCCATCATTGGAGCAAGTGTTTCTGCCATAGATAGGAGTACCTTTCAATTTATTTCAGCCTAAAGGGCACGAAATAGAGTTGAGAACTGCTATTTCATATTTGCCAATAGATAGAAACACTTTATTTTTGCATATTGTATGACAATGATGGCAATCAATAAAGAGATGTTTCAATTTCTAAAGATATGATCTTTGTGGCAAAGCCTTGTTTATCTTGTGATATTTTATATGCATAAGATAAAATGATACCTAAAAGTTATAGATAACTCAAACAATCAAATTATCATCAATCATGAGAAATTCATTCTAGTTTCCATGTGATGGATAAATCTAGACTCTTTTGGTTAGAGAACCAGTAAGAGACATGAATATCTTGGACATGATTAATCAATCTTCACTAAAGGTAGTGGGAGAATGATTATCCTATTAGGTATGATACATGTGATGTATTTACATACCTATTGGAACAAATGCTAATACTTCAAATGGTGTTTAGAGAAATACCAATATGAATATCTTGAAGGGTTCAAGAATATCATAGATGAAGTATGAATTTGGTAAAGTGTTAATTCTTGATGAGATCAATGAATGAAATACTTTGTAACATCCCTGACCTGGGTTATGATTTAACCCTAGATGTTTTTCCTAATAAGTTTAAGTAGATTCTTAATCTTATCTTGGGAAAAGTAATTAGGCCTCATAAGAAACTTATGTTTCAATTTTGGTCCTGTTTGAGCAATGTTGAAGCAATGTTTTCTTATTTTGGACCAAAGTGAAAATTACCCAAGTTGAGGGGTTAAACTGCAAATGTTGCATGGTAAGATGTTCCTCTGATGTTGAGACATCATAAGAATGAATATGATGTAGTGGTATGGTTTTCACAAGCTTGGGCACCAAGATTAAGCTTGTAAAGCAGTATTGTGCATTAAAACCCAGTTTTGGTGTAAAGTGCAATTTACCCAAAATCTAGGGTTCAATATGCAAATTACCACTTCCATAAGGTCCTTAATGTTCCTTGGCATCATGTAGAGCAAATAAAATGAGTAGGGCATCTCATTTGAATTAATTTGGAGGAGAGAGAATCTTGATATTAAAATAATCAAGATTAATGCCTAATTGAAACCCTAATTTTATTTAGGGCAAAAATGAATAAAAATAATTGAAGGGCTTTCAACCAAAATGTTTTGGGTTGATTTTTAATAAGGATGTACGTTCCTTTGCCAAGAAAAGGAACGAAAATATCCTAAGTAGGTGAAATTCCACTCACCTTATTATAAGAAAAAGAAAACCCACTCACATGTGGATATTAATATAATAAGCATTAAGGTGCTTAATTTGATTTTCTTTAAGTCAAGGATAATGAAGGAGAATTAAAGGCAAAGGAAGGTGTCTCGTCCTTAAGGGATTTGAGGGGGAAGAGGCGGCCATATTTTTGGAAATTTAATGCATTTTAATAATGCATTTTCTCTCTCATCAATTTCCTTATAAAAGTGCCTTTTTCAAGCCAAATGAAAGGCTATTTCGGATTTTCTTCTTTCCCTTGCTTGAAAAACCGACCAAGGAGCTAAGGAGGAGCATGAGGACGCCTCCCAACCTGTTGGTAAGCTCTTGACCTTCGTTCTCCTTGATTTCATGGTGGAAATCAAAAATAAATCATGGATTCCTTCTTATTTCGATCTCCTCTTCAACCCTAGCCAACTTTTACAATCAAAAGCTTGAGGACGAGCCTAGGGGGAGTTGCTAGAGCTTCATCCACTATTAATGGCGTGATCTTGGAGCTTTGGAGCTCAATTGGAGGTGGGTTTTATAACTCAAACCCTTAAACATTGCTATTGCATCAATTCTCTATGCTTTGTTGATTGATTTCTTCAATTTGATACACTCTTGTTTCTTTGCTGCAATTTCCATCAAGAATGGTTGCTGTTCTTGGTTGTTCGAAGGAAGGGGATGATGACATCATCCTAGATTCTTATCCAAAGAAAATTACCAAGAAAAACCGTTTTGATAGCTACTCCAAATCGTTTTAATTTGATTGGCTATGCGGTTTCAGCAAACCGTTTAAGGGCAAACGGTTTGAGACCGTTTGGGAGAAAACGGTCTCAAGACCGTTTTATATGGTTGACCAAGCGTTGACCGTTTGGGAATTTTGTTCCTAATTATGTAGGCTGATAACCCTCCAAATTGGAGGGATTAACTCCAAAGGAATCGAGAGTTGAAGGCCAATCAATTAGGCAATCGAATTGAATTATGTGCTGATTTTCAACCTGATTAACTTGACCTGGTTGAGAAAACGGTCTCAAGACCGTTTGAGATGGTTGACCAAGCATTGACCATTTGGGATTCCTGTTCATAATTATGTTTATTAATAACCCTCCCAATTTTAGGGATTAACTCAAAAGGAATCGTGAGTTGAAGCCTAATCAATTAGGGAAACCTAATTGGATTAAGTGCTGATTTTCAATCTGATTTAATTGAACGTTTTTGGTAAATGGTCTCAAGACCGTTTGAGTGCGTTGACCAAGCATTTACCGTTTGGGATTACTGTTCCTTATGATGTGATCTAATGCCTCACAAAATTTGATGGATTAATTCCAAACGAGTCATGATTTGAAGGCTAATCAATTGGGCTAACCCTAATTGAAATCAGTGCTGAAATCACAATGAGCTAATTTGAGATTTTGGGTTGATTAGCCCAAACGGTCTCAAGACCGTTTGGGGGATCATCCAAACGGTCTCAAGACCGTTTGGGGATCACCCCAAGACCGTTTGGAGGTCTGGGGTCAAGTATATTTGACCAATTGAAGGTCCAAAGGTACCAAATCATACTGCAACTAAATGCTGATTTGTTGATCAACTCGATAGACCAATCCATGATGATTTTTCACTAAAATCCAAAGGTTGGATGGGAAAACGGTCTCAAGACCGTTTGGAGCTCATCCAAACGGTCTCAAGACCGTTTGGTGGTCACCCAAGACCGTTTGGAGGTCTAGGGTTGAGTATAGTTCAGTGGTTGAAGGTCTAAAGATATCAAGTTGATCTGCAATAGATTGCTGATTTGGTGAGCACTTCAATGAACCAAACCCTAATTAGATTGCTTGGATTTGAGTGATATGATGGGCAAACGGTCTCAAGACCGTTTGGAGGTCATCCAAACGACCTCAAGACCGTTTGGTGGTCACCCAAGACCGTTTGGAGGTCTAGGGTTGAGTATGGTTAGGTGTTTGAAGGTCTAAAGGTACCAAGCGGTTATACAATGCAATGCTGATTTGGTGATCAATCCAATGATCCAAACCTTAATTAGATTGCTTGGATTTGAGTGATATGATGGGAAAACGGTCTCAAGACCGTTTGGGGGTCATCCAAACGACCTCAAGACCGTTTGGGGTCAGGTCATACCCAATTTGGATGATGGTTCAATGGTTTCAATGCAACTAGTTCTGCATTGATTAGTGTTGAAGGATCATTGATTCCAAACCATAATTCAATTGAATCAAACCCCAATTGATGATCAATTGAGGGTCAATTGAGGGTCAAATCAGTTTAAGGTTGACCTATTAAATTCAATTGAAGTATGGGTGAAGGTCCAATTGATGATTGGTTCCATGAATTCAATGATTGAAGGAATCAACATTGAAAACCCTAATTCATTTGGATACCTTATGTAATGGAGGTCCAATGTAATTCAATTTTTGAGAATTAAGATGATGAATGTTCTATTGATCCAATGATGATTAGTAATGGTAATAAATGAAGGTACAAAGGTTGAAACCCTAATAGTACCTAAGTGATTAAGTGCCAATTAAGGGATGAATCCCTAATTGCTTATAGGATCAATGACTTGATACACTATGTTAATCATAGTTGTATGTACTCGACTGAAGAGTTGATATGACCTAATCAAGTTAAGAAGCTGATAGCATGAATTCATACATGAATATGAATCATGTGGTGTATAAGGGTTATGATCCTTAATCAAAGAGATCATGAAACCCTAAACATGAACATAAACCCTAATTGACAGGGTTATTGAATTCAACCCTAGTTGAGGGTGATTCCATGAGAAACCCTAGTTGAGGGTGATTCCATGTGAAACCCTAGTTTAGGGTGATTTAATGTGAAACCCTAGTTGAGGGTGATTCCATGTGAAACCCTAGTTGAGGGTGATTCCAAGTGAAACCCTAATTGAGGGTGCATCCATGTGGAACCCTAGTTGAGGGTGATTTCATGAGAAACCCTAATTGGGAATGCATACCTAATTGCTTATAGGACCAATGACTTGGTACCATATGTTAATCATAGTTGTATGCATATGATTGAAGGGTTGATGTGACCTAATCAAGTTGAAAGGATCAAATAATAGAATTCATATATATATATAAATGATTCATGTGATGATCCTATGTAGCACGACCGTGCAAGGCAGCACGGCTGTGGAGACTTTACTCAGCACGACCGTGCAGGGTAGCACGGCCGTGGTAGCTTCACTTTGCACGACCGTGCAAGGTAGCACGGCCGTGGTGGCCTATGCTTGACTTAGAGCTGAATTGAAAGTGACCTAACATGGTCGTTTTGTTAATTCGCAACTTAAGGATGAGAGAGATACTCATACCTTGTGATGATAATCATTTAATGATAATTGATGAGAATAAATAAGTATGATTGAATACTTATGGTATAAATGTTGGCTCCTAGATGTGGGGAGCAATGAACTAGGGTTTGATCATTGATAATATGATCTTGAAAACCTAAATGGTTAATAATGGAAAACCCTATTCTTAATGAAGGGTAATGATATGTGAGAGAAATCCCTAATTGATGGTAAACCCTAACCCTGGTAAGGGAATAGTGGTGTTACCCTATATTGCATGATGTGTTGTGAACTTGATAAGTCTATTATCATGTGTGACAATCATGCAGGTCTCATGAGTTGATGATCATAGCCAGGTATGAGCTATGATGTTTATTTGATAAGAATTGATTGGCCATATGTGCCATTATGTTTTTGTTACTGAGAAAGAAGTAACAAGATGAGTTGGGCTTGTAAGCCTTTGTTTTAAGTTGTTGCCTAGTGAGAGGTGACAAGATGTGAATGGCCTTGTGCGCCATGTGAATAAAGTTGTTGCCTAGTGAGAGGTGACAAGATGTGAATGGCCTTGTGCGCCATGTGAATAAAGTTGTTTCCTAGTGAGAGGTGACAAGATGTGAATGGTTTTGTTGCCTAGTGAAAGGTGACAAGATGTACAATGTTCTGATGAGCTATGTGTGATGGAAATCCTAATCCTGGTAAAGGATTAAGGGTAATACCCTTGAATTATTAATACATTGTTTTTGCATGGTATTGATAGATAATTGATGTACTGCTATTATATGTGCTAACCATGCAGGTATCATGAGATGATGAGCATAGCCAGGTATGAGCTATGATGTGTTATTAGTTTGAATTTGTTTATTGGGCCTTGTGTGCTATAATATACCTTGTGCCTGGTAAGAGGTGGCAAGAGAGTTAATGTGCATCAAGTTCCATGATGGATGCTTGTGTAGCAAGTATCATACTTACCTTGGTCAAATGACCTAAAGGTGTTGGTTACCTGAGAAAGAGGTAACAGTGCTCAAGTGATGAACAAAGGGTTTGAATACCCATGATTTCATGGTTATGGTATTGAAATTGTGAAAGGATGAGAATAACCCAGTGGTGAAGTGAGGGATTAAGATCCCAACACTTATGAAAAGAGTATGGCTACAGGCCATGACTCCACATTGATAATGCCAGGCTTTAGATATATGATCTAAGCCCAAAGAAAGTTAATGCAGTGGTAATGATTCTGTTGTTTGAATAGATGTTATACATGTTCTTCCTATTCATTAAAGGATAAGTTACATGTTAATTCTATCAAGTAATAACTGCAATGCTTCTGATATAGAATAATGTTCTAATCTGTTAGACATTAAAATATTTGTTGTCAAATAGATATGATTCTCATGTTCATATTCATCTTCTCAAGTTGCAATAATAATGTTTCTTGCGGAGAGTTATATCTCTCGCTGGGGCAATTTTTATAATTGTCTCACCCCCGTGGGAAACATTTTTAGGTATGCATGAAAGGCAGAGCAGAAACCCTAGAACAGGGAAAGAGCAGCAGCAACAGCAACAACAGGGACAGCAATAAGATCTCAGGTGGAGATATTGTCTGTATAGTCATATAGATAGTAGTCCTATGTGTCGTCTCTGTACTCTCAGGTCCTCGGAGTTTTTAGTCAGTGTTTTTGATATATCAGTCTGAGGTTTTGGCTTGATGCCTCGAGATTTGTATGCTGCCTGCATATATGTTTATAAGGCAGCTGATGATGTAGTCTCTGGAAAGAGATGGTACAGGATATGTACGTTTGAAATAGAATGTATATGATATACAATGGCATTTGTTGGAAAAGATTTCCTATGTGTGGATCTCTTTGCAAAAAGTTTTAATTTTTAGTGATTTTCGCTAATCCGTTGCTTGATGAACGCTTCCGCATTAGTTAATCTTATTTTCGCGAGACGGTCGTCACAATTTAGTGGTATCAGAGCTCTAGGTTCGCTGAGTCTACAGAGACATAGGACTAAGTTGTTGAGTCTGTGTTAGTGTCCTCCAGTATACCCTATAATGATTTCTTCTTGTGTAGAAAAAGAGTAAAGTTTAAAATGACTGGAGAACACAAGAAACACATTGCTGAGGGCAATGTTGTTGCACCAAGAAGAGGTGCAAGGGATCAGACGAGAATAGTATGAGTGCCTGAGAATCCCCATTAAGACCTGATCAGGATAGAGAATCCTATGATCATGCTCTTATTGGGCATATTAGGGCAACAGTAATGCATATAGTGGACTGGATACTAGCCTTATAACCTAGATTATCAGTCCTTAATATAGAAAGCTTGAGCTTTAAAAGAGTTCCTAAATGACTTAGTCATGTTGGAACAAGGGAAAATCATGTGTGTATAATGATATGAATAGCAAGGAATATGATAGCATGTAAGTTCATACTACTTGATCTCAGTATTTGTAAACCCTGGCCAGGTATACAACTATTGATGATAAAGTGGGTATGGAAACTCTTAGATTGTTGTCTTTTTGATTACTCTGATCAAGTAGTCATTCTGAGACAATCTAATGAGTATCATGAAATAAGAAATATGGAATCAATAAAGGCAAAGGAAGATGCTTTGTGCAATTCCAATAAAGGAAGATGCTTTGTGCAATTCTAATAAAGGAAGATGCTTTGTGCAATTCCAACCCTAATCAAAAAGGGAAGAGCTATGTGTCATTCCCAATCAAAAAAGGAAAGAGCTATGTGTCATTCCCAATCAAAAAGGGAAAGCTATGTGTCATCCCCAACAAAAAGGGAAGAGCTATGTGTCATTCCCAATCAAAAAGGGAAGAGCTATGTGTCATTCCCAATCAAAAAGGGAAGAGCTATGTGTCATTCCCAATCAAAAAGGGAAGAGCTATGTGTCATTCCCAATCAAAAAGGGAAAGCTATGTGTCATCCCCAACAAAAAGGGAAGAGCTATGTGTCATTCCCGATCAAAAAGGGAAATCTATGTGTCATCCCCAACAAAAAGGGAAGAGCTATGTGTCATTCCCGATCAAAAAGGGAAAGCTATGTGTCATCCCCAACAAAAAGGGAAGAGCTATGTGTCATTCCCAATCAAAAAGGGAAGAGCTATGTGTCATTCCCAATCAAAAAGGGAAAGCTATGTGTCATCCCCAACAAAAAGGGAAGAGCTATGTGTCATTCCCAATAAAAAAGGGAAGAGCTATGTGTCATTCCCAATCAAAAAGGGAAAGCTATGTGTCATCCCCAACAAAAAGGGAAGAGCTATGTGTCATTCCCAATCAAAAAGGGAAGAGTTATGTGTCATTCCCAAACAAAACGGGAAGAGCTATGTGTCATTCCCAATCAAAAAGGGAAAGCTATGTGTCATCCCCAACAAAAAGGGAAGAGCTATGTGTCATTCCCAATCAAAAAGGGAAAAGCTATGTGGCATTTCCAACTAATAAGAAGAACTATGTGAACAATCCCAATTACATAGAGTTTGTTAAAGGATTACTGAGTAAATTATCTTTGTTAGATATATATGTTGTTCCTTTTGATAAATATTCTTGGGTGATGATAGAAGTATGTTCTTTTATGCTTCTTCTTTCCAATAATATGGACATCATATGTTAGGGGTTTATGCTCTGCATAAACATTGGTAAGGTTGAATTAGTGAAAGGAGCTTTGTGTGGAATCACAGAGTTCATGATATCCCCATGATATTAAGATGATATGTAGATACTTGAGGGAATGATTAATGAACAATCTATCCCTTCTTTTCTTGGGATTTCGAGGACGAAATCCTTGTTAGGGGTTTATAATTTGTAACATCCCTGACCTGGGTTATGATTAAACCCTAGATGTTTTTCCTAATAAGGTTAAGTAGATTCTTAATCTTATCTTGGTAAAAGTAATTAGGCCTCATAAGAAACTTATGTTTCAATTTTGGTCCTGTTTGAGCAATGTTGAAGCAATGTTTGCTTATTTTGGACCAAAGTGCAAATTACCCAAGTTGAGGGGTTAAACTGCAAATGTTGCATGGTAAGATGTTCCTCGGATGTTGAGACATCATAAGAATGAATATCATGTAGTGGTATGGTTTTCACAAGCTTGGGCACCAAGATTAAGCTTGTAAAGCAGTATTGTGCATTAAAACCCAGTTTTGGTGTAAAGTGTAATTTACCCAAAATCTAGGGTTCAATATGCAAATTACCACTTCAATAAGGTCCTTAATGTTCCTTGGCATCATGTATAGCAAATAAAATGAGTAGGGCATCTCATTTGAATTAATTTGGAGGAGAGAGAATCTTGATATTAAAATAATCAAGATTAATGCCTAATTGAAACCCTAATTTGATTTAGGGCAAAAATGAATAAAAATAATTGAAGGGATTTCAACCAAAATGTTTTGGGTTGATTTTGAATAAGGATGAACGTTCTTTTGCCAAGAAAAGGAACGAAAATATCCTAAGTAGGTGAAATTCCACTCACCTTATTATATGAAAAAGAAAACCCACTCACATATGGATATTAATATAATAAGCATTAAGGTGCTTAATTTGATTTTCTTTAAATCAGGGATAATGAAGGAGAATTAAAGGCAAAGGAAGGTGCCTCGTCCTTAAGGGATTTGAGGGGGAAGAGGCGGCCATATTTTTGGAAATTTAATGCATTTTAATAATGCATTTTCTCTCTCATCAATTTCCTTATAAAAGTGCCTTTTTCAAGCCAAATGAAAGGCTATTTCAGATTTTCTTCTTTCCCTTGCTTGCAAAACCGACCAAGGAGCTAAGGAGGAGCAATAGGACGCCTCCCAACCTGTTGGTAAGCTCTTGACCTTCGTTCTCCTTGATTTCATGGTGGAAATCAAAAATAAATCATGGATTCCTTCTTATTTCGATCTCCTCTTCAACCCTAGCCAACTTTTACAATCAAAAGCTTGAGGACGAGCCTAGGGGGAGTTGCTAGAGCTTAATCCACCATTAATGGCGTGATCTTGTAGCTTTGGAGCTCAATTGGAGGTGGGTTTTATAACTCAAACCCTTAAACATTGCTATTGCATCAATTCTCTATGCTTTGTTGATTGATTTCTTCAATTTGATACACTCTTGTTTCTTTGCTGCTATTTACATCAAGAACGGTTGCTGTTCTTGGTTGTTCGAAGGAATGGGATGATTACATCATCATAGTTTCTTATCCAAAGAAAATTACCAAGCAAAACCGTTTTTATAGCTACTCCAAATCGTTTTAATTTGATTGGCTATGCGGTTTCAGCAAACCGTTTAAGGGCAAACGGTTTGAGACCGTTTGGGAGAAAACGGTCTCAAGACCGTTTGATATGGTTGACCAAGCGTTGACCGTTTGGGAATTTTGTTCATAATTATGTAGGCTGATAACCCTCCAAATTGAAGGGATTAACTCCAAAGGAATCGAGAGTTGAAGGCCAATCAATCAGGCAATCGAATTGAATTATGTGCTGATTTTCAACCTGATTAACTTGACCTGGTTGAGAAAACGGTCTCAAGACCGTTTGATATGGTTGACCAAGCATTGACCGTTTGGGATTCCTGTTCATAATTATGTTTATTAATAACCCTACAAATTTTAGGGATTAACTCAAAAGGAATCGTGAGTTGAAGCCTAATAAATTAGGGAAACCTAATTGGATTAAGTGCTGATTTTCAATCTGATTTAATTGAACGTTTTGGGTAAATGGTCTCAAGACCGTTTGAGTGCGTTGACCAAGCGTTGACCGTTTGGGATTACTGTTCCTTATTATGTGATCTAATGACTCACCAAATTTGATGGATTAATTCCAAACGAGTCATGAGTTGAAGGCTAATCAATTGGGCTAACCCTAATTGAAATCAGTGCTGAAATCACAATGAGCTAATTTGAGATTTTGGGTTGATTAGCCCAAACGGTCTCAAGACCGTTTGGGGGATCATCCAAACGGTCTCAAGACCGTTTGGGGATCACCCCAAGACCGTTGGGAGGTCTGGGGTCAAGTATAGTTGACCAATTGAAGGTCCAAAGGTACCAAATCATACTGCAACTAAATGCTGATTTGTTGATCAACTCGATAGACCAATCCATGATGATTTTTCACTAAAATCCAAAGGTTGGATGGGCAAACGGTCTCAAGACCGTTTGGAGCTCATCCAAACGGTCTCAAGACCGTTTTGTGGTCACCCAAGACCGTTTGGAGGTCTAGGGTTGAGTATAGTTCAGTGGTTGAAGATCTAAAGATATCAAGTTGATCTGCAATAGATTGCTGATTTGGTGAGCACTTCAATGAACCAAACCCTAATTAGATTGCTTGGATTTGAGTGATATGATGGGAAAACGGTCTCAAGACCGTTTGGAGGTCATCCAAACGACCTCAAGACCGTTTGGTGGTCACCCAAGACCGTTTGGAGGTCTAGGGTTGAGTATGGTTAGGTGTTTGAAGGTCTAAAGGTACCAAGCGGTTATACAATGCAATGCTGATTTGGTGATCAATCCAATGATCCAAACCTTAATTAGATTGCTTGGATTTGAGTGATATGATGGGCAAACGGTCTCAATACCGTTTGGGGGTCATCCAAACGACCTCAAGACCGTTTGGGGTCAGGTCATACCCAATTTGGATGATGGTTCAATGGTTTCAATGCAACTAGTTCTGCATTGATTAGTGTTGAAGGATCATTGATTCCAAACCATAATTCAATTGAATCAAACCCCAATTGATGATCAATTGAGGGTCAATTGAGGGTCAAATCAGTTTAAGGTTGACCTATTAAATTCAATTGAAGTATGGGTGAAGTTCCAATTGATGATTGGTTCCATGAATTCAATGATTGAAGGAATCAACATTGAAAACCCTAATTCATTTGGATACCTTATGTAATGGAGGTCCAATGTAATTCAATTTTTGAGAATTAAGATGATGAATGTTCTATTGATCCAATGATGATTAGTAATGGTAATAAATGAAGGTACAAAGGTTGAAACCCTAATAGTACCTAAGTGATTAAGTGCCAATTAAGGGATGAATCCCTAATTGCTTATAGGGTCAATGACTTGATACACTATGTTAATCATAGTTGTATGTACTCGACTGAAGAGTTGATATGACCTAATCAAGTTAAGAAGCTGATAGCATGAATTCATACATGAATATGAATCATGTGGTGTATAAGGGTTATGATCCTTAATCAAAGAGATCATGAAACCCTAAACATGAACATAAACCCTAATTGACAGGGTTATTGAATTCAACCCTAGTTGAGGGTGATTCCATGTGAAACCCTAGTTGAGGGTGATTCCATGTGAAACCCTAGTTTAGGGTGATTCAATGTGAAACCCTAGTTGAGGGTGATTCCATGTGAAACCCTAGTTGAGGGTGATTCCAAGTGAAACCCTAATTGAGGGTGCATCCATGTGGAACCCTAGTTGAGGGTGATTTCATGAGAAACCCTAATTGGGAATGCATCCCTAATTGCTTATAGGACCAATGACTTGGTACCCTATGTTAATCATAGTTGTATGCATATGATTGAAGGGTTGATGTGACCTAATCAAGTTGAAAGGATCAAATAATAGAATTCATATATATATATATAAATGATTCATGTGATGATCCTATGTAGCACGACCGTGCAAGGCAGCACGGCTGTGGAGACTTTACTCAGCACGACCGTGCAGGGTAGCACGGCCGTGGTAGCTTCACTTTGCACGACCGTGCAAGGTAGCACGGCCGTGGTGGCCTATGCTTGACTTAGAGCTGAATTGAAAGTGACCTAACATGGTCGTTTTGTTAATTCGCAACTTAAGGATGAGAGAGATACTCATACCTTGTGATGATAATCATTTAATGATAATTGATGAGAATAAATAAGTATGATTGAATACTTATGGTATAAATGTTGGCTCCTAGATGTGGGGAGCAATGAACTAGGGTTTGATCATTGATAATATGATCTTGAAAACCTAAATGGTTAATAATGGAAAACCCTATTCTTAATGAAGGGTAATGATATGTGAGAGAAATCCCTAATTGATGGTAAACCCTAACCCTGGTAAGGGAATAGTGGTGTTATCCTATATTGCATGATGTGTTGTGAACTTGATAAGTCTATTATCATGTGTGACAATCATGCAGGTCTCATGAGTTGATGATCATAGCCAGGTATGAGCTATGATGTTTATTTGATAAGAATTGATTGGCCATATGTGCCATTATGTTTTTGTTACTGAGAAAGAAGTAACAAGATGAGTTGGGCTTGTAAGCCTTTGTTTTAAGTTGTTGCCTAGTGAGAGGTGACAAGATGTGAATGGCCTTGTGCGCCATGTGAATAAAGTTGTTGCCTAGTGAGAGGTGACAAGATGTGAATGGCCTTGTGCGCCATGTGAATAAAGTTGTTTCCTAGTGAGAGGTGACAAGATGTGAATGGTTTTGTTGCCTAGTGAAAGGTGACAAGATGTACAGTGTTCTGATGAGCTATGTGTGATGGAAATCCTAATCCTGGTAAAGGATTAAGGGTAATACCCTTGAATTATTAATACATTGTTTTTGCATGGTATTGATAGATAATTGATGTACTGCTATTATATGTGCTAACCATGCAGGTATCATGAGATGATGAGCATAGCCAGGTATGAGCTATGATGTGTTATTAGTTTGAATTTGTTTATTGGGCCTTGTGTGCTATAATATACCTTGTGCCTGGTAAGAGGTGGCAAGAGAGTTAATGTGCATCAAGTGCCATGATGGATGCTTGTGTAGCAAGTATCATACTTACCTTGGTCAAATGACCTAAAGGTGTTAGTTACCTGAGAAAGAGGTAACAGTGCTCAAGTGATGAACAAAGGGTTTGAATACCCATGATTTCATGGTTATGGTATTGAAATTGTGAAAGGATGAGAATAACCCAGTGGTGAAGTGAGGGATTAAGATCCCAACACTTATGAAAAGAGTATGGCTACGGGCCATGACTCCACATTGATAATGCCAGGCTTTAGATATATGATCTAAGCCCGAAGAAAGTTAATGCAGTGGTAATGATTCTGTTGTTTGAATAGATGTTATACATGTTCTTCCTATTCATTAAAGGATAAGTTACATGTTAATTCTATCAAGTAATAACTGCAATGCTTCTGATATAGAATAATGTTCTAATCTGTTAGACATTAAAATATTTGTTGTCAAATAGATATGATTCTCATGTTCATATTCATCTTCTCAAGTTGCAATAATAATGTTTCTTGCGGAGAGTTATATCTCTCGCTGGGGCAATTTTTATAATTGTCTCACCCCCGTGGGAAACATTTTTAGGTATGCATGAAAGGCAGAACAGAAACTCTAGAACAGGGAAAGAGCAGCAGCAACAGCAACAACAGGGACAGCAATAAGATCTCAGGTGGAGATATTGTCTGTATAGTCATATAGATAGTAGTCCTATGTGTCGTCTCTGTACTCTCAGGTCCTCGGAGTTTTTAGTCAGTGTTTTTGATATATCAGTCTGAGGTTTTGGCTTGATGCCTCGAGATTTGTATGCTGCCTGCATATATGTTTATAAGGCAGCTGATGATGTAGTCTCTGGAAAGAGATGGTACAGGATATGTACGTTTGAAATAGAATGTATATGATATACAATGGCATTTGTTGGAAAAGATTTCCTATGTGTGGATCTCTTTGCAAAAAGTTTTAATTTTTAGTGATTTTCGCTAATCCGTTGCTTGATGAACGCTTCCGCATTAGTTAATCTTATTTTCGCGAGATGGTCGTCACAATTTAGTGGTATCAGAGCTCTAGGTTCGCTGAGTCTACAGAGACATAGGACTAAGTTGTTGAGTCTGTGTTAGTGTCCTCCAGTATACCCTATAATGATTTCTTCTTGTGTAGAAAAAGGGTAAAGTTTAAAATGACTGGAGAACACAAGAAACACATTGCTGAGGGCAATGTTGTTGCACCAAGAAGAGGTGCAAGGGATCAGACGAGAATAGTATGAGTGTCTGAGAATCCCCATTAAGACCTGATCAGGATAGAGAATCCTATGATCATGCTCTTATTGGGCAGATTAGGGCAACAGTAATGCATATAGTGGACTGGATACTAGCCTTATAACCTAGATTATCAGTCCTTAATATAGAAAGCTTGAGCTTTAAAAGAGTTCCTAAATGACTTAGTCATGTTGGAACAAGGGAAAATCATGTGTGTATAATGATATGAATAGCAAGGAATATGATAGCATGTAAGTTCATACTACTTGATCTCAGTATTTGTAAACCCTGGCCAGGTATACAACTATTGATGATAAAGTGGGTATGGAAACTCTTAGATTGTTGTCTTTTTGATTACTCTGATCAAGTAGTCATTCTGAGACAATCTAATGAGTATCATGAAATAAGAAATATGGAATCAATAAAGGCAAAGGAAGATGCTTTGTGCAATTCCAATAAAGGAAGATGCTTTGTGCAATTCTAATAAAGGAAGATGCTTTGTGCAATTCCAACCCTAATCAAAAAGGGAAGAGCTATGTGTCATTCCCAATCAAAAAAGGGAAGAGCTATGTGTCATTCCCAATCAAAAAGGGAAAGCTATGTGTCATCCCCAACAAAAAGGGAAGAGCTATGTGTCATTCCCAATCAAAAAGGGAAGAGCTATGTGTCATTCCCAATCAAAAAGGGAAGAGCTATGTGTCATTCCCAATCAAAAAGGGAAAGCTATGTGTCATCCCCAACAAAAAGGGAAGAGCTATGTGTCATTCCCGATCAAAAAGGGAAATCTATGTGTCATCCCCAACAAAAAGGGAAGAGCTATGTGTCATTCCCGATCAAAAAGGGAAAGCTATGTGTCATCCCCAACAAAAAGGGAAGAGCTATGTGTCATTCCCAATCAAAAAGGGAAGAGCTATGTGTCATTCCCAATCAAAAAGGGAAATCTATGTGTCATCCCCAACAAAAAGGGAAGAGCTATGTGTCATTCCCAATAAAAAAGGGAAGAGCTATGTGTCATTCCCAATCAAAAAGGGAAAGCTATGTGTCATCCCCAACAAAAAGGGAAGAGCTATGTGTCATTCCCAATCAAAAAGGGAAGAGTTATGTGTCATTCCCAAACAAAAAGGGAAGAGCTATGTGTCATTCCCAATCAAAAAGGGAAAGCTATGTGTCATCCCCAACAAAAAGGGAAGAGCTATGTGTCATTCCCAATCAAAAAGGGAAAATCTATGTGGCATTTCCAACTAATAAGAAGAACTATGTGAACAATCCCAATTACATAGAGTTTGTTAAAGGATTACTGAGTAAATTATCTTTGTTAGATATATATGTTGTTCCTTTTGATAAATATTCTTGGGTGATGATAGAAGTATGTTCTTTTATGCTTCTTCTTTCCAATAATATGGACATCATATGTTAGGGGTTTATGCTCTGCATAAACATTGGTAAGGTTGAATTAGTGAAAGGAGCTTTGTGTGGAATCACAGAGTTCATGATATCCCCATGATATTAAGATGATATGTAGATACTTGAGGGAATGATTAATGAACAATCTATCCCTTCTTTTCTTGGGATTTCGAGGACGAAATCCTTGTTAGGGGTTTATAATTTGTAACATCCCTGACCTGGGTTATGATTAAACCCTAGATGTTTTTCCTAATAAGGTTAAGTAGATTCTTAATCTTATCTTGGGAAAAGTAATTAGGCCTCATAAGAAACTTATGTTTCAATTTTGGTCCTGTTTGAGCAATGTTGAAGCAATGTTTGCTTATTTTGGACCAAAGTGCAAATTACCCAAGTTGAGGGGTTAAACTGCAAATGTTGCATGGTAAGATGTTCCTCGGATGTTGAGACATCATAAGAATGAATATCATGTAGTGGTATGGTTTTCACAAGCTTGGGCACCAAGATTAAGCTTGTAAAGCAGTATTGTGCATTAAAACCCAGTTTTGGTGTAAAGTGCAATTTACCCAAAATCTAGGGTTCAATATGCAAATTACCACTTCAATAAGGTCCTTAATGTTCCTTGGCATCATGTATAGCAAATAAAATGAGTAGGGCATCTCATTTGAATTAATTTGGAGGAGAGAGAATCTTGATATTAAAATAATCAAGATTAATGCCTAATTGAAACCCTAATTTGATTTAGGGCAAAAATGAATAAAAATAATTGAAGGGATTTCAACCAAAATATTTTGGGTTGATTTTGAATAAGGATGAACGTTCCTTTGCCAAGAAAAGGAACGAAAATATCCTAAGTAGGTGAAATTCCACTCACCTTATTATATGAAAAAGAAGACCCACTCACATATGGATATTAATATAATAAGCATTAAGGTGCTTAATTTGATTTTCTTTAAATCAGGGATAATGAAGGAGAATTAAAGGCAAAGGAAGGTGCCTCGTCCTTAAGGGATTTGAGGGGGAAGAGGCGGCCATATTTTTGGAAATTTAATGCATTTTAATAATGCATTTTCTCTCTCATCAATTTCCTTATAAAAGTGCCTTTTTCAAGCCAAATGAAAGGCTATTTCAGATTTTCTTCTTTCCCTTGCTTGCAAAACCGACCAAGGAGCTAAGGAGGAGCAATAGGACGCCTCCCAACCTGTTGGTAAGCTCTTGACCTTCGTTCTCCTTGATTTCATGGTGGAAATCAAAAATAAATCATGGATTCCTTCTTATTTCGATCTCCTCTTCAACCCTAGCCAACTTTTACAATCAAAAGCTTGAGGACGAGCCTAGGGGGAGTTGCTAGAGCTTAATCCACCATTAATGGCGTGATCTTGGAGCTTTGGATCTCAATTGGAGGTGGGTTTTATAACTCAAACCCTTAAACATTGCTATTGCATCAATTCTCTATGCTTTGTTGATTGATTTCTTCAATTTGATACACTCTTGTTTCTTTGCTGCAATTTACATCAAGAACGGTTGCTGTTCTTGGTTGTTCGAAGGAAGGGGATGATGACATCATCATAGTTTCTTATCCAAAGAAAATTACCAAGCAAAACCGTTTTGATAGCTACTCCAAATCGTTTTAATTTGATTGGCTATGCGGTTTCAGCAAACCGTTTAAGGGCAAACGGTTTGAGACCATTTGGGACCAAACGGTCTCAAGACCGTTTGATATGGTTGACCAAGCGTTGACCGTTTGGGAATTTTGTTCATAATTATGTAGGCTGATAACCCTCCAAATTGGAGGGATTAACTCCAAAGGAATCGAGAGTTGAAGGCCAATCAATTAGGCAATCGAATTGAATTATGTGCTGATTTTCAACCTGATTAACTTGACCTGGTTGAGAAAACGGTCTCAAGACCGTTTGAGATGGTTGACCAATCGTTGACCGTTTGGGATTCCTGTTCATAATTATGTTTATTAATAACCCTACAAATTTTAGGGATTAACGCAAAAGGAATCGTGAGTTGAAGCCTAATAAATTAGGGAAACCTAATTGGATTAAGTGCTGATTTTCAATCTGATTTAATTGAACGTTTTGGGTAAATGGTCTCAAGACCGTTTGAGTGAGTTGACCAAGCGTTGACCGTTTGGGATTACTGTTCCTTATGATGTGATCTAATGACTCACCAAATTTGATGGATTAATTCCAAACGAGTCATGAGTTGAAGGCTAATCAATTGGGCTAACCCTAATTGAAATCAGTGCTGAAATCACAATGAGCTAATTTGAGATTTTGGGTTGATTAGCCCAAACGGTCTCAAGACCGTTTGGGGGATCATCCAAACGGTCTCAAGACCGTTTGGGGATCACCCCAAGACCGTTTGGAGGTCTGGGGTCAAGTATAGTTGACCAATTGAAGGTCCAAAGGTACCAAATCATACTGCAACTAAATGCTGATTTGTTGATCAACTCGATAGACCAATCCATGATGATTTTTCACTAAAATCCAAAGGTTGGATGGGCAAACGGTCTCAAGACCGTTTGGAGCTCATCCAAACGGTCTCAAGACCGTTTTGTGGTCACCCAAGACCGTTTGGAGGTCTAGGGTTGAGTATAGTTCAGTGGTTGAAGGTCTAAAGATATCAAGTTGATCTGCAATAGATTGCTGATTTGGTGAGCACTTCAATGAACCAAACCCTAATTAGATTGCTTGGATTTGAGTGATATGATGGGCAAACGGTCTCAAGACCGTTTGGAGGTCATCCAAACGACCTCAAGACCGTTTGGTGGTCACCCAAGACCGTTTGGAGGTCTAGGGTTGAGTATGGTTAGGTGTTTGAAGGTCTAAAGGTACCAAGCGGTTATACAATGCAATGCTGATTTGGTGATCAATCCAATGATCCAAACCTTAATTAGATTGCTTGGATTTGAGTGATATGATGGGCAAACGGTCTCAATACCGTTTGGGGGTCATCCAAACGACCTCAAGACCGTTTGGGGTCAGGTCATACCCAATTTGGATGATGGTTCAATGGTTTCAATGCAACTAGTTCTGCATTGATTAGTGTTGAAGGATCATTGATTCCAAACCATAATTCAATTGAATCAAACCCCAATTGATGATCAATTGAGGGTCAATTGAGGGTCAAATCAGTTTAAGGTTGACCTATTAAATTCAATTGAAGTATGGGTGAAGGTCCAATTGATGATTGGTTCCATGAATTCAATGATTGAAGGAATCAACATTGAAAACCCTAATTCATTTGGATACCTTATGTAATGGAGGTCCAATGTAATTCAATTTTTGAGAATTAAGATGATGAATGTTCTATTGATCCAATGATGATTAGTAATGGTAATAAATGAAGGTACAAAGGTTGAAACCCTAATAGTACCTAAGTGATTAAGTGCCAATTAAGGGATGAATCCCTAATTGCTTATAGGATCAATGACTTGATACACTATGTTAATCATAGTTGTATGTACTCGACTGAAGAGTTGATATGACCTAATCAAGTTAAGAAGCTGATAGCATGAATTCATACATGAATATGAATCATGTGGTCTATAAGGGTTATGATCCTTAATCAAAGAGATCATGAAACCCTAAACATGAACATAAACCCTAATTGACAGGGTTATTGAATTCAACCCTAGTTGAGGGTGATTCCATGTGAAACCCTAGTTGAGGGTGATTCCATGTGAAACCCTA
Organism: Alisma plantago-aquatica; assembly: GCA_963693085.1. Classification (NCBI taxonomy): domain Eukaryota; kingdom Viridiplantae; phylum Streptophyta; class Magnoliopsida; order Alismatales; family Alismataceae; genus Alisma; species Alisma plantago-aquatica. Next base: position 757,496,973 of record OY856414.1, read on the forward strand.
GTTTAGGGTGATTCAATGTGAAACCCTAGTTGAGGGTGATTCCATGTGAAACCCTAGTTGAGGGTGATTCCAAGTGAAACCCTAATTGAGGGTGCATCCATGTGGAACCCTAGTTGAGGGTGATTTCATGAGAAACCCTAATTGGGAATGCATCCCTAATTGCTTATAGGACCAATGACTTGGTACCCTATGTTAATCATAGTTGTATGCATATGATTGAAGGGTTGATGTGACCTAATCAAGTTGAAAGGATCAAATAATAGAATTCATATATATATATATAAATGATTCATGTGATGATCCTATGTAGCACGACCGTGCAAGGCAGCACGGCCGTGGTGACTTTACTCAGCACGACCGTGCAGGGTAGCACGGCCGTGGTAGCTTCACTTTGCACGACCGTGCAAGGTAGCACGGCCGTGGTGGCCTATGCTTGACTTAGAGCTGAATTGAAAGTGACCTAACATGGTCGTTTTGTTAATTCTCAACTTAAGGATGAGAGAGATACTCATACCTTGTGATGATAATCATTTAATGATAATTGATTAGAATAAATAACTATGATTGAATACTTATGGTATAAATGTTGGCTCCTAGATGTGGGGAGCAATGAACTAGGGTTTGATCATTGATAATATGATCTTGAAAACCTAAATGGTTAATAATGGAAAACCCTATTCTTAATGAAGGGTAATGATATGTGAGAGAAAGCCCTAATTGATGGTAAACCCTAACCATGGTAAGGGAATAGTGGTGTTACCCTATATTGCATGATGTGTTGTGAACTTGATAAGGCTATTATCATGTGTGACAATCATGCAGGTCTCATGAGTTGATGATCATAGCCAGGTATGAGCTATGATGTTTATTTGATAAGAATTGATTGGCCATATGTGCCATTATGTTTTTGTTACTGAGAAAGAAGTAACAAGATGAGTTGGGCTTGTAAGCCTTTGTTTTAAGTTGTTGCCTAGTGAGAGGTGACAAGATGTGAATGGCCTTGTGCGCCATGTGAATAAAGTTGTTGCCTAGTGAGAGGTGACAAGATGTGAATGGCCTTGTGAGCCATGTGAATAAAGTTGTTGCCTAGTGAGAGGTGACAAGATGTGAATGGTTTTGTTGCCTAGTGAAAGGTGACAAGATGTACAGTGTTCTGATGAGCTATGTGTGATGGAAATCCTAATCCTGGTAAAGGATTAAGGGTAATACCCTTGAATTATTAATACATTGTTTTTGCATGGTATTGATAGATAATTGATGTACTACTATTATATGTGCTAACCATGCAGGTATCATGAGATGATGAGCATATCCAGGACTGAGCTATGATGTGTTATTAGTTTCAATTTGTTTATTGAGCCTTGTGTGCTATAATATACCTTGTGCCTGGTAAGAGGTGGCAAGAGAGTTAATGTGCATCAAGTGCCATGATGGATGCTTGTGTAGCAAGTATCATACTTACCTTGGTCAAATGACCTAAAGGTGTTAGTTACCTGAGAAAGAGGTAACAGTGCTCAAGTGATGAACAAAGGGTTTGAATACCCATGATTTCATGGTTATGGTATTGAAATTGTGAAAGGATGAGAATAACCCAGTGGTGAAGTGAGGGATTAAGATCCCAACACTTATGAAAAGAGTATGGGTACGGGCCATGACTCCACATTGATAATGCCAGGCTTTAGATATATGATCTAAGCCCGAAGAAAGTTAATGCAGTGGTAATGATTCTGTTGTTTGAATAGATGTTATACATGTTCTTCCTATTCATTAAAGGATAAGTGACATGTTAATTCTATCAAGTAATAACTGCAATGCTTCTGATATAGAATAATGTTCTAATCTGTTAGACATTAAAATATTTGCTGTCAAATAGATATGATTCTCATGTTCATATTCATCTTCTCAAGTTGCAATAATAATGTTTCTGGCGGAGAGTTATATCTCTCGCTGGGGCAATTTTTATAATTGTCTCACCCCCGTGGGAAACATTTTTAGGTATGCATGAAAGGCAGAGCAGAAACCCTAGAACAGGGAAAGAGCAGCAGCAACAGCAACAACAGGGACAGCAATAAGATCTCAGGTGGAGATATTGTCTGTATAGTCATATAGATAGTAGTCCTATGTGTCGTCTCTGTACTCTCAGGTCCTCGGAGTTTTTAGTCAGTGTTTTTGATATATCAGTCTGAGGTTTTGGCTTGATGCCTCGAGATTTGTATGCTGCCTGCATATATGTTTATAAGGCAGCTGATGATGTAGTCTCTGGAAAGAGATGGTACAGGATATGTACGTTTGAAACAGAATGTATATGATATACAATGGCATTTGTTGGAAAAGATTTCCTATGTGTGGATCTCTTTGCAAAAAGTTTTAATTTTTAGTGATTTTCGCTAATCCGCTGCTTGATGAACGCTTCCGCATTAGTTAATCTTATTTTCATGAGACGGTCGTCACAACTTAGACCAAATGTTTGAGAACCTTATGAGTGATTATGATAGTGTATCATAGTTGTGAAATATAAAAGATTGATTGAATAGAATATATTGTAATACAAAGACTGACGGCCTCTCCTTTATATAGGAGAGGAGAGACGCCCTATTACTTAGGACCCAAGTAATCTAAACTAGACGGGATGGAATATAAAGGCCCACTAAACTAATTAGCCTATTTAACTAATAGACTAATATAGACACTTTAACACTCCCCCTCAAGCTGGAACATGGGTGAAACACATTTCCAAGCTTGGAGGTTACAAGACTCGATAAAATAAAAAAAGAAATGATAACTGAAAGATAAATATCACTCCCATACAAAATATGTTACTCCCCCTGAAATAATATTCCCCCTGAATCATATGGTGATGATGACTCTGCAGGCTGAAGATACTCGAGCTTTGAAGGTCTTCCTTGAAGTGCATCTGGAATGAGGACATCTGAAGAATGGACCTGATACTACAGCAATTCGCCACTGGAATACGTGCTTAACGCGGCACGAACGCGGACGGACGATCTGCTGCTTGATACGATGCAGGAACCATAAAACTCTGACGCATGAACCTTGGGGGCTTGACGGGAAAGGAGATCATCCATCAAGGAAGGTCCCAAGAGGATCAGCTACAGGCGATGTCGATACAGCAAATGCGGCTCGAAGAAGACATGATGAAGCAGCTCAGTGAAGATAAAACTCTGAGCTTCTGAAGAAGCACCCATCTGTCTCATGTGAATGCAACTGAAGGAATACACCATCAACACCTGACGTACATAACGCGGTACGAACGCGGATACGGTGTCGACGCTGGATCTTCACTGCTGGCTCAAGTAGAGAACTGGTGTGCTGAATGATGTGAAGCTTCATGAAGATAACCTGGAATATATATAATCTGAATACATATATCATCATCTCATCTCATACTCTCTCTCTCATACATGCTCTCATGCTCGCTCGCTCTTCTCATCTCTTCCTTTCCTCTCTATCCCCCCCTTCGCACACCAAATACGACAAGAGTGAGCGTTTGGTGTGGAGAACTGGATATATGACCCCCCCCCCCCCCGTAATGTGGAAAAGGGATACTCACATAATATGGGTGGGTGGGAAAGAAAAAAAAAGGCTGAAAAGAGAAAAAATATGTGAAATGGAGATGGGTAATATGTGGAGAATGAAACCGATAGCCAAAGAGAGTATACTAAATGGGTCAACATGAGATCTGGGTAGAAAAATAAATGGATCTAGTCCTGACCCGAAAAGGGGGTTTGTTGGCCCGATAGGATCCGATTAGCAAAAATATGACCGAATAAGGATCCAAATATGGATAACAAATATGGGGTAAAATAATGATAGGGAGTAGACATAGATGATGGAGTGATGAAGATAACCATGAAGGTGACGATGGATAGTGATGATGGAGTGATGGTGATGGTTATTGCAGCAGCGGTGGTGTGGCTGCTGTTCTTGGCGGCGGTGGAGACGGATATGGTGGTTGATAGGTGGCGGAAGATGGCCAACAGGTGGCTGATGTGCGGAGTGGCTGCTGTTCGGGCGACACCGGCTGGTGCTGCTGTTGGCGGCGGCGCCGGCTGCTGCGCTTGGCTTGAGCAGCGGCGGCTGCTGATGGAGGCGCCGGCTGCTGCGCTTGGCTTGAGCAGCGGCGGCTGCTGATGGAGGCGGCGGTTGCTGCGCTTGGCTTGAGCAGCGGCGGCGGCTGAGTGATCGGTGAAAAAGAAAGAATGAATATGGAAGGAGATAGGAAGCCATGGAGGCCGAGGATCGCCTAGCGGGCAGCCGGCCAAGCCATGGCAACGGAGGCCGGCGGCCGCCCGCAGGCGGGCGCTCGACCTTGGCTTCTCTCTTCGAGAGGCGGCGGCCGGCGGCTACGGAGAAGAACGGAGGCTTGGAGAGAGAGGGGAAAGCGGCGGCTAGGTTAGGGTTCTCTCAAGAGGACAGAACCCGCTCTGATACCATGTGAAATATAAAAGATTGATTGAATAGAATAGATTGTAATACAAAGATTGACGACCTCTCCTTTATATAGGAGAGGAGAGACGCCCTATTACTTAGGACCCAAGTAATCTAAATTAGACGGGCCGGAATATAAAGGCCCACTAAACTAATTAGCCTATTTAACTAATAGACTAATATAGACACTTTAACAATAGTGAACTCATGATTAAGGCATGGTGATGTCTAAATCAAGAAGGAGTCATACTCTAAGGAGTTAGAGGATTATTATCAAATAACTAAATTCTTCTTAAATAAAGAATACACTTCACTAATAAAGGACATTAAGAATCACAAGGAGTTTTGAGTTCTTATAACCTTGACGGATACACCTCGTTTATTCATGTGATGAGTTGTTCATGTGATGAGTCAACTATCTAGATGAATATGAGGAACCAAATTTTGAGTTATGGTTTATGACCATTACATCTTAAATGACATCCATGTGAACCATAAGGTATGACCTTGATGGTAGCACCCATTGGATGAAATCCATAGGTGCAAATGAGTCTTAAGTGTTAAGACACATGGATAACATTTTGAGAAGGATGATGCTTGTTGATTGCAACTTAATGACTAAGACATTTGGCATATGGATACTAAAATTGCATTCCTATGAGGAATAAAACAAGGATGTGTATGTGACACAACCTATAAGGTTTATGAATCCATTAATGCAAATGAAGTCTATAAGTTACAATGGACTAATCAATGTGATTGATTGAGTACAAGAAACTCAGAATTGGATCTTTACTTTGATGATATAGTCAAAGGGTTTGACTGATATGTCAAATATAAAGAAGGGATCTGTGATTTAGTGGGAGCGTGTTCACATTCCACATGTTGATGTGAAATGGAAATGTTCTAGAATGGAAATCCAAAAGTGGAAATTATCTTTAAGGAAGATAGAGATGTTTCCTATGTGATAGGAATAGATATCTATAGAGATAGTTCTCGAAAACCTCTTGACCTGAAAAGAGAAAGCATACATTGGCAATTTGTACTGAAGGGTTCAGTATGCACAGATTCAGTGGGAGAAAATGTGTCCATGTTACATGGAATTAGTATCCCAAGGCCAAGTGTCCAATTCTTATGAAGAATGGGAACACTAAGAATAGATATGGATCTATCATGTATGTAATCATCCCATTATCTTGCATGTATCGACATGGCAAGAACAAAATGCATTCATCATCTTGTATGTAGGACATGGCAATATGATGTGCTCATCCTGATAACTCGTATGTGGGACATGACGAGTGGATGTTTGTCTACTTCTAGTAAGGGTTACTGGAATACCATGAGAACTTGATAAGTACTAGAGAAGTACTAGTTCTATGGAGATAAGGAAGAGTTCAATGTAAAGAGTTACATTGATGCGAACTTTTGAAAGGACAGAAAAATTAATCGTAAAATATATATAGGATATATAAAAGTGAAAGTTTGTTGATAATTGGAAGTGTTCCAATAAAACCATTTAAAAGGAAATGTCGAGTATCTATGTGTTGGAGAACAGCAGTGGATACTATATGGATCTGGAAGTTCATGAGATGAACTTATAGATATTCCGCTCATTGATGACAAGTATGGAATCCTTGATCATGCAATGTGGCTAAAGGTTAGCAAAGGAATACTAGATCGCATATTACGGAAAATCCATCTCATACGTGTGACTTACAGTGAAGAGATGTGAGACATGCAATCTATACTGACTTTGGCAAGGTGTTTCCATAACTCACTATGTTCGCACTAGAGCACAGTAACATGTGGGACATGTTTGAAGATCACTATGAATATGATTCAAGGGTGATTGGCTCGCAGTGCAAGTGGGAGTCTGTTGGTATGCATGCCCTGAGAGCCAATCATGAGATGATTGGTGGGATACATTAAGATTGATTTGATAAACATCAAAGGCAAGCTTCCAATTCTTTCTGGTTCAGTCATATGAGATAGTGATAGAACAGATTGAATGTCTAGAGAATGACAGTACTCAATGACATATGCTTTCAGGTTAAGGACCTGAACGATGAGATCATACAGATGCTAAGAGTTTGTACATTCTCATTATGTCCCTAGTCGGATGTCATTGTGGAAGGTAGATAGATAGCAATGACACACAAGACTAGATTGTGGTGTTGGTTGATGACAGAATCTCATTAGTCATGATATAGAGATATCAAACCAAACACATAGGTACTTGTTAGAGAACAATGTACCGGACAGACCCACCGTGAGTTTGACACATGGAACCATGACATGGTAGTCACAGTCAGTACTCATAGTGATGGTGGTGAGTGTGATTCTTTGACCTGAAATCACTACACTCAACACATGTTGTTGGGCACACTTTGACATCATCAAACGCAGTCCTGAAACATGGGTTGTTATAAAGGTGATGATTGGGTGGCTTTGACACATGGGGATTTTGAGGGGTGAGTGATAGATATGGGATTTGTCCCTCCTGAGGGAGTATGATATCCATGGACACTTGATGAGTAGGATTGAGAAAGGCGTGCACGCATGTGTGAATCAGTATGTGATACTGATGTCATAACATATCTCTTCCAATCTACTCTGAGATCAAGAAAGTGAATGAACGTTGACAGGATGAATGTTCCATGCCTCGAGTTCATTCAAGATATCAGTGATAAAGGAATTATACATTCACTGTAACACCATTCACAGATTGTAGGATTGAAAGTTGTTCTCCAATTTTCTATTTCACTTGGGTAGCACTGATGTGTGACTAGGCACCTCTCTTTGCTTGTGAAGTCATAAGTGTTATGGACTTTCACTGCTAACGTGAAATGGACCTGCAGGGTCACACACATAGGATTCAACCTGGAAGAGGAGTTTTGTCCACAAACAATGTTTAGATTGATTACTAAAAGAGTTTAGTAGTTCAATTAAACACTCAATCAATTGATAGATCAGTATCATAATGTTCAAGGTGTTGGACTTATTGATTAGAGTATCGGATTGATTGAAACTGCAATTGATTGTTTCTACACAATCTGCACTCCCAACCGATCGGCTCATGTGATGAACCGATCGGTTGAGTTTGGTGAACCGATAGGCTCAGATGGTGAGTCGATCGGCTGATGGATAGGGCGAAACAATCGCTTCAAGTGTTGAAATGATCGGTTCAACTGGTCCAACCAAGCAAGTTGGGAAAGTAGGATTGGTGAGAAATTTCTTTTCGTTTCACTTGCCCAATTTGATTGGAACAAGGATTGGTATTTGGTACCAATTAGAAACAAAAGAGGAAAAGTCAATCGGGAACTGACCAGGAGCATGAATCGACCGGTTCAGAAGTGAACCGACCGTTTCATGGGTCCCAACCGATCGGTTGATGTGTCAATCGACCGGCTCAGGTCCCCAACCGACCATTTCAGAAATGAAACGATCAGTTCAGGTTGAGCAGTTGGTTGTTTTTGTGGAAAATCTTGAACCCTTCTACTCCTGCTTTAGTCCCACATTGCCCGGGATAGAGAACCATGTCCCATGACCCTCCTATATATAGGGGTATTGGGGGCTTCTCAAAGAACAACTCAATGCAACCAGTTGCTCTGTAAAGTTGTCATTCTCTCTAGTTTTGGTAACCGCGAGAGCCCGAGCAACTGCTACCCGATAAGGGAGGCACAGCAAGGAAAAGACAACTACAGAAAGTGACTGGTGGTAGGAGAGTGTGTCAGTGACTAGTACGCTGACAGGAGGGTGTGACTCCTTCCAATTCCTTGTGAGACAAGGAGATTGGAGTTCCAGGTGGTCCGTGTGGACTACTTCAGAGGCGGGAGATTTCTGTCGCTCGGAGGACAGCTGTCAATCCCGACAGTCCCGGTGAGACCAGGAATCATCAGTCCCGGTGTGACCAGGAGCTGCACAGACACCGTCCAAGACCGGAGGTGAAGACCGCGCAAGCCGCGAGGTATTGTCGTCGAGCAAGCCTCGGGACAAGGTATGATTCCACAAACCATCCTTTCCTATTGTATAGATGTTGACGCGTTTCCTTGTTCTGGGTTTGGGGAGGAGAAATTTTTTTGTTTCTGCTGCCTTCTATGCCTCCCCTAAAACCCGATAGGATCTATCTCAAGGTAGAAGAAGACATCATCTTGGTGAATAAGGTCTTCTAGGGTTTCATCTATGCTCATCTAGGGTTTCTAAAGTCACCTTTTGGCATTTCTGACCAAGGCAAGTAGGTTTCTTCCCCTTCTCTATTTTCCCTATTATTCTTCTTCCTCCTACCTTCCTCCAAGTTAGATTCTTGATCTTCCATGGTGGAACTCCAACTAAATCTCAAAAACTCTTCTTTCCATGCTCCTTTTGCTTAGGGTTTGTATCCTTGGAGAAGAAGGTGATTCTTGTTTGATTCCTACTGATTGGGATCTGGCCTTCTTCCTAGAGCAAGTTCTATAACTTGCTCCATTTTTACTTCTTATTATAAGCTTGTTAGTTCATATTCTTATGCTTAAATGATGATCTCCACCTTTGGATGATGTTCTTGTTTAGGGTTTTTTTTTGTTCTATACTTTGTTACTAGCTCTAGATGAACCTAAAATGATTGGTACATCCCTCCTAGGTTAAAGGATGACCTAGGATAGGTTGTGGGGGGCCAAGTCATGGGTCGGCCACTCTCCCCCTCTCTCTTCCTCACTTGTAACTAAATTGTTGATATGTCATTTTATGTTTGGTCAAAATTGGAAAATTTATATCTTTTGAATTGCTTGTCCAAAATTAATAAAAAATACATTTTGGAATTGGAAAATTAAGCTCTATCTAATAAAAATTCTTTCAAGGTCTTATTTCAAGTTTTTTCAAAAGATGATTTTTGCAATATGATTTTAATACATAAAATCCATAAAAATTACAACCTAATCACCATAACTCCAAAATTGACATAAAGATATGTTTTCTTGATCAAGAGAACTTGATTAGTCCAATGGTGATATTTTTAGAGTCTAAATCTGATTTTTGTGAAATAGGTCCAATCTGAGGGTTTCTATGCAATAATGTGCAATATGTACACTAATGAATGTTAATAAATTAAAATAGGCTAAAGTTGAACTTGGAACAACTAGAGTGGTGGAATTTAGTATTTGAAAACAATAGAGAGGTATGTGCATTCTTACAATCTAAGTTGGAATATTTGCAAACCAAACCTTATATTTCCTAATGAGGCACTATATGAACCCTATTTTCTCTATTCATGATTCTTTTGCTAAATTGCCTCAAAAATTAGTATTTATATTCTATTTCTTGGGTCTTGTACCCCACTACCATGTTTAAAATATATGATGCTTCTACTTGTCATAGTTTCTCTTAGCATGTTGATTTTATTAGACTATTTAACTAATGTAGTGGTACTTATGTACAGTCACCCATATATAGGGCATGTGTTATTTTGCCCTGTGAATGTGTTATTCTCCCGCATATATGATTTGTGTAGGTGATTGGGAATGTGTTATTTCTCCCCTCACCTATAGGTTGGGGTCCGGTATGTGCCTCAACACTACTTAGTTAATGTAGTCAATAGTAATCATGCATGCAATTCCTTGACTATTTTAATGTTATGTCAAGCATCTATTTTGATTATGACTCATACTCTTGATCTCTTCATATATTGATGAATTTATAGCCTTTACTTCTGTGTTATTTTCTTTCTTTTGTTCTTGATCATATTGTTGACACATGCCTTATTTTCTTTCCCTCTTGTTGGGTTATTTTCCAACCACCCAGATTTTGGACAAGGTGTTGACCAAAATCAAGGAAAATAGGACCATGAGTAGATTCAAAACTTACTTGAAGAATATCTAGATTTCTAAAGCTAGATCCATTGCTTTCTCATCTTTTTCTTCTGAAAAAACTTATGTAGTGAACAATGATGCAAGTCATATAATAGCTTTAGTTTCTTTTCTTTTCTGCTTCTATTGACATTTTATATGTATTTGGTGCATACTTATTTACTTATAATATTATACATGCATCCCTCAATATCTATTATCTTTGTGAAAAGATGGATGTTTTGTATTTCCTTCAACTTTTAGTAAGAGGTAATCTCGTCTCTTTACAGCATGGTGTTAGAGCCTTTGGGTAGCTACAAGAAATTGAAAGCAAGGGTGTGTAGAAAGGATCAGGGTTTGGGAGTTGGCAAGATTTTCCTTTGCACCACTAGCTTGGTTTACGAGGACTCCCAGAACCATATGATACATGTTTGGCCTAAGCTAATACGAATTGTCTGAAATAACATGCTTTTAGGCAACAATAGCCTTAGACATTCTTTTCTCATCTATGTTGCTATACTCCTAGAAACCTTATATGATAATCTTGCCTTTCAAGAGAGTTGACTTGTTTGACAACATGAACAACAACAACTCCAATGGTTCTACCCAAAATGACTCCAGTAGTTTGGACATCCCGGTGACACCACAAGGACATAGTGTGGTGAACCCTAACACCCCTGGCCTGACCCTGTAATATGAGTTGGCCATGTTGCGCCAGCTGCTCTTTTCTACCCTGGTGGGGCACCGCTACTACTGCCAATGCTAACAAGACAAAGGAGTTCAGCCTGATGGACTTCATCAAGATGAAGCTACCTTAATTCAAAGGAGAGAGTGAGCCAAACATGGTTGATAAGGTTGATGATTGGGTTTTGGCCCTGGACCGGACTTTTAAGGGTATGGCATGTCCTCCTCACTAGAAAGTCTACTTTGCAACCTAAGTGTTGGATGGACCGGACCGATTGTGGTGGAACGGCATAGCCTACACCAAATATACAACCACCATGACTTGGGACCAGTTTCTCAAGCTCTTCAGGGAGATGTACATTTGCATGACTTTCTTGATGAAGAAGGAGGCTGACTTCTACAGCCTTAAGCTAGGGGGCATGAGCGTTGCCGACTACATTCAATAGTTTCTACTGTTGTAACACTATGGCACAGACCTTGGTGTCGAGAGAAGAGAGACCCTATTCCTAGAGGGTCTAATCTATCAGGTTGGCCAAAACCTTGTTCCACAACTTCACTTCACCTTCAGAAAATGGTGGACAAGGACTTGGTGATTGATTCTTACTCTGGATTCCAACCTTCAGGTCACAGCAAAAACAACAAGAGTAAGAATCATGGCTACAAATGTAGTCATGAGAGGTGAAACAGATGTTTTTACTACCATCCTCCTAGGAGGTGCCCTACCAACAATGCTACTACATGAAGAGATGATCGACCCACACCAACCTGCCATGAGTGTGGCTAGGTTGGCATATTTGACCTTTCTATCCCTGGTTTTAGCAAGGACAGACTCCAACCTAGCAACCAGACTAGCAAACGACATAGTAGCCTCAACAACCATGAAAGAATCTGCCTCCGCAGAACAACAATCAGAACCAGCAGAGACTGCATGTGGAGAGGTAAAATGTAAGGGTGTTTTCTATGAATATTGAAGAAGATGGAGAGGAAAATGAAGTGATTAAAGGTACCTTACATATCAACATGCATCCTATCAAGTCACTTTTCGATTCTGGTTCCTTTAACACCTTCATGTCTTTTCAGCTTGCTTCCATGTTAGAGTTAGAATCTGAATACATGAACTATATGTTACATGTAAAAACACCTAGTGGTAGGATCTGTGCTTCTAATCTCAAACTCCCTACCTTGGACCTTTGTATATCGGGAAATATGTTTCCTTTAAGCTTTATCTTGCTCGACATGTTTGCCTTTGATGTTATCTTGAGCATGGATTGGTTGAAAAAGCATGATGCAGCCTTATTATGTTAGGAAAAGAAAGCTAGGTTGTTGCATGAGAGGTTATGTATCAAGAGTAGGAAGTGAGAGGATTGGAAATTCATCATTTTTGCCATCAAAGTCAAAAAAACTTATCTAGTAAGGGTGTAGAGCATACTTAGCATCTATCATTCTTGATGCCACGTTGCCTACTCTAGATCATATAGATGTGGTGAAGGACTTTCCTGATGTGTTTCCTGAGGAGTTGATCGGATTGCCCCCAACTTGTGAGGTGGATTTTTTCTTCGAGCTTATGCCTAGGACTTTGCAGATATCGATATAGCCTTACCGCTTAGCCCCTACTAAACTTACCGACCTTAAGAAGCATCTTTAGGAGCTTCTTAACATTGGTTTTATCCACCCTGACATCTCACCTTGGGGAGCCTTGGCTTGTTCATAAAGAAGAAGGATAGTTCATTACGGATGTGCATGGATTATGCATGCTCAACCAAGTGATGGTGAAGAACGATTATATGTTGCCTCGCATCCATGACCTGTTCGATCTGCTGAAGTCATCCATCATGTTTTCATTGATGGACCTGTGAAGTGGCTACTACCAGATGTGTGTGAAGGATGAGGATGTGTTGAAGACAGTGTTCAAAACTTTTTATGGGCATTATGAGTTCCTAGTCATGCCTTTCAGTTTGACTAATGCCCCTAATTCTTTCGTGGACCTGATGAACTGAGTATACCACCCTTACCTTGATAAGTTTGTGGTGGTGTTCATTGATGACACTTTTGTTTACTTAGAGATGGAAGAACAATATCTCAAACACTTGTGGATTGTGCTCAACACACTAAGAGAAAACCAACTTTATGCTAAATTCTCAAAATGTGAGTCTTGGGTAAAGGAAGTGATGTTTCTTAGTCAAGTGATTTCTGTCGAACCTATAGTTGTAGATCTTACAAAGGTAGAAGTTGTAACCAAGTGGAAAGCTCTAAAAGAATCCCTCAGTGATTTGTAGCTTCCTCTGGTTAGTAGGTTACTATCAGAGATTCATCAAGAGCTTCTTAGAGTAGACCTTACCTTTGACCAAGTTGACAAGAAATGAGGTCAAGTTCTCATGAACACCGATGGTTTCCAGAAGATGAATGAGTACTTGACATTTGCACATGTTCTTGCCTTTCCTTTTGAAGGCATACCCTATTTCATTTACATTGATGCTTCCAAACAAGGCCTTGGGTGTGTCATAATGCAAGAATGTAGAGTGATCGCCTATGCTTCCTTCAAATTGAAACAAAATGAAGAAAATTGGCCTACATATGAGATTTAGAGATAGCTAGTCGTCATTATTCATGCTCTAAAAATCTAGTGACACTATCTCTATGGAGTGAAGTTTTAAATTTTCTTCGACTATAAAATCTTGAGATACTTATTGATATAGAAAGATCTAAACCTACAACAGTGAAGGTGGATGGAGTACCTTAAGGACTATGACTTTACCATCACCTATCATCCCGATAAAGAAAATGTAGTTGCTGATTCTATAAGTGGGAAGAAGGATCTTGTATGTGCTTCTATGAGCTATTCTGTGTGGAAGAATCTGGAACATGTTTCTTGTTTGAAAAACTCAGCCTATTGATTCAGTGGATGAAGATAAGTTGTGTGTGCACATGGCTAGTTTGTCTGTTACACCAGCCTAGATCTCAAAGGTTGTAGTTGCACAGTTGAAGATCTTTGAGGTTGAGGAGATCAAGTCCTTAGCATAGAAACCACAATCTAAATTCTCAGTTGGAGTGGTAGTGTTGTCTGGTTCCGACATAGGTTGTGGATTCCTGATGTTGGTAATCTAAGGTAGAAGGTTCTGAGTGAATCTCATTGGTCTAAGTACATGATTCATCCTGGCACAACTAAAGTGTATAAGGGCCTACAACAAAGCTTCTAGTGGAAGAATGACATAGCTTTGTTTGTTGTTAAATGTTAAACCTATCATCAAGTCAAGATAGAGCATCAACGACCTGGAAATTTTCTTCATCCCCTTGAAATTCTAGAATGGAAATAGGATAAGATTACAATGGACTTTGTTAATGGCTTCCCTAAGTCAAAGAAAAGTTATGATGTTGTTTAGGTGGTGATTGATTGATTCACAAAGTATGCCCACTTCTTGCCATTCAAATCCACTTACAAAGTTTTTGATATGGCTCAGTTGTATGTTGAGTGAATAGTTCATCTGCATGGAGTGCTTGAAGTGACAGTCTCTAGCTGTGACCCAAAGTTTACCTCCCAGTTATGGAGTTAAATTTAGGAAGAGATGGGGACTAGCCTACGATTCAGTATAGCATATCATCCGCAAACCGATGGTCAGTCAAAAAGGATAGTGCATATTCTAGAGGATTTGCTTTATGCTTGTGTGATAGATTTGGGAGGTCTTGGGATAGCTATCTGCCATTATTTAAGTTTTCTTATAACAACAATTACCAAGCTAGTATTAGTATGTCACCATTTGAAGCTCTGTATCGTAGACCTTTTCATTCACCTTTGCATTGGGATGATGCTGGTTAATGCTCTCTGATGTAGATAGATGTTATGCTATTGATGGTAGATATAGTTCAGGTGATTAAGAAGCATATGAAAGCTTCTCATGATCGACAGAAGATGTATGCTGAAAAAAAAAAGAGATTTGATGTTAGATTCTTAGTGGGTTACTATGTGTTCTTGAAGATCAAGCCTATACGCTCAGTTAAAGGCAAACTGAGTCCCGCTATGTTGGACCATTTGAGATCTTAGATAGGGTTGGATATTGTGCATACTGCTTAGTTCTTCCTCCTCCCTACGATAAGATTCATAATGTGTTCCATGTCTCTGTGTTGAATAAGTATGTGAAGGACCCTTCTCATGTGTTTATTTTTAAGCCTTTGGAAATTCATGAGAATCTGACATATGAGGAGCTACCTTCAAAGATCATGAACTCCCGAGTAAAGCAGGTGAAGAACAAAGAGAGTGAGTTGGTGAAAGTTTTGTAGAAATATCATGGTTTGGAAGAAACCACTTGGGAGTTGAGAGATGAGATATTGTGTACTCACCCTTATCTTTTTGTTTGAGATTTTGGGGATGAAATCATTTTAATGGGGTGGAATGTTGTAACATACCAAATTCTGAATGTAATCTCCACATAACCCTTTTCCCTAAGTCTTCTTCTCATTTTTGTCCTTCATGTCCTTGTTGATGAATTAGTGGAATTTATAGTGATTTTGTGAACATTTGTTCAATAATTATACCAGTGAACTGTTTTATGCACAAATACCTCAGTGAAAGCTTATTTAAGGATCTAAAATGCAAAATCACCACTTAAGTGGAACAATGGTAAATAAATTCGTTCTAGAACTCTAAGGCTTTAAACCTTTCTTAATGTGTTGAACAATCTTAATTACCATAATTAACTGATCTAAATCTTAATCTAACATTTTGATTTGCTTTGAAATCATGAGATAAGCTTAAGTTTCAAGTTTGGTCCAATTTGGATGTTGTTTGTGCAAGTTATGTTATTTTTGTGCATATTTTGGACTTTTTTGCAATTTACCCAATTGGTAGGTTTTATTTGCAAATTGTCACAAGCCTTATGATCCTTGGATGTTTCCTTATCATTCTCGGCCTTGTTGGGCCATGGGGTGCCTAGTTGTACCTTGGTTTGGAGGTGTTTCTTTTCAAGGGCATTTTAGGGATTTCCCCCTTTATGGATGAGCTTATCTTTAGGAGTTATCAACCAATGGGGTGGTTTCATTGTTTGGAGATTGGTATTGGGCCTAGAGAACTGACAATTGATGCATAAGAAGTCTCTAGGAGATGTGGAATAGTTGTTTTCATGGTCATAGAAGCTCTAGGCTATGGATACATGGAAAGCTCCATGGACACATCATTCTTGACTCCTTCCTTATCCATTAAGGCCTGCATGTCCATGGGCACCCTTATCGATGGACACATGGAAAGTAACTTAGAACCTCATTCTTTTCTTATAACTTATCCATAAAGTTTTGCATGACCATGGTCTCCCTTAGACATGGACACATGAAAAGTAGCTTGGACACCTTATGCCTTGCTTCTTCCTTAACAATAAAGCTTTATATACTCCTTCCTTACCTCCCAACAGAAATATTTGATCCATATCACCTCCCTCCCACTTAGAACTTTGTACTCTCTCTTTTTGTCTGTAGAGGATCTATCCCAAGGTAGAAGAATATGCCATCTTGGTGAAGAAGGTCTTCTAGGGTTTCATCTAAGCTCATCTAGGGTTTCTAAGTCACCTTTTGGCATTTCCGACTAAGGCAAGTAGGTTTCTTCCCCTTCTCCTATGTTCTCCCTATTATTCTTCTTCCTTCTACCTTCCTCTAGATCGTAACCCTAGTCTTCCATGGAGGAACTCCATCTTAAGCTAAAAAACTCTTTTTTCCATGCTCCTGTTGCTTAGGGTTTGTGTCCTTGGAGAAGAAGGTGATTCTTGCTCGAGTTTCCTACTTATTTGGATTTAATCTTCTTCCTAGAGGCAAGTTATATAACTTTATACACATTTATTTCTTATTATAAGCTTTTTAGTTCATATCCTTATGCTTAAATGATGATCTCCACCTTTAGATGATGTTCTTGTTTAGGATTTTGTTTCTTTATTGTTCTATACTTTGTTATTAGATCTAGATGAACCTGAAATGATTGGCACATCCCTCCTAGTGTAATTGGAAAATTTAATATTTTAGACCGCTTGTCCAAAAATAATAAAATAATATGTTTTGGAATCAGAAAATTAAGCTCTATATAATAAAAATGCTTTTGAGGTCTGATTTTAAGGTTTTTCGAAAAGAGATTTTTGGAATATGATTTTAATACATAAAATCCATAAAAATTACAACTTAGTCACCATAACTCCAAATTTGACATAAGGATATGTTTTCTTGATCAGGAGAACCTAATTAGTCCAATGGTGAGATTTTCATAGTCTAAATTTGAGTTTTGTGAAAAGGTCCTATCTTAGGGTTTTCCATCCAATAATGTGCATTATGTACACTAATGAATGTTAATAAATTAAAATAGGCCAAAGTTGAACTTGGAACGTCTAGAAGTGGTGGAGCTTGGTATTTGAACATAGTAAAGAGGTAAGTGTATTCTTACACCCTGAGCTGGGATATTTGCAAACCACACCCTACATCACCTAATGAGGCATTATATGAACCATATTTTCTATATTCATGACTCTTTTGCTAAATTGCCTCAAAATTAGTATTGATATTCTATTTCTTGGGTCTTGTGCCCCACTGCCATGTTTCAAATATATGATGCTTCTACTTGCATAGTTTCTCTAAGCATGTTGAATTTATTATATTTTTAAGCTAATGTATTGGTACTTATGTACAACCACCCATAGATAGGGCATGTGTTATTTTGCCTTGGGGAACGTGTTATTTTCCCACATATATAATTTGTGCAGGTGATTGGGAATGTGTTATTTCTCCCCTCACCTATAGGTTGGGGTACGGTAGGTGCCTCAACCCTAATTAGTTAATGTAGTCAATATTAATCATGCATGCAATTCCTTTACTATTTTAATGTTATGGCAAGCATCTATTTTGATTATGCCTCATACTCTTGATTTCTTCATGTATTGATGAACTTATAGCCTTTACTTCTGTGTTATTTTATTTCTTTTGTTCTTGATCATATTGTTAAGACATACCTTGTTTTCTTCCCTTTTGGTGGGTGATTTCCCAACCACCCAGATTTTGGACAAGGCGTTGAACAAGATCAAGGAAAATAGGACCAAGAGTAGATTCAAGACTTGCATGAAGGATGTCTAGCTTGCTAAATCTAGATCCTTTGTTTTCTCATATTTTTCTTCTAAAAAACTTATGCAGTGAACAATGTTGAAAGCAATATAATAGTTTTAGTTTCTTTTCCTTTCCACTTCTATTGACATTTTATATGTATTTGGTGCATTCTTATTTACTTGGAATATTATACATTCATCCCTCAATATCTATTATATTTGTGAAAAGATGGATGTTTTGTATTTTCTTCAAATTTTAGTAAGGAGGTGATCTTGTTGGTATGTATGCCCTGAGAGCCAATCATGGGATGATTGGTGGGATACATTAAGATTGATTTGATAAACATAAAAGGCGAGCTTCCAATTCTTTCTGGTTCAGTCATATGAGATAGTGATAGAACAGATTGAATGTCTAGAGAATGACAGTACTCAATGACGTATGCCTTCAGGTTCATGACCTGAACGATGAGATCATACGGATGCTAAGAGTTTGTACATTCTTGTTATGTCCCTAGTCGGATGTCATTGTGGAAGGTAGATAGACAGCAATGACACACAAGACTAGATTGTGGTGTTGGTTGATGACAAAATCTCATTAGTCATGATATAGAGATATCAAACCAAACACATAGGTACTTGTTAGAGAACAAGGTACCGGACAGACCCACTGTGAGTTTGACACATGGAACCATGAGATGGTAGTCACAGTCAGTACTCACAGTTATGGTGGTGAGTGTGATTCTTAGACCTGAAATCACTTCACTTAACACATGTCGTTGGGCACACTTTGACATCATCAAACACAGTCCTGAAACATGGGTTGTTATAAAGGTGATGATTGGGTGGCTTTGACACATGGGGCTTTTGAGGGGTGAGTGATAGATATGGGATTTGTCCCTCCTGAGGGAGTTTGATATCCATGGCCACTTGATGAGTAGGATTGAGAAAGGCGTGCACGCATGTGTGAATCAGTATATGATACTGATGTCATACATATCTCTTCCAGTCTACTCTGAGATCAAGGAAGTGAATGAACGTTGACAAGATGACTGTTCCATGCCTCGAGTTCATTCGGGATATCAGTGAAAAATGAATTATACATTCACTGTAACACCATTCACGGATTGTAGGATGAAAGTTGTTCTCCAACTTTCTACTTTCACTTGGGTAGCACTGATGTGTGACTAGGCACCGCTCTTTGCTTGTGAAGTCATAAGTGTTATGAACTTTCACTGCCAACGTGAAATGGACCTGCAGGGTCACACACATAGGATTTAACCTTGAAAGAGGAGTTTTGTCCACAAAGCAATGTTTAGATTGATTACTAAAGGAGTTTAGTAGTTCAATTAAGCACTCAATTAGTCGATAGCTCAATATCGTATGGTTCAAGGTGTTGGACGCATTGATTGGAGTATCGGATTGATTGAAATCGCAATTGACTGATTTTGCCCAACCTGTGCTCCCAACTGATCGGTTCATGTGATGAACCGGTCGGCTGAGGTTGCTGAACCGGTCGGCTGGAGTGTCCAGGACGATCGGCTCATGCCCAGGTTGAAATGACCGGTTCAAGGGTTGAACCGATCGGCTCAACTGGTGCAACCGACCAGTTGGGAAAAGTCATGTCGGCAAGAATTTTCCTTTGGTTTCAAATTGCCCAATTCGATTGGGAATAATATTGGTATTCGATACCAATTGGGAAAGAAACAAGGAAAGTCTTTTTGAGCTGGATTCGGACCATGAACCGATCGGTTCAGGGCACCAACCGACCGGTTGGAGTGCCCCAAACGGTCGGCTCAGGTCCAACCGATCGGCTCAATGGCCGAACCGATCGGTTCAGTTGTGAACCGATCATTTCAAGTTGCGAACCGGTTGCTTTTTGTGGAAAATTCTCGAACCCTTCTACTCCTGCTTCAGTCCCGCATTGCCCGGGATGGAGAACCCTGTCCCATGACTCTCCTATATATATAGGGGTATTGGGGGCTTCTCAAAGTACAGCTCAGTGTAACCAGTTTCTCTGCAAGTTGTCGTTCTCTCTGGTTTTGGTAACCGTGAGAGAGCCCGAGCAAGTGCTTCCCGCAAAAGGGAGGTGCAGCAAGGGAAGGACAACTGCAGTTGCAACAGGAGGCAGGAGAGCGTGTTGGCGACTAGTACGTCAACAGGAGGGTGCGACTCCTTCCACTTCCTTATGGGACAAGGAGAGTGGAGTTCCAGGTGGTCCGTGTGGACTACTACAGAGGCGGGAGGACACTGCCGCTTAGGAGGACAACTGTCATCCGACAGTCCGGTTCGAGTAGGAGTTGTCAGTCCCGGTTCGACCAGGAGCTGCACAGACACCGTCGGAGTCTGGAGTTGAAGACCGCGCATTGCGGGAGGTATTGTCGCCGAGCAAGCCTCGGGACAAGGTATGATTCCACAAACCATCCTTTCCTATTATATAGACGTTGACGCGTTTCCTCGGTATGGGTTGGGGAGAATTTTTTTCCGTTGTCTTCTCTGTCTCCCCTAAAACCCAACAGTGGTATTAGAGCCACGTCAACTGCTCTATATTTTAGGAATATCGATATGATCGATTTTGGTTTGTCGCCTTTATTGCATACGATGTGAATAATATCGGCTTTATGCATGTCCAATCCTAAATCCACAAATCCCTAATTACATATATGATATGTATTATTAATGCACTCGATACGCGTCGCCCTTAAATGAGTTTTGTGGTGGATGTGTGTAGCATGATTATGGCCTATAAACCCCTATCTATGATTGGTTGTTTGTGGTTGCTTGTATCTCGGTCTGCGCACCGATCTTCCCTCTCTTATTCCAGATGTAACTCGAAATAATTCGAGATTCTTTCCTACCTTTGCTCCCCCCGAATGTAAATCGGGGTTTCCCTTTTAAAGCAATGTAATAAATAGGATAGATTTTTATTTCCTGTTATGTCAAAGATCGGCGGATATCAAGACGACTGCTCAGACGGTCGGTTCAAGGAGTGAACCGATCGGTTGACCTTCCAGACGGTCAGTTCAAGGAGTGAACCGATCGGTTGATGACCGGTTCGAGGAGCGAGACGAGCGGGTGGCGGACATGACGAGATGCACGACGACCAGGCGAACCGATCGGTTGGAGGAGCCAACCGATCGGCTGGTGGCACCCAGACGACCGGCTGGAGAGTACAGATCATTCATGTGATGAGTTGATCAACTCGGATGGCAAGGCACAGAATTCATCTTGTACAGGTTGCATGTGATGTTGACCTAGATGACCGTGATTCCTCTTGGCTCGAGGAATCACATTAGGATGGTCATAATCATCGCTTTTTATCGTTTTGTGCATGTTTTCTATGGGATATAGCATGTATATGATACGTACTATGTATTGTGGTGATTGGATATGTATATGTATATAAAACCAAATCCCTCATTAAAATATTAAGTCTTATATGCCTTCCATTAGAGACACACATGAAAAACTCGATCGACCAAGCGTAGGTTATGCCAAAGCGTGGTGCGCCGTCTATCTTGTGGAAGTGTGAAGGGTAGACATGTAGGTTCTGCCAAAGCAGGGTGCATGTTCTACCGTGTCGGCTTTTGGGTTAGACTTAACTGGTGATTCTTAGAGCGTCTAAGCCCAGAGGCAAGGAATGTTCATGGCAAGGTGTTGTGCATGTTCATTCAACAAGAGTTGCATATGATGCAATTGGCAAGAGTTGCCTACCTGAGAGATCTAAGTTGTGGGCGATCAGCCAAAGCTGACTCATGACTTAGAGGATTTCAGGATCTTGCCCACTAGAAGGTTGTACGCTGCAATCTTCCGAATTGATGGTGAGGGCTATCAATTTGAAGTAAATAGTGGGAGCAATAATTAATTAAAGGCCTAATTATATCGTCAAATTTTCAAATCAATCAAATAAGTCAAAAATGAGTTTTTGGACTAAAATTGCATATTTTCCTTTTGTAGTTCAAATGGCAACAAACAACAACAACTTTTATTTGTGATCGGTCCTTGACAAGGACAAGCTAAATGGGACAAACTTCTACGACTGGTATCGGACATTGAGAATTGTTCTCACTCAAGAGCGTAAGCTCTATGTCCTGGATACTCCAATTCTAGAGGAACCCGCTCCTAATGCACCAAGGACAGAAAGGGATGCTTACAAGAAGCATTCTGATGATGCCATTGATGCAAAGTGCTTGATGTTATGTTCAATGAACCATGAGTTGCAGAGGCAATATGAGAACATGGGTGTCATAGAGATGATTCTGCATCTCAGGAACATGTATGAAGATCAGGCACGGCAAGAGAGGTACAATGTTTCTAGGGCGCTGTTCAAGTGCGTCATGACAGAAGGAGATCCAGTTGGTCCTCACACACTCAAGATGATTGGGTATGTGGAGAACCTGCAGAGACTGGGATTTCCACTGAGCCAAGGGTTGGCTACTGACGTGATACTGCAATCGTTGCCAGAATCTTACAGTCAGTTTGTGATGAACTACAACATGAACAACTTTGATAGTCCACTGTCAGAGTTGTTGGGCATGTTGAGGACAGCCGAGTTACAGATGAAGAAGGACAAGCCTAAGTCTGTGATGGTGATCACGAGCAAGAAAGGCAAGTCCAAGCGCAAGGGCAAGGGCAAAGCTAAGAAAGGTTCTGAAGCTAGCCAGGAGTCCAAGCCATCTTCAGCTCTCAAGGCCAAGGGAGGCGTGACAAAGAAAGGAAATTGCCACCATTGTCAAAAGCCAGGACATTGGAAAAGGAATTGTCCTCTCTACCTGGAAGAACAAAAGAAGAAGGAGGCGACTGAAGCCTCTACTTAAAGGTGTCATGTAAATAAACTTGTAACACTTTTTGAGATATATGATATCAAGATGTAAAGTGTAAAGAATTCTTACTTGGGGCAAGTGTTTCCTTTATAGATAGGAATACTTTAGTTTATTTTCAGCCAATAAGGCATGTAATACAGTTATGAACTGCTATTTCATACTTGCCAATAGATAGAAACACTTTATTTTTGCATATTGCATGACAATGATGGCAATTAATAAAGTTGTGTTTGCAATCTTAAAGATATGATCTTTGTGGCAATGCCTTATTTATCTTGTGATATTTGATATGCATAAGATAAGACGATACCTAAAAGTTATAGATAACTCAAACAATTTAATTAGCATTAATCATGAGAAATTCATTTCTAGTTTCCATGTGATGGATAAATCTAGACTCTTTTGGTTATAGAACCAGTAAGAGACATGAATATCTTGGACATGATTAATCAATCTTCACTAATGTAGTGGGAGAGTGATTATCCTATTAGGTATAATACATGTGATGTATTTACATACCTATTGGAACAAATGCTAATACTTCAAATGGTGTTTAGAGAAATACCAATATGGATGTCTTGAAGTGTTCAAGATCATCATAAATGAAGTGCAAATTTGGTAAAGTATTAATTCTTGATGAGATCAAGAGAATGAAATACTTGGACCAAATGTTTGAGATCTTTATGAGTGTTTATGATAATGTATCATAGTGAACTCATGATTAAGGCATGGTGATGTCTGAATCAAGAAGGAATCATACTCTAAGGAGTTAGAGAATGATTATCAAATAACTAAATTCTTCTTAATAAAAGAATACCCCACACTAATAAAAGAAATTAAGAATCACAAGGGTTGTGAGTTCTTATATCTTTAACAGATACACCTCAATTATCTATGTGATGAGTTGTTCATGTGATGAGTCAACTATCAAGACGAATATGAGGAACCGAATCTTGAGTTATGGTTTAAAACCATTACATCCTAAATGACTTCCATGTGAACCATAAGGTATGACCTTGATGGTAGCACTCATTGGATCATATCCATAAGTGCAGATGAATCTTAAGTGTTAAGACACATGGATAACATTTTGATGATGCTTGTTGATTGCAACTTAATGGCTAAGACATTTGGCATATGGATACTAAAACCGCATTCCTATGAGGAATAAAACCAGGATGTGTACGTGACACAACCTATAAGGTTTATGAATCCACTAATGCAAATGAAGTCTATAAGTTACAATGGACTAATCAATGTGATTGATTGAGTTCAAGCAACTCAAAATTGGATCTTTATTTTGATGATATAGTCAAAGGGTTTGACTGATATGTCAAAGATAAAGAAGGGATATGTGATTTAGTGGGAGCGTGTTCACATTCCACATATTGATGTGAAATGGAAATGTTCTAGATTGGAAATCCGAAAGTGGAAATTATCTTTAAGGAAGATAGAGATGTTTCCTATGTGATAGGAATAGAGATCTATAGATATAGTTCTCGAAAATCTCTTGACCTGGAAAGAGAAAGCATACATTGGCAATCTGTACTGAAGTGTTCAGTATGCACAGATTCAGTGGGAGAAAACTTGTCCATGTTACATGGATATTAGTATCCCAAGGCCAAGTGTCCAATTCTTATGAAGAATGGGAACACTAAGAATAGATATGGATCTATCATGTATGTAATCATCCCATTATCTTGCATGTATGACATGGCAAGAATAAAATGCATTCATCATCTTGTATGTTGGACATGGCAATATGATGTGCTCATCCTGATAACTCGTATGTAGGACATGACGAGTGGATGTCTGTCTACTTCCAGTATGGGTTACTGGAATACCATGAGAACTTGATAAGTGCTTGTGAAGTACTAGTTCTATGGAGATAAGGAAGAGTTCGATGTAAAGAGTTACATTGATGCAAACTTCCGAAAGGACAGAAAATTAATCGCAATATATATACATGAGATGTATAAAAGTGAATGTTTGTTGATAATTGGAAGTGTTCCAATAAAGCCATTTAAAAGGGAAAAGTCGAGTATCTATGTGTTAGTGAACAGCAGTGGATACTATATGGATCTGAAAGTTCATGAGATGAACTTATGTTCCACTCATTGATGACAAGTCTGGAATCCTTGATCATGCAATGTGGCTAAAGATTAGCAAATGGAATACAAGATCGCATATTACGGCAACTCCATCTCATACGTGTGACGTACAGTGAAGAGATGAGAGACATGCAATTTATACAGACTTTGGCAAGGTGTTGTCATTACTCACTATGTTGGCACTAGAGCACAGTAACATGTGGGACATGTTTGAAGATCACTATGAATATGATTCATGGGTGATTGGCTCACAGTGCAAGTGGGAGTCTGTTGGTATGTATGCCCTGAGAGCCAATCATGGGATGATTGGTGGGATACATTAAGATTGATTTGATAAACATAAAAGGAGAGCTTCCAATTCTTTCTGGTTCAGTCATATGAGATAGTGATAGAACAGATTGAATGTCTAGAGAATGACAGTACTCAATGACGTATGCCTTCAGGTTCATGACCTGAACGATGAGATCATACGGATGCTAAGAGTTTGTACATTCTTGTTATGTCCCTAGTCGGATGTCATTGTGGAAGGTAGATAGACAGCAATGACACACAAGACTAGATTGTGGTGTTGGTTGATGACAGAATCTCATTAGTCATGATATAGAGATATCAAACCAAACACATAGGTACTTGTTAGAGAACAAGGTACCGGACAGACCCACCATGAGTTTGACACATGGAACCATGAGATGGTAGTCACAGTCAGTACTCACAGTGATGGTGGTGAGTGTGATTCTTAGACCTGAAATCACTACACTCAACACATGTCGTTGGGCACACTTTGACATCATCAAACGCAGTCCTGAAACATGGGTTGTTATAAAGGTGATGATTGGGTGGCTTTGACACATGGGGCTTTTGAGGGGTGAGTGATAGATATGGGATTTGTCCCTCCTGAGGGAGTTTGATATCCATGGCCACTTGATGAGTAGGATTGAGAAAGGCGTGCACGCATGTGTGAATCAGTATATGATACTGATGTCATACATATCTCTTCCAGTCTACTCTGAGATCAAGGAAGTGAATGAACGTTGACAGGATGACTGTTCCATGCCTCGAGTTCATTCGGGATATCAGTGACAAAGGAATTATACATTCTATGTAACACCATTCACGGATTGTAGGATGAAAGTTGTTCTCCAACTTTCTACTTTCACTTGGGTAGCACTGATGTGTGACTAGGCACTGCTCTTTGCTTGTGAAGTCATAAGTGTTATGAACTTTCACTGCCAACGTGAAATGGACCTGCAGGGTCACACACATAGGATTTAACCTTGAAAGAGGAGTTTTGTCCACAAAGCAATGTTTAGATTGATTACTAAAGGAGTTTAGTAGTTCAATTAAGCACTCAATCAGTCGATAGCTCAATATCGTATGGTTCAAGGTGTTGGACGCATTGATTGGAGTATCGGATTGATTGAAATCGCAATTGACTGATTTTGCCCAACCTGTGCTCCCAACCGATCGGTTCATGTGATGAACCGGTCAGCTGAGGTTGCTGAACCAGTCGGCTGGAGTGTCCAGGCCGATCGGCTCATGCCCAGGTTGAAACGACCGGTTCAAGGGTTGAACCGATCGGCTCAACTGGTGCAACCGACCAGTTGGGAAAAGTCATGTCGGCAAGAATTTTCCTTTGGTTTCAAATTGCCCAATTCGATTGGGAATAATATTGGTATTCGATACCAATTGGGAAACAAACAAGGAAAGTCTTTTTGAGCCGGATTAGGACCATGAACCGATCGGTTCAGGGCACCAACTGATCGGTTGGAGTGCCCCAAACGGTCGGCTCAGGTCCAACCGATCGGCTCAATGGCCGAACCGATCGGTTCAGTTGTGAACCGATCATTTCAAGTTGCGAACCGGTTGCTTTTTGTGGAAAATTCTCAAACCCTTCTACTCCTGCTTTAGTCCCACATTGCCCGGGATGGAGAACCCTGTCCCATGACTCTCCTATATATAGGGGTATTGGGGGCTTCTCAAAGTACAGCTCAGTGCAACCAGTTGCTCTGCAAGTTGTCGTTCTCTCTGGTTTTGGTAACCGTGAGAGAGCCCGAGCAAGTGCTTCCTGCAAAAGGGAGGTGCAGCAAGGGAAGGACAACTGTAGTTGCAACAAGAGGCAGGAGAGCGTGTTGGCGACTAGTACGTCAACAGGAGGGTGCGACTCCTTCCACTTCCTTGTGGGACAAGGAGAGTGGAGTTCCAGGTGGTCTGTGTGGACTACTACAGAGGCGGGAGGACACTGCCGCTTAGGAGGACAACTGTCATACGACAGTCCGGTTCGAGTAGGAGTTGTCAGTCCCGGTTCGACCAGGAGATGCACAGACACCGTCGAAGTCCGGAGTTGAAGACCGCGCATTGCGCGAGGTATTGTCGCCGAGCAAGCCTTGGGACAAGGTATGATTCCACAAACCATCCTTTCCTATTATATAGACGTTGACGCATTTCCTCGGTATGGGTTGGGGAGAATTTTTTTCCGCTGCCTTCTCTGTCTCCCCTAAAACCCAACAGATCTCACCTCTTTACTGTCTCTTTGTACATGCATGAAATATAAACACAAGATACAGGTTTAGTATCGTCATTCTAATTCAAGTAAAAAGAATGAGACATCCAAATGTTTGATACAAATAGCTCAGAAGACCCTTAGTCATAAGATCTCATGGAATCAATGTCAAATAAGGAAATAAGATTTTCAAATAGATTCCATATTTCATTGGAATATATCAAGAGACAACTCATATGGGGATAGTTTATTGGTCATATTAGTATTGCCTTGATAATCGGGAAGATGCACATACCTTGAGTTGTGAGTTTGGATCAAGACCAAATTCTACCCTTCTAAGCCTAATATCACCTTAAACATACACATAAAGTTTTTTACATAAATTAGGGTTCAATTATGTCTCATATGGTAAACCCTAATAATCCAAACCTTCAAAAAAAAACCTAGATTGAATCATGATATTAACCTAGCAAGAGACTTCAATGTTATTGATTATATGTTTGATCTGATTCTTAATTTTGAGATTTTGGCTTGTGTGCCTTGAGATAGTATGTGTTTTGATAGAGCAACTGTTATATATTGTCTTCAAAATGAGATGAAACAATGTTGTACCATGTGAATCATGATATGTATAAATTTTGTATCTCCCAGTAAAAGTTTTCCTAGAAGAGGATCTCCTTGCAAAATGGTTTTAAATTTTAGTAATTTTTGTTAATCTGTTGTTTATGATTATTCTGCATATTTAGTAACGATTTGGCTGCCGCTTTGGTGGCAGTCATTATTTATAATTTTTCCTCAATCGGTATTAAGAGAATAAGAAAGATCAAAACCCTAAAATCACTTATTTAAAACTTTAACATTAGGTGATGAAAACTGGAATGAAGGATAGAGAAAAATCTCATGATCTTGGAAAATAATTATTTTATGTTTTTTTGAAGCTTCTAGTATAAAGTTATGGTTTTTATAAGATTTTAATTTATTGCTAATTTTTTTATGAAAATTGATATTCAAATGAGCATTATGCCCATGCATTATCATTTTAGAATTTAGTCTGTGATAGGGCATTATCGTCATGACAATATCAACTTGAGTATGCATATTATTAAAAAGGGAGAGGTGAGAGGACAAAATCGAAAATACCCTTGCATGACAAAACAATTAGTCGCACGACCTAGAGGCAAAAATGAGAAAAGATAGGCTCATCTCCCTAATCATGACCCCAATGCCATGAACACAGTGTGGAGCAGATAAGGTCGATGGCCAAGAGGGGGGTTTTCCCATCAGGCGATTTTGTGAATTCAATGAGACCAAAATGAACGTGAAAAGTCATACAACCTTACCCCTAAAGTTATTACCCAACGGCAACAGGAGACAGGTTGTCAACCTCTAAAATTCAAGGAAGAAGATGATTCGATGGTAGTCAGAACTATAGTGTGGGGAGAAATTGGAAGTGGGAAACACTTACACACGATGTGGTGAACATCTTAGTTGGGTTAGATATATGTAGGATAGGGTGCTAGGGTATATGTAGGTGCATCTTGGAGAGGTTGGGCCCCAAGGTTTGGGTGTTTCTCAAATACATTGGGATAGGAATAGAGTAAGATATTTATGGAATTGGAATCCAGAAAGGAAATTCATGGCATAAAAATTTGATTAAAGGTGAAGTCTGGAGAGAGATATCATGATTTCAAGTTGTAGTGTGAAAGGGGCTAGTTTCCTTGTTGGGAGTGAGGTAGATGACGACATGTTGTCCATCCAATCCTCATCCAAAGATGGTGAGATAAGTGTGCATCCATTAATCTCATAATCATAGTGTGATAGTGTGACTCGTAATAGATTTGGAAATCCTTATCCAAAAAATTAAACTGACTTAAGTGACATTTAAATAATGTTCCTTTTATTTACAAACCAAATCGAAAGAGGAAATAATGTCCAAATAAAATGAAACTTGGTGGGTTAACTAATTGATGGGTGAGCATTCTAAGTTTGCCATTATTTTTTGTGTTTAACAATTCCAAACCTATCAAAACTAAACTTGATGTATAACTTATCTTTTTAACATAGATATTTGTTTTTATCATTTAATACTCAAATTTCATGTGTGACTCCTTCTTACCCATACTTAACCATAAGAAAAATCTAGAAGATATATTTTGTACTTAAATCATTCAATATGGTGAATTTACATAATTAGACCCAAATTAGAATGTTATGCCATTTTTGCATTAAAGCCTTAAATAATTGATTTATTAGTCAAAACACTATAATTAACATCACTAACATCCTAGTACATTTTGAGGTTAAGAAAAGGGTTCCAAAGAAAAAGATTATATGGTGAAGGGGAAAAAGTAATATTTACCTCAGTTTCAGAATGTTACAAATCTCCACCCCTTAAAGGGATTTTGCCCATGCAATCTCAAACAAAGAGTGAGGGGTGAGTTTGCAACATTGCCTCCCTGAGCTCCCAAGTAGTTTCCTTCAAACCATGGTACTTCCATAGAACCTTCACTAATTCAATCTCTTTATCTTTTGTTGCTTCACTCGGGGGTCAAGGATCTTCATGGGGTACTCCTCATAAGTCTGATCTTCACAACTTTCCATAAGATCTATTTTTAGCACATGGGATGGATCTTAAACATATTTCTTTGGCATAGACACATGAAAAACATTATGGATCTTAAGTAGTGGGTAATGCCAAATGGTAAGTACATTCTCCAATCTTATCCATAACCTCAAACAGTCCCACATAATGAGGGTCAATATTGCCTTTCATTTTAGATCTGGAAATGGACCAAATCAATTTTATTTTTAAGAAAACATAATCACCAACTAGACTGTTCACATCCATCCTCCTCTTACCAGCATTATCTTCTATCAGTCATGAGAAACTTCCATTTGTTTCTTTCTCAGAGCAATCTTGTCTCATCAGTTGCATATCATCAATTTTTACCAGAGTATGCTCACCCACATCATCCCAATGCAAGGGAGAATGACATAGTCAGCCATAAAGAGCATAAAAGGGTGGCATTGTTGGGTTCTAGGGGAGACAGAGAAGGCAGCGGAAACAAAAAATTTCTTCTCCCAAACCCAGAATAAAGGAATCGTGTCAACGTCTATACAATAGGAAGGATGGTTTGTAGAGGCGTACCTTACCCTGAGGCTTGCTCAGCGACTTTACCTCGCGGCTTGCGCGGTCTTCACCTCCGGTCTTGGATGGTGTCTGTTCAACTCCTGGTCTCACCGGGACTGCTGGGATTGATAGATGTCCTCTGAGCGGCAGAAGTCTCCAGCCTCTGCAGTCGTCCACACAGACTGCCTGGAACTCTGATCTCCTTGTCCCATAAGGAATCGAAAGGAGTCGTACCCTCCTATTGGCGTACTAGTCACCAACACACTCTCCTGCAACCAGTTTCCTTTCTGAAGTTGTCTTTCCCTCGTTGTGCCTCCCTTATCGGGTAGCACTTGCTCGGGCTCTCTCGGTTACCAAAACCAGAGAGAACAACAACTTTGCAGAGCAACTGGTGCTCTGAGTTGTGCTTTGAGAAGCCCCCAATACCCCTATATATATAGGAGGGTCATGGGACAAGGTTCTCTACCCCAGGCAATGCAGGATTATAGCAGGAGTAGAAGGGTTCGAAATTTTCCACAAAACAACCAACTGTGCCAGCTGAACCGATCATTTCAACCTTGAAACGGTCATTTGGCGACCTCAACCAATCGGTTCACACCTGAACTGATCGTTTTGGACACCTGAGCCGATCAGTTCACTTCTGAGCTGATCGGTTCATGGTCTTCGTCCAACTCAATTTGACTTTCATATTTGTTTCCGATTAATCAAATATTAATCCTTGTTCAAATCAAATTTGTACAAGTGAAACAAATTATATTTGCAAAATAGTCTTCTGACTTTCAAAATGATCTCGATTAGACCAGTTGATTCGATCGGTTCAACCCTTGAACCGGTCATCTCTGCCTATCTTGAGCCGATCGATTCATCACATGAGCCGATCGGTTCACTAACCTGAGCCAATCGGTTCATCACATGAGTCGATCGGTTGGGGCAGCAGACTGTGCAAATCAGTCAATCACGATTTCAATCAATCTGATACTCTAATCAATCAGTCCAACACCTTGAACACTATGATATTGAGCTATCAATTGATTGAGTGTTTAATTGAACTACTAAACTCCTTTAGTAATCAATTTAAACATCATTTGTGGATAAACTCCTCTTCCAGGTTAAATCCTATGTGTGTGACCCTGCAGGTCTATTTCACGTTGGCAGTGCAAGTCCATAACACTTATGACTTCACAAGCAAAGAGCGGTGCCTAGTCACACATCAGTGCTACCCAAGTGAAATAGAAAATTGGAGAACAACTTTCAATCCTACAATCCGTGAATGGTGTTATAGTGAATGTATAATTCCTTTGTCACTAATGTCCTGAATGAACTCAAGGCATGGTACAGTCATCCTTTCAACGTTCATCCATTTCCTTGATCTCATAGCAGACTGGGTGAGATGTGTGTGACATCAATATCACATATTGATTCACACATGCATGTGCATGCCTTTCTCAATCCTACTCATCAAGTGGCCATGGACATTAAACTCCCTTAGGAGGGAAAAATCCCATACCTATCACTCACCCCTCAAAAGCCCCATGTGTCAAAGCCACCCAATCATCACCTTTATAAAAACCCATGTTTCAGGACTGCGTTTGGTGATGTCAAAGTGTACCCAACGAAATGTGTTGAGTGTAGTGATTTCAAGTTGAAGAATCACATTCACCACCATCACTGTGAGAGCTGACTGTGACTACCAAATCATGGTTCCATGTGTCACTCTCATGATGGGTCTGTCTGGTACACTTGTTGTCCAACAAGTACCTATGTGCTTGGTTTGATATCATTATATCATGACTAATGAGATTCTGTCATCAACCAACACACAATCTAGTCTTTAGTGTTATTGATGTCTATGGTTATTTCCACAATAACAACCGACTAGGGACTGAACAAGAATGTATACTCTTAACATCCATATGATATCATCATTTAGGTCCTTAACCTAAAAGCATACATCATTGAGTAAAACAATTCTTTAGACATCTATCATGTTATACTATCATCTCAGAAACAGTTAAAACATATAGATCAGAAATTGCCTTTATTATTATTCAAATCATTTACAATGTATCCCATTACAATCATCACATGACTTTCTCTATGGGAATACATACCAACAGACTCCCACTTGTGCTTAGAGCTAGTCACCTAGGAACCTTAGTCCTTATGACCTAGCATGACCATCATGCTTCTACTGAGAAAGGGCCTTAGTCAGTGGATCATCTATGTTGTCTTTAGTTGCTACTTTGTAAATCTTCACATCTCCTCACTGTACGATCTCTCGTATAAGATGGAAGCACTGCAGTATGTGCTTGGACCGCTGATGTGATTTGGACTCCTTTGCTTGAGCAATAGCTCCATTATTGTCACAATAAAGCTCAATTGCATCATAGCTACTGGGAACTACACCAAGTTCAGAGATGAACTTCCTGATCCACACAGCTTCCTTTGATGCATGTTAAGCAGCAATATACTCGACCTCTGTAGTAGAATCAGCAACTGTTTCTTGCTTGGAACTCTTCCAGCTCACAGCTCCATTGTTTAGGCAAAACACAAATCTTGATTGTGATCTGTTATCATCATTGTCGGTTTGGAAGCTCGCATCGGTGGAACCCTTTATAACCAGATCTTCCTCACCGCCGTATATAAGGAACTGATCCTTAGTCCTTTGCAAGTACTTGATGATGTTCTTTATGGCTGTCTAGTGAGCATCCCCGGGATCTGACTGGTACGTTCTCGTCATACTGAGCACACACGAGACATCTGGGTGTGTGCACAACATAGCATACATGATGGATCTGATGGTTGATGCATATGGTATCCCATTCATACGCTCCCTCTCTTCACAAGATTGGGGACATTGAGCTCTAGAGACGGTGACTCCATGTAGCATGGGGACGTTGCCTCTCTTTGAGTTCTCCATGTTGAACCACTTCAGCACCTTGTCAATGTATATGCTTTGACTTAGTCCGAGAAGCCTTTTAGATCTATATCTATAGATCTTGATTCCTAGAATGTAGGATGCTTCTCCTAAGTCCTTCATTGAGAAAGTATTCCCAAGCCAAGTCTTTACCTTCTCCAAGGCTGAGACATCATTCCCCATCAATAGTATGTCATCCACATACAATATGCGGAATGTGGTCGTGCTCCCACTAACCTTCTTGTACACACAAGGTTCATCTTCATTTTGAATAAAGCCAAACACTTTGACTTACTCATCAAATCAAAGATTCCAACTCTAAGATGCTTGCTTCAATCCATAGATTGACCTTTGTAGCTTACAGACTTTATTGGCATTCTTTGGATCAACAAAACCTTCAGGTTGTGTCATGTACACATCCTCATTTATATTCCCATTAAGGAATGTGGTTTTAACATACATTTTCCAAATCTCATAGTCATAGTAAGCCGCAATAGCAAGCATAATCCTAATGGACTTAATCATGGCAACTGGAGAAAAAGTTTCGTCATAGTCAACACCTTGAACTTGTTGAAAACCCTTTGCAACCAATCTGCCTTTATAAGTTTGCACATTGTCATCCATGTCGATCTTCTTCTTGAAGACCCACTTGCACCCTATGGGTTTTACCCCTTCAGGTGGTTCCACCAAAGTCCATACTTTGTTGGAGTACATAGATTCCATCTAGGATTTCATGGCCTCTAGCCATTTCTCAGAATATGGTCCCTCTATAGCCTCTAGATAGGTAGTTGGATCATCATCTATGATCAACTCACCACCTTCCTGAGTCACAAGGTATCCAAACCTCTCAGGTTCAAGGCCTGTCCTACTAGATCTATGAGGTCCTTGTATTACTTGAGGATACTGAGATTCCACAACACCTTGTGAATCTCTATGTTCCTCTTGTACATCTATCGGTTCAATGTTTTCTTGTTGGGCTTGAACCTCTTCAAGTTCTATTTTTCTCCCACTGCTTCCTTTGGAAATAAATTCCTTTTCTAGGAATACAGCTGGCCTACCAACAAACACTTTGTTGTCAGTAGGGTGGTATAAATAGTATCCCCTTGTTTCCTTGGAGTATCCAACAAAATAACATTTATTGGACTTGGGTCCAAGCTTATCAGGAAAGATTTTCCTGACGTAAGCCTCACAACCTCAAATCTTAATAAAAGACAAATCGGGACGCTTCCCGTGCCATATCTCATATGGTGTCTTTTGAACCAATTTAGATGGTACTCGGTTAAGTGTAAACACGGCAGTATCAAGAGCATGACCCCAGAAGGAAATCAGAAGATCATCAAAACTCATCATTGATCGCACCATATCCAGTAAAGTGTGATTCCTTCTTTCAGACACACCATTATGTTGTGGTGTTTCAGGCGGAGTCCACTGTGATACAATACCACGGGCTCACAGAAGGTCCTCAAACTCCTAGCTTAAGTATTCTCCACCTCGATCAAATCGAAGTTCTTTAATACTTATACCAAGTTGGTTTTGTACTTCATTCATGAAATCCTTGAACTTTTCAAGGGTTTCTTACTTATGTTTCATCGGGTACACATAGCCATACCTACTGAAGTCATCAGTGAAGGTAATGAAGTATTGATACCCATTTCTGGCATTAGTTCTAAAAGGCCCACATACATCAGTATGTATGAGTCCTAATAGATCGCTAGCTCTCTCACCTTTACCTGAAAAGGGAGTCTTGGTCATCTTGTCCAACAAACAAAATTCACATGTCTCTATTGATTCATAATCAAAAGAGTCTAGATAACCATCTTTATGGAGTCTAGAGATGCGCTTCTCATTTATGTGCCCTAGACGACAATGCCAAAGATATGTTTTGTTTGAGTTGTTGAGTTTTTGCATTTTGGTGTTTACGTTGTATACACTTGTCTCTATATCTATCAAGTATATACCATAAGGCATTGGGGCACTACCATAAAAGATCCCATCTTTAGAAATAGAACACTTTCCATTCTTAATAAGAAATTCAAAACCATCCTTGTCCAAACAAGAGACGGAAATGATATTCCTATTTATGGCAGGTACATAATAGCAGTTCTTCAACTCTATTATTAGCCCACTTGGTAGAGTTAACTCATAGGTTCCTACGGCAACTCTTGCCCCATTGGCAACACGTAGTTCAACCTCGCCTTTCCCCAAAGGCCTACTTCTCTTAAGATCCTTCACATTTGAATAAATGTGAGATCCACATCCGGTATCAAGTACTCATGACAAAGAAGTAGTAAAGTTAATCTCTATCACATATACACCAGAAGTAGAGATCTCTATCTCTTACTTCTTCTTCCATCGTTCCTTCCATCCTCTCCATGTTTTGAGCATAAAAGATTCTGACATTGGTTTGGCGAGAGAACCCTTCTCTCCCTTACCTTTGTCCTTAGACTTTGTTCCATTGATCTCTATCAATGAACTATCCTTCTTCTTAAGTGTACATAGAGTGGATTCAAAGGCTATCGGTATATCTGGATTGTGCAAAACACTTCTCACAATCCCTAACCAGTTATGGAATTTATTCTTAATTAATTTGCCCATTTTAAAAGATGATTCTTTTGCCATTCTACAAGAGAAAAATGCATTTGTCAATACTCCTTTTGATTTGATTTGATTTGAATAAACTTTGACAGTAGTTAATTAGGCTTTTAATTAATTACCGTTCCCACTATTTTGATTCAAATTGACAGCCATCACCATCAATTCAGAAGATTGCAGCGTACTATCTCCTAGTGGGTCAAGATCCTGAAATCCTCTGAGTCATGGACCAGCTAGGGTTGTCACCCACAACTCAGATCTTCCAGGTAGGCAACTTTTGCCAATTGCATCATATGCAACTCCTGAAAGATGTCATGTGCAACTCCTTGCCATGATCACCTTCATGCCTCAAGGTGCTAGATCCTATTTAGGTTACCTTGTTAAGTCAGACCCAAAGCCAACACGATTAATATGCACCATGCTAGGGCAGACCCACATACCCATCCTCCACACTTCCACAAGATAGACGGTGTACCACGCTAGGGCGTGTCCACACTTTGCTGATCAAGCTTTTCACGTGTGTCGCATTTGGAAGGCTTCTAAAACTTTAATATTTAATGAGGGATTTAGTTTTTATAGGTACATATACATATCCAATCACCACTATAGTAAGTATCATATACAAGCTATATCCCACAGAAAACATGTGAAATGATAAAAGCAATGATTATGTCCATCCTAATGCGATTCCTCGAGCCAAGAGGAATCACAGTCATCTAGGTCCACATCACATGCAACTTGTACAAGATGAACTATGTGCTTCACCATTCAGGGTTTGATCAACTCATCTACATGATTGATCGGCTCGCCATCAGGCCGATTGGTGGGGTGCCACCAGCCGATCGACTGGCGCCTCCAGCCGATCAGTTCACTGGTCATCGTGCATCTCCTCAGGTCGCCACCCTCTTGCCTCGCTCCTCGAACTGGTCATCAAAAGGTTTTCCATTCATAGACATAACAGGAAATAAAAGATCTATCCTATTTTACATTTGAAAAAGGAAACCCCGAGTTACATTCGGGGGGAGCAAAGGTAGGAAAGAAATCTCGAGTTATCTCGAGTTATATCAGGAATAGGAGATAGGGAATCAGTGCGCAGACCGAGATTCAAGCAACCACATTCAACCAAGCACACATACATAGGGCTTATTGGCCATAACCATGCTATACATCCACCACAAAACTCATTTAAGGGCGATGCGAATCGAGTGCATTTATATTACATATCACATATGTATATTGGGATTTGTGGATTTAGGATTGGACATGCATAAAGCCAATTTTATTCGCATTTCATGTAATAAATAAAGGCGACAAACCAAAATCGATCACATCGATAATCCTAAAGTATAGAGCAGTTGACCTGGCTCTGATACCATTGTTGGGTTCTAGGGGAGATAGAGAAGTTAGCGGAAACAAAAATTTTCTTCTCCCAAACCCAGAATAAAGGAATTGCGTCAACGTCTATACAATAGGAAGGACAGTTTATAGAGGCATACCTTGTCCTGAGGCTTGCTCGGTGACTTTACCTCGCGGCTTGTGTGGTCTTCACCTCCAGTCTTGGACGGTGTCTGTGCAGCTCCTGGTCTCACTGGGACTGTCAGGATTGACAGCTATCCTCCGAGCGACAGAATTCTCCCGCCTCTACAGTCATCCACACGGATTGCCTGGAACTTTGATCTCCTTGTCCCATAAGGAATCGGAAGGAGGCACACCCTCCTGTCAGTGTACTAATCACCAACACACTCTCCTGCAACTATTTGCCTTTCTTCAGTTGTCTTTCCCTCACTGTGCCTCCCTTATCAGGTAGCACTTGATCGGGCTCTCTCGGTTACCAAAACCAGAGAGAACGACAACTTTGCAGAGCAACTAGTGCTCTGAGTTTTGCTTTGATAAGCCCCCAATACCCCTATATATAGGAGGGTCATGGGATAGGGTTCTCTATCCCGGGCAATGTAGGATTATAGCAGGAGTAGAAGGGTTTGAAATTTCCACAAAACAACCAAATGCGCCAGCTGAACTGATCGTTTCAACCTTGAAACGGTCATTTGGGACACCTTAGATGATCAGTTCACTTCTGAGCCAATCAGTTCATGGTCCTGGTCCAACTCAAATTGACTTTCATATTTGTTTCTGATTAATCAAATATTAATCCTTATTCAAATTGAATTTGTACAAGTGAAACAAATTGTATTTGCAAAATAGTCTTCTAACTTTCAAAACAATCTCGATTAAACTAGTTGAGCCGATCGGTTCAACCCTTGAACCAGTCGTCTCAGCCTGTCTTGAGCCGATCGGTTCATCACATGATCTGATCAGTTCACTAACCTGAGTTGATCGGTTCATCACATGAGCCGATCGGTTGGGGCAGCAGACTATGCAAATCAATCAATCACAGTTTCAATCAATCTGATACTCTAATCAATCGATCCAACACCTTGAACACTATGATATTGAGCTATCAATTGATTGAGTGTTTAATTGAACTACTAAACTCCTTTAGTAATCAATCTAAACATCATTTGTGGATAAACTCCTCTTCCAGGTTAAATCCTATGTGTGTGACCCTGTAGGTCCATTTCACATTGGCAGTGCAAGTCCATAACACTTATGACTTCACAAGCAAAGAGTGGTGCCTAGTCACACATCAGTGCTACCCAAGTGAAATAGAAAGTTGGAGAACAACTTTCAATCCTACAATCCATGAATGGTGTTACAGTGAATGTATAATTCCTTTGTCACTAATGTCCTGAATGAACTCAAGGCATGGTACAATCATCCTTTCAACATTCATCCATTTCGTTGATCTCAGAGTAGACTGGGTGAGATGTGTGTGACATCAATATCACATATTGATTCACACATGCATGTGCATGCCTTTCTCAATCCTACTCATCAAGTGGCCATGGACATTAAACTCCCTTAGGAGGGACAAATCCCATATCTATCACTCACCCCTCAAAAGCCCCATGTGTCATAGCCACCCAATCACCACCTTTATAACAACCTATGTTTTAGGACTGTGTTTGATGATGTCAAAGTGTACCCAACGACATGTGTTGAGTGTAGTGATTTCAGGTCAAAGAATCACATTCACCATCATCACTGTGAGAGCTGACTGTGACTAGCAAATCATGGTTCCATGTGTCACTCTCACGGTGGGTCTGTCCAGTACACTTGTTCTCTAACAAGTACCTATGTGCTTGGTTTGATATCACTATATCATGACTAATGAGATTTTGTCATCAACCAACACACAATCTAGTCTTTAGTGTTATTGATGTCTATGGTTATTTCCACAATAACAACCGACTAGGGACTGAACAAGAATGTATACTCTTAACATCCATTTGATATCATCATTTAGGTCCTTATCCTAAAAGCATACGTCATTGGGTAAAACAATTCTTTAGACATATATCATGTTATACTATAAAAAAATAGTTAGGATTCAAAAAATACGAGAATTCGATCACAGAAGAATCTTTTCCCGATTGACCTCTGTGGAAAGACTAATTCATTCGGATCGACATGGGGGTCCAACTACTACTATTCACTATCATCTGAGAAATAGTTAAAACATATAGATCGGAATTTGCCTTTATTATTATTCAAATCATTTACAATGTATCCCATTATAATCATCACATGACTTTCTCTATGGGCATACATACCAACAGGCATACCCATGCTTTCTTGGTAACTATTATTATAAGAAAACTCGATAGATGAGAGAGATTTATCCCAAACACCTCCCCAAACCATCACACAAGCTCATAATAGATCTTCTAGAATTTGAACTGTCATCTCATATTGACCATCAATTTGAGGGTGGTATGATGTATTGAATCGTATATTTGATCTCATTTCTTCTTAGATTTGTCTCCACAGGTAGGAAGTAAACTCAGGATCTCTATCTGATACAATAGATTTCAACACACCATGCAAATGTACTATCCAATCCATGTATATATGTGTCATGTCTGGATACTTATATGTGGTCTTAAAAGGTAAGAAATGAGAAGACTTGGTAAGTTGATCTACCACAACCCATACTGCATCAAGACCACTTCTAGATTTTGAAAACCCAGTCACAAAATCCATCGTCATATTTTCCCTCTTCCACTCTATATTTCGAGGGTTTGAATAAGTCCACTAGGTGTTTGATGTTCAATCTTTACTTGCTAATAGGTCAAGCATTTTGCAGCTAAAGTAGCAATGTCCTTCTTCATATTTATCTGCCAGAAACTTCTTTGTAGATCCTTGTACATCTTGGTGGTTCTAGGGTGAATTGTATATTTTGATCCATGATTCTCACTCAGCACCTTCTATCTCAGATCATCCACATCTAGTATCCACAACCAATGATGAAAATGAATTGTGCCATCAACACCAATAGAGAAATCATATTGTGATTTTATAGTTAAGGATTTCATCTCATTAAGGTTAGGACTAGTCAGTTGTGTTGCAATCACCACAAACATCCAATATGGAGTAACTGAGAGACTAGTTATGTGCACACATGTCTTATCCACAACAACAACATCTACGTCATCCTTCAATTTAGGTCTCCATATAGAAACATGCTCCATACTTCTCCACATAAAATAATGGAGAGATGTGCATACGGCATCTTTCTTACAACTAAGAGCATCAACAACTACATTTGCTTTTCTAAGATGGTATGTGATAATGAAATCATAATCCTTTAAACATTCCATCCACAACCTTTGTCTCATATTCAAGTCCTTCTTCTTCATAGGATATACAAGACTTTTATGGTCAAAGAAAACCTCAAACTACACTCCAATAAAGACAATTCCTCAAAATCTTGAGAGCATGAGCAATAGTTGCAAGCTCAAGAGGGTGGGTCGGTCAGCTTTCTTCATTTAGCTTTAGTTGGTGAGAGGCATAAACTATAACCCATCCTTCTTGCATAAGTACATAACCTAATCCTTGTCTAGATGCATCATTGTACATGACATAAGGCTTTCCTTCCACAGGTAGGGCCCAAATAGGGGAAGATGGCAAACAACACTTCATCTCTAGAAAACCCTTTCACATTCTAGGATCCAGATAAACTTGGCATCTGTGTGAGTCAACTTGGTTAGAGAATGAGCCAGCTCATAAAAAATCTTAATAAATTGTCTGTAATAACCTGCAGGACCTAAGAAACTTTGTATCCTATAAGGAATCTATGGAGGTTGCCACTTAGTCACAGCTTCAACTTTTTTGGATCCACAGCTATGTGACCAGCTGATATCATGTGGCCTAAGAACATCACTTCCTTTACCTAGAATTAACACTTAGAAAGCTTGGCATAAATTTGGTTCTCACTAAGGGTTTGTAGGACAATCTACAGATTTTCCCGATGTTGTCCATTGACCTAGAGTAGATGAGAATGTCGTCAATGAACACTACCACAAATTCATCTAGGTAGGGGCAGAAGGCCTGATTCATAAGGTCCATGAAGGCTATAGGGGCATTAGTCAACCCAAAAAGCATGACTAAGAACTCATAATGCCCATAACAATTGTAGAAGGTCCTCTTAGGTATGTCCTCATGTTTTATCCGCATTTGATAATATCCACTTGGTAGATCCATCCTAGAGAAAATAATATCTGAATTCAATGAGTTGAATAAGTCATCAATATGTGTTAGTGGATAGTGATTCTTTACAATCACTTGATTCAACATTTGATAATCCATGCACATCTTTAGAGAACATTCATTGTTATTTACAAATAGAACAAGAGCTCCCCCAAGAGAGATGCTTGGGAGGACAAACCCCATGTCAATAAGTTCTTGTGTTTGCTTCTTGAGTTATGCAAGATCCACAAGTTCCATACAATAAGGAGGCTTTGAGATAGGTGTGATTCCTAGTATGATTTTGATGGAGAATTCTACCTCACAAGAAGGGGGATATTAGGTAACTCGTTAGGAAAGACATCTATAAAATCATGTACCAAATCTATAGCATCCAACTTAGATGGAGAGAGTTCAAGGATAATGGATGCCAGGTAGGCTCGACATCCATGTGAGATAAGCTTTTCATCTTTCATACTTGAGATGATGAATTGCACATCCTCATGTTTTCTGTCCTTTATATAGAGTCTCTCACCATTTGGGTGAAGCAAACTAACCTCATTCTCACCACAAAACAAAGTTGCATCAAACTTTTTCAACCAATGCATACCTAAAATGATGTTGAAGGCCATCATGTCTAAGAGGATAAAGTTTGTCACAAACATTTTTCTAGATATGCATAGTTCAATGAGTAGGATATTTATAGAAGAAGAGCATACCCTACCACTAGGGATCTGAACATCAAGCCCAAATTCCATATATTTAGGTTCTAAGTCTATTATCTCAGCAGCAAGTTTAAAAGATATTGAGGTATTTGAAGACCAATAATCGAATAGAGCTTTTATAGGATGAACATTAAGATGCACAGTACCTTCAATTACTTGATTATCATAAACATTATCCATAGTATCCATTGGAAAGACATGACCAACACACCTCTCCATTAGAGGATGATGGCCCTAACTATTGTTTTGTTCCTTGGAGGTGAATTAGGATGAGGTTGTGGTTGGTTGGCAGGATGCTATGCAGTTTGTTGGGCAAGAACAGGGTGATGTTGAAGTTGGGGGCATTGGGGTCTAAATTCCCATCCTATCCATGCTGGTGATAGATTATCAACCTATCATTCATAGCTACAGTAAACTTCCTTGTGGGAACTTTCAAGGAGGATGGTGATGGTAATGATGATTGCAGTTATCATGATGTTGCTCATAGTCAAAGTTCTTCATCTAATTGTTATGTGAGGGAGCTTGGAAACTAGGATATGACTCAACCACTAAGGCCTTGTCAACCATATGTTGAGTAGTAAGAGGAAGATGAGGGACTCAAGCAGGATCCACATTGTAGTTGAGTTCCTGCAGGAACAGAGTCACCCTACGGTCTTCACTCAAAACAATAGCATAACGCTCAAGCAATAGAATTTTTTTACATAGGTGGGACAAATACAGAGCCTTTCTTCAGATTGTAGAACTCTACTACTTTCTACCTAAGGGAAGAAGTGTAAATGTACGTACTTCTCATGAAATAGCACCAAGAATTGTTCCTGAGTTAAAGAGGAAGTGTTAGGAGTTCAAGTTACCCCATTCCACCAGACATGTGTTGGTCGATCTAGCACATGAGGAAAACCTGGCCTTCTAGTGAGGAGGGCATGCCATACCCTCAAATGTCCTCTCTATAGTTAAACCCAGTCATCTACCTTATCGACCATATCTAGTTCCCCTTCACCCTTGAAGTAGGGTGGTTGCATCTTTATGAAATTGGTTAGTGAGTACTCCTTCAAATTATCTAAAATAGGACTGGTGTTCAACTT
The DNA here is from genome assembly GCA_963693085.1 of Alisma plantago-aquatica. Classification (NCBI taxonomy): domain Eukaryota; kingdom Viridiplantae; phylum Streptophyta; class Magnoliopsida; order Alismatales; family Alismataceae; genus Alisma; species Alisma plantago-aquatica. The sequence goes on from OY856414.1 coordinate 757,540,452, forward strand.
TCCCACCATAGTCGTGATGACAAAATTGTTTTAGAAAGGCTAACTCTTGTTCAGAGGAGATGCCAGTAGGGGTAATAGTAGTGGGGATGAAAACACCCTAAGTTACTGGGGCAACCTATGAGCTGGTGTTGTCTCTCAAAGAGGGATCAACCACCATGCTGAAGTGAGGTTTTATCGATGTAGAGAACCCATCCTAAACACCAGACTGAGGGTAGCATTGTTGTCATCAAATAGGTTGGTTCTCCTAAAATATTGGTATAACATATAAGGCACATTGTTCTAAGGATGAATTCTGAGATAGTCAGATTATCAAGCAAAAAATGCTCTCAAACCATCTTGTAAGGAGTGGGATTGGAGATGGGATCTACTCCTTACTTAATTCAAGAAAATAATTGCATAAAACCCCATTCATTCACATCTATAAAATAATAACCTTGAAACAAAAGGGGTGCACAATATTTTCTCAAATAGATTGCTATAAGAAACATAGTTTTCTGGCAGCAAAAATTAAATCTAAATATTATATTATTCTTGTCCAAGTTCAGCATTGGGTCCACAAAGTGCAACTAATGAGATATAAAATCTAAACTAGTAGGATCGATTTGTGATGAACAACCTGCCCATCTTAGAACACATTGTGAAGCTAGTCTTGAGCAACTCCTCCTACTTCCTAAACCTCTAGAAGTTAAGGAAGAAATATGACTCTATGGTGGTCGAAATTGTATTGCAAGGAGAAATTGGAAGCAGGAAACACTTGCACATGATGTGGCAAACCTCTTGGTTGGGTTAGATATATATGGGGTGTTAGGGTTTGCATGGGTGTGGCTTGGAGATCTTGATCCCCAAGGTTTGGATGTTTCTTTAATACACTGGGATAGGACTCGATTAAGATATCAATGGATTCGGAATCCAAAAAGGAAATCAATGGCAAAAAAATCATGATGAAAGGCAGAGTGTGGAGAGAGATGTCGTGATTTCAAGTTGCAGTGTGAAAGGGGCTAGTCTCCTTGTTGGGAGTGAGGTAGATCATGACCTGGTGGCCATTTGATCCTCATCTGATGGCAGAAAAATAAGCACACATCTGTGAATCTTGGAAGCATAGCATGAAAGTGTGACACATAATTAATTTGAAAATCCTTATTCAGAAAGGAATCTGACTAAAGTGACATTTAAATAATGTTTATTTTCTTTCCAAACCAAAGTATTAGTGGAAATAATGTCCAAATCAAGTGAAATTTGGTGGGTTAACTAATTTAGGGGATAGGAATCGATTTTGCCATTATTTTTGGTATTTGACAAATCTAAACATATCAAAACTAACATGCCTAAATAATCTTTTTAACTTAGTTATTTATTCCTTTATCATTTAATACTCAAATTTTGTGTGTACTTCTTAACCATACATAACCATAGGAAAAATATTAAAGAATTATTTTTTAATTAAATCCTTCAATATTGTGAATTTGCATAATTTGACCCAAATTATAATATTATACCAAATTGTTGGATTAAATCCTTAAATAATTGATTTATTAGTCAAAACACTATAAATTAAGATCACTAACATCATAGCCATTGTAATGGAACTCTAGTGGTAAAGTTGATGTTGTATGATCACGAGTTCATGAGTTCGAAACCCCCGAAAGGGGATGAATGAATTGCCAATTTTTTTAAAAAAAGATCACTAACTCATAGTACATTTAATTTCATAAAAAGGTTCCAAAGGAAATGATTATATGGTAAAGGTGAAAAAGTAATAATTAACTAAGTTTGGGTATGACATAGGGTCTATGTACAAGTTACCCTGGGGTGAGGATTCCCTTTTAATGTGTGCATAGCATGGTGCTGACTTTTATTCTTCTTGCTTGGTTTTAAATGAATGCACCTTGGTGATTTAACCTAGCCTTGTTGCCTCACAATCAGTTGAAAATCGGTATCATCGGTCTAACCTTCCATTGGTAGAGGGTTGATGGAAGTGTTCCTGGATCTTCATTGGTTGGGAACTGATGAGTCTCATTTGCCTTTTCATCAGTTTGTTTGTGTGTTTGGCTTTTTTCGGTTGAGAACCATGACCCTGCTCTACATTTCCATCGATAAAGAACTTAAGGACGAGTTTAGTTGTTAATATTTAGTGATTTTATTGGTTGTGTACTGATGGAATAGTTTTATGGGTTGGTAGTGGGTTTCCTTGAGTAGAGTATTGATGGAAAGCTTGCACCATGGCAACTAATGGTTTTATGTGAGAACTCTACTTATGGTTCTATGTCATCTATTTTTTTATGGTTCCGTAGAAGAGCTTGAACTAATGGGTTTCATGTGTTCATCTACTATTGAGATACCTAGTTGTTTATACCAAAGGGAAATCATGATATATCTATCATTATTGTGATTGATGGATGAGAGTGTAATTTCTGACAAACAACATGATTTTTTGACTACTTTTCTCCTTCCTCTGGGGATATGCATACCCCCTCTAACCTTTCTTCTCATCTCAATAGTACACATGAGCCTCAAGGTGCTACTGTAGAGCAAGACACCATTGGTTGATGACAACATATAGGATTTTTGTCTTCATTAGTCTTCATTTTTTGTGTGATATACCCTTGTTCTCTTCTTTTTTTATGTAAGGCAAGTAATTTGCTAGATTTTGAGCTCTAAAGAGGGTAAGTCAAACCTCGATCTTGTGATTCCTTGGTGATCTTTTATCTTATTGTCCTTCTTGAACATTTTCTAGGTAATTTTTCTCTAGGGTGTCGGTTCTAGAGTCTTATGCCCAATTTCCTCCTTTCTCTTATTTTTTAGTTGTCTCTAATCATGGTTGAAGGAGACAAACTTAGAACTTAGAGAATTATACTTCAATGTTGGAGTTTGTTGTGAAGTTGGGAGCTTCACAATAGCTATTTTTGCATATACTTGTTCCTTTCTTTATTAGGAAAGTTACGTGCTTACATGTGTAGATCTTGGTTTTATATGTCATAGAAATGTTAAAATATGGTAGTTTTACATACTTGTAGCCTAGATCAATGGGTTTGTGTGTTTTCATATTAGAGTTACGTTCCATGAATTCCTTTATAGTACATAAAAGGCATTTACTTGATGTCCTCTAGTAAGGATGTATCTCACAATAGTAATAGAAAGCTTATGATTTCTTCCTTAAATCTGAAAATGATCTACATATTTGAAATTTGTTAGTTAGTAAGATGATTTTGGACTGTTGTACATTTAAAGTGCATGCCTTAAGTTATTCTATTGATGTTATGTTGTTAGGATATGCAAAGATGGATCCTTTTGAAGAAAAAGGAGGGTACTCTGCATGTGAATTTTTTTTACTGTGAAACCCTAAATGTGTGACAAGTTATAGTTATTGGGAGACATGTTGTTCTCATTTATTTGAAAGGTTGATGACTCAAAGTGCCTAGAGGTTTAACATTTGTGTCTTATTCAAAGAAGTTATGTTATTTTGACTGAATGTTTTATATCTTTTGGAGTTAATACTAGTTTATTATCTTTTTATTTGTTGATAGATTGTCTTATACTTTGATTGTTTTAGTCATAGAGTAATGACTCAACTATCAAAGAGAAACATATTTGGTAGAGCCTTGAGTTTGTAGATCTATCCCCTAGGTCGTTAGGGGTATAGCTAAATGAGTTAATCTTGTAGCAACATCAAGTTGTGAGAATATACTCAAATCCATATATTAGTAACTATATCAGGACACATAGTATTTTATATCCTATCATCTTTACATAGTTTTAGAGACTTGATGTATGCAAATGGTCTTATGGTAATGTGTGAGGTATGAAATATTGAAATGAGATATGTTATGAAGGGTTGTTACCCTATATGTGTGGTATCGAGACCTGTGTATCCAAGACTGGTGTGAGTTTGGTGGATCCACTTTTAGCATATATCCATGATAGACTAACATGTGAGCAATCTACCTTTTTTTACCTCATTTGACCCGAGGTTGTGAGAAGAGATCTAGGAAATATAGATATCCTTGGGTCTTGTACAAATTTCTATGATGAGTTCAAAGAATCTAGCGATCCAATTAAGTACTACACGTCAATCATCCCATGGTATTCAAAACATACCTCAACCATGTAACATATGCGTTAGGTTTAATTAGCATTAAACATCATTAGTTGAGGACCAAAAAATCATAGTTGTGCATTTGAATGAGTATTTTCATTATAACTGGTATGTATGTTTTGTCCAACATCTTTCATGTATCTCTGACTCTATAATAGATGGGTAAGTGTATTCCATTGGGTATACTTATAGTTCATATGCTTATTTCTTTAATTGATTATTTTTTTATATTTATTTAGTAAGTAATAGATGTTTCAGGCATTATATCATATCGCTGGGACTTGGGGTTTCACCAATGTGATTTTTCTACACATTTTAGGTGAGTGTACCAACTATCTCGGTAGTGAGGGAGATCAATAAGTAGTGAGACGATCCTAATTTATGAGGTGGGTGATGTTTGTGTGAAGGATCTCAAAGGAAGGTTGTGATTGTGTGATAGAGTCATGGTTTTCCTTGTACTCTCACGTATGGGTGGGAGTGCTTTCTAGTATATATCCTTTGTCCCCTTAGATTTTTTCATGTGTGCACCACCTCTAGAGTCAGGGTTATGAGTCTTGCTATATTTTGCATGTGTGTTCTTTATAGTAAGGCCACATATGTAAAGCTTAAACTAATTTTATTTTGTTGTGATATTGTGAGTGTGGCTTTTGACCTTTTTGTTGATTAAAGTCTTGTAATATATAATAGTTGTAATGTATCCTTTAAAATTTCATGTGTATTCAATGTTTAATAGAATGTTTCCCATGGTGTTTGGAAGGAAAAAAATATGATGTGATATGAGTGGAATATATGTTTAACGATGTGTTCAAGTAATCATTTTAGGTCTTAATTTGAGTAGCCTCGCTCTTGTGGTGTTGGAAATCACAAGTTTTTGGTATCTTATTCTAGGTTGAAAGAGCCTAAATGAACATGGGATTGTGATAATGTGTTTGTCCTTATAAATCCATCATATCCTAATGTTCTTTGTATATCTTGTTATTTATTTTCACTTGTATTAGCTAATTGGGTTGACTCTCCTTAGGTCCATTAGCATTATTCTAGCTTATGTTATGTTTTATATCCAGTACATCATATCTTGATACAAGGCTATATAGATATGCCACTCTATGTATCCCTGATCTTTAATATAAGAATTTATCTTCACATGAAATCAAGAGTAGTTGTTTCTTTCCCAAAAAAAAGCCTCCTTTTTATTTCTGTACTTCTATCTTATTCTTCTATTCCCCTCCCCTCCACGGTACCCCCCCCACCATTTTCAGCCCACCCCTCCTACTATGCTCTTCCACCAACAGCATCAGTGTGTGTGGCAAGCCAATGCAACCAACCGCTGGGCGTGTGTTGCCGCTACCGCTGCCAGTGGGTCAGTTTTTTTTTTTTGCTCAAGCAAGCGTGTCACCCTCTTTATTACTTCACAACATGTACAAAGGTGGGTCCCAAAACACCACACCAGTCCAAAGAGATACAAAGGAGGGGGAAGAGAGGCAAAAGAACAAAGAAAGGGCAAAAAAAGCAAAATATGTACAAGGGTTAAACCCCAAAAAAAGAGAACAAAATAGGATAATCAGTCTGCAAAACAGACAAACCAACTCCAAACTAAGGATTAAGAACTAGGGATCAACCCCCAACCTTCAGAATCAGTGATCAATCAAGCAATTCAGATCATTACTGATTCTTTTCCAGACATTCTCCTCATCCAGAGACCAATTCTCAAAAGTAGTCAAGTTTCGAGCTTGCCAGATGTGATATACTGCAATAGACACAAAAGCAGCTTCTTTCTTTCCAAAAGTACTCCAACAGGAATGAGGATCAATAAAGTCAGGTTCAACAGATAAAAACTTATCATGCAAGCCTTTCCCCCCAAACATAACGAGCAACAGAGCATTCTTGAAAAAGATGTTTGATGGACTCCTCCCCCTTCTTGCACAGAATACAAATAGAGGTTAGATAAAACCCTTTCTTCCTTAGCCAATCAATGACAGGAATACAACCTAGAGCCAATTTCCAGCACATGATCTTATAGTTTTCAGGGATATCAAGCTTCCACAGATTTTTCGCCCAAGCAAGATAAGGATATTTTCATCTGCTACAGTCCCAAACATCCTTAAACTTCACCCTCTTCTTACCATTAAACAAAACAGTATCAGAATCCCCAGTAATAATGGTATTATTGAACAAGAAATGCAGCAAAGGACTCAACCTCCTGCTAGGTTTAATGTTCCAACTACCATTCTTCATAACAGCACTAATTTTAATCATCTTTCCTTTCCCTAACATCAGGAGCATTCTATCATCAACACAGTCTTCAAGAAACAAATTACCTTTAACCCAGGGATCACCCCAAAGAAGGAAATTATCACCTTTCCCAAGCTGGAAAGAAACAAATTTCTTAACCAGGCTGCGAACCTTCAAAATGCATCTCCTCATCCACGAGTGGTAGGGTTTACAGTCAAGTTTCCAAATGGAATTCTTCTTTAAATACTTGCCATGGACCCACTTGACCCACAAGTTATCTTTTTCACAATCTATATTCCAGAAATTGATAATCAGCCCAGCAGTATTCACATCCTCTGTCCTTCTAACTCCAAGCCCCCCTTCCTTCTTAGGTCTACAAATATTCTCCCAACTCACATGATGCATAACTCTCCTTTCCTCCTTATCACCCCAAATAAACTCTCTGCAAATCCTATCCACCTCATTAATAACTGAATTAGGCAAAGGAAACACAGCAGTCCAGTATAGACTATAAGCAGATAGGGTCGATCTCACCAGCTCAACCCTACCTGCAAAAGACAATAACTTCATCTTCCAACCATCCAGCTTGGTTCTGAGTTTATCAATCAGAGGCTTGCACATACTTCTAGTAATTTTTCCACCAAACAAAGGAACTCCCAAATAAGTGGAGGGAAGCAAACCTTCCTTAATTCACACATAGTCAATAAAATCATCTTTAGAAGCATTTTCACTGAAGTACACCAAGCTTTTGTTAGCATTAATCATAAGACCAGAAACTCTACCAAAGTCATTCAGAATCTGACTATGGCATCTGATAGTGCAGTACTCATTTCTGCCAAAGATCATAAGATCATCCGCAAAGATGGTATGGGAAACACAAATATCATTGGACACCTTCAGAGGCTTATAAAAACCTTGAGAGATATTGAAGTCCATAATGGCAGAAAAACCTTGCATGCAAATGACAAAAAGGATGGGAGCTAGGGGGTCTCCCTGCCTCAACCCATTCAGGGGAAAGATAACCTCAGAAGGTTCCCCATTAATAAGAATTTGATAGCTAGTAGAGCTAAGAATCTCTTTTATCCAGGAAACCCAGCAAATGGGAAAGTTCATAGCACGAAGAATACCCAAAAGATAATTCCACTGAATAGAATCATAGGCTTTAGCAATATCCGCCTTAACACAGAATTTTTCACCACCTTTCACATTAGAGAAATCACTGATAAGCTCATTTGGAAGGAGGATAGCTTCAGTAATCTTCCTGTCCTTTACAAAAGCAAATTGACACTTACTAATGATATCCGGCAGAATAAGACTAAGCCTGTTAGCCAAGATTTTAGAGATTATCTTATAGAGAAAGTTGCAAAGAGAAATAGGTCTCCAATCTTTAATATCAGTCGCATTTTTGACTTTAGGAATAAGAGTGAGAAATGTTCTATTAACCTCCTTAAGAAAACAGATTTTTTCAAAAAAAATCCATAACAGCTTTAGAAATATCATCCCCAATGATAGGCCAAGCTTTCTTAAAGAAAATCGCATTAAACCCATCAGGGCCAGGTGCCTTATTATCATTTGAATTCCTCACAACCTCATTAACTTCTTCTCTGGTCACTTTCTTCACTAAGATACTGATATGTTCCTGAGACAGCTTAGGAAGCCTCCATTTATCATCCCAGTCAGTGCTATGAACCTGTGTTTTACAGAACCAATCAGTATAAAAACTAACCACATGCTTCCTTATACTATTCAATTCAGAAGAGGGAACCCCATCAATCATCAGAGAATGGATCGAATTCCTTTGTCTCCTGGTATGTAAAGAAGAGTAAAAGAACTTAGTGTTCTTATTACCCAGCTTTAACCATTGAACTCTTGATTTTTGCATAGCAAGACTCTCTTCAAGATCCAGAGCTTTAAGAGCTTCCTTTCTAGCTTTAGAAGCCTCACTTCTAAGAAGAAGATCATTAGGTTTAGAATCAGCCAAATCCTCCATTTTAAGGGCCTCCTCCTCCAAATTCCTTGCATGACTACTAAGATTTCCCACCTTATTTTTATTCCAAGCAATAAGTTCCGATTTAACATTTTTGAGTTTCTTAACAACTTTGTACATAGGACACCCTTTAACCCCAATACTCCACCCTTTCTTAACCACATCCAGAAATCCTTCACACTCTGTCCAAGCATTTATAAAACGGAAAGGGATATGCATCCTTCTACTATTTCAGTTCATAGAGATTCTGAGAATCTTATGGTCACTATGTATAGTGGAAAACACTTCACCAATGTAATTGGGCCATTCACCAAGGAAAAGATTATTGAAAATAACTCTATCAATTTTAGAAGAAGTGAAATTCTTTCCCTCTTGCCTATTATCCCAGGTAAACCATGGCCCATGCATATTAGCTTCATAAAGTCCAAAACCAGACATAAACGAGTTAAACTCCTCCATAGAAAACTGACTGGGATTAGACCTCCCTTGCCTCTCTTCCGTCAATCTCACACAATTGAAATCACCACAGATAACCCAAGGTTTATCCACAAGATTAGCAATATCCCTGAGATCCTTCCAAAGAGCCGACCTCTTGTTATCCTCATTGAACCCATACACAGCAGTGAACAAATAACAACTCCCATCATGTTCACAGACACTGCAGTGAACCCATTGAGCAGAGGAAGATAAAACTTCAACCTCAACACAGTTAGGATTCCAAACAACAATAACTCTGCCTAAAGGATGGTGCTCATAATTAACAAACCACTTGTAACTAGGCCAAAGCCTATTAATAATTCTCCAGATTTTCTTCCTTCTCACTTTAGATTCTAAGAGACAGAAAACATTCGACTTCACCCTCTCTAATTCTTTCTGGACCCGATGTTGATGACCTCCTTTGTTAAGGCCCCTCACATTCCAGGAAGTAATAGAGTAGGTATTATTCATTTGGAACCATGGGGGCTAGAGTCTTGCTAGCCGCAGTAATAGCAATCTCATCATCATCTACAAGAAGCTCAAGACCTTGAAACTTGTTCGCCCCTGACCCTTCCAGTCTAGCTACAAAAGATACCTGAGCTTTATTAGTTTTTGTGAGCTTTGGGGGACCCCTTGATTCGATTTTGATCTCACCTCCTGAAATCCATCATCCACTGGAGTGCTATTCATTAGCTCAACTCCAAGCGGAGATACAGACTGATTACTAATCACATTTATCAATTCACGAGTTTTTCTTTCTTTGGAATAGAGCCCTTCAGCTTGCACTATCATGTTCACAGCAATTTCCTCCATTTCACAGGATGGACAAGAACACGGATCCATCAACTCCTGAGCAATAGTCAAGGGAAAAGGCACCACCGTCCTATCCACCATTTCTACCTCCTCACCTTTCTGGTCAGAACTCGCTTCCTTCCCCTTAGGCATCTCCTTCCTCATCTTCGGAACCCACTGTTTAACTGTAGCCTTTTTCTTCTCAAGAGAGCTAGGATCCAGCTTGATACATGGACACGAAACTCTATCATGCCCAAAAGAGCCACATTCTTCACACCTTCTTGGAATCCATTTATATTAGAATGACACCCTATGTTCAACTCCAGTGTCACTAACTAGATCGATAAACTTGGGGAAATCAGAATGAATAGACATGAGAACAAAGATTCTAGCGAACTCAATCCTCATCCCTTCCTTTGTCGCCTTGTCAGCATCAATTGGTTTCCCCAGAAAACTCCCAATCCGACTGAAAATCGCCTCCCCCCATAGTTCCAGCGGGAAATCATGGAGCCTGATCCACACTAGAACCTCCGTTAGAGTCTCTTTCTCCAGATTATCACCAATCTTCCATTGCTTGAGAACCAGGGGTTTCCCCTTGATGAACCACGGACCATCCTCCAAGGCGTGTTGCATATCCAGATCATCCGAGAATTTGATAATAAAGAATTTGTGTGGGCGCGAGAGGATGCGAATCGGGCTTCTTACCTTCCAGAGCCAGGATAGATGCTTCTCAAGAGTAGGAAGATGGACCTTCAGATCAATTACATACCCTGCCACAGCCTTCCTCCATCTTTTAGCATTCTCCTCTGCCTCCGCCTGCGGATAGACAATTTTCCCTTCCGATACCTCCAAAGGAACAGTGTTAAGCCATCTCTCAGAAGATCCAGTCGACGAGCCTTTACCAGACTTGAAAAGATCTGCCCAGAGAGATCGAGGATTGCTAGTCACTCCACTGGATTTAGCCCTAGAAGCATCACCTCCGCCCTGGTCCGTCCCACCTTCAGATCGCGCAGCCTCCTCCGGGATTGAGATGCTAGTGCCAGCAACCACTGGAACTGCGCCTTCCAGAGGAGTCTCCGACGACGCTTCTCCCGAACATGAACTCGAGCTTCCAGATCCTTCCCCGCCATTCACCCCCTTCTCCGGCAGAGGAACCTTCTTGGCCCCCGCTCCCGCCGTGCTCCCGTTCAAATGCGCCATTGGAGTTATCAGTGGGTCAGTTGACCGATATAGACACCTCATTCAAGCTATCTTGTTGAGGGGACCCCTATCACCGCATACCTAATCTTTGAAAGGGGATTTGTAGGTGATTGTCCCCTTTGGGGTTGCACCCTCAACCCCTTTATTGAGTGTTCTCTGTAGTACCAACCTCTGTGGGAATCCGTCTGGTACTCCTCCCCTTCTTTATCACCCACCATATCTAATTGGTGGTGTGTTCATCTTCAAATGGTAGGAAATCATTTCTAAAAACAAGGTTGTAACAACCATGGGCTTTCCCTTTTTGTCACTTTCCTCTCCATGTAATTTCCTATGTACATGAATGAGTGTCAATAATTGTTAGGGATCTACTATCTCCTTCCTATAATAGTGCATCTTTCCTATGATAGCATTTCAATCCTTACTTCTTTCCTGCTTTTTCCTCTCATTGTGCATCTTACGGGTGACTAGTCATATCCACCATTTTTCTAATCGATGTGCTTATGTGATATCCTTCCCCACGATGTTCTACTGCTGCACTATGTTGATACCTTTCTCCACCGACATCCTATTGGTGTGAATTTTTTATCTTGTCTGAAGACATGGTGGTTTGCAAAGATTCACTTCAGACCATTGTCTATAGTGGGAATGCTCCTATATCCATAATCAAGTTGAATGGAGAAAATTACATGATCTGGATGAATTCTGTCCAAACCAACTTGGAGTATAGAGACAAGGTGAGATTCATTAACAAACTCATTTAGGATACCCCTAAACAGAATAGGAGAAATAGCCAAGTTAAAAGTTGGCTATGAAATAACATCAAAGCCTTTATTGCCTCAAAGTATGTCTTTTACAAAATTACAAAGGAATTGTGGGATGATATGTGTCACCACTACACATAGGAAAATAATTCTTTGAGGCTTTATAAAATTTGGGATAAGTTGTTTGGTGAAATTAAGGTGATAAAACCCTTGATGAGTACTTTGGTTCTACTTTTAGCTTGTCCCAACAGGTTGACTACTTTTAGCCTGTCCCTTATATGGATCAAACCAAAGAGAGTACCAACCTTATCATGACTAAGTTTCTCAATGGACTTCGTCCATCCTATGCTCTAGCCCGTAGCAGAATATTGGTCGACGACAGCTTTCCCACCACGTAAGATGTATTCTCTCATCTTTGACAGTCTAATGTCTTCCACTTGACCTCTACTCCACTAAATTCCCAACTTTCGATCACTTTTGTTGCTCGTAGATGAGGATGTTGCCATGGGGGGCCAGTCCACAATGCACCTTCTAAAACAAGTTAGACCATCTTGAGGAGAAGTACTATCACAAGCATGATCATCCCTATGGGTGAGGTCGTAACACTAGAACCACCCATGTTTCCCAAGTATCAAGAAATCATTATATTACCATCCCTTTAGTTGAGAACTTCTATAGGCCTCTCAATAGTCTCCTCCTCAAACTACAGAATTAGAGGATTTTGTGACCTTGCAATCCTTTGTGATATCTTTGGCGCATGTGGCCTTAAAATAAGGTAATGTCGAGACCTCCATGCTGGCATCCAGCTCTCCTTGGATTTTTGACTCTAGAGCATCCCAACATATGACTGGTACAAGACACCTTCTATCGTCCACTGCACCTCATATTCCTACCTCATTTGTCACTCTAATAGATGGGTTCACTAGAACGGTTCGACAATGTGATAGTGTTAATGTCTCTCCTAGTCTCAAACTTTGATCCATCATTATATTCCTCATTTTCCTTTCAATTTAATGCTCATTGCTAAGTTAGTTGCCTTTACTTCATAAGTCACCTTTGATAGTCATGGTTTTTTGATGTAGGATTCTCAAATTTATATTATTTTTTTAGGTTGTAGAGTTGATGACCTTTATTACTTTTATGATGTGGTTACATCTTCGGTTCTTCTTGTAAGCACCTCTTCATCTACATCAATCTTGCGATCATCCTTCTGTTGAGAAATTGAAGCACCTAGAGCCCTCTTTATCTAGTTTAAATAGTTTTCCCTATGACTCATGTAGTTCAGGAAGCATCATAGGAGTTCCTTCCCGAGAAAACTAGTTGTTGTTGTAAATCAACATTTTATGTTATTCATACTGACATTTATGGTCCCTTTTGAACCACCAATTTTAATGGATTCATTATTTGATTATATTTGTTGATGATTTTTCTCATATGATGTGGTTAAATATGTTAATATCTCATGATGAAATTATTGATTTTTTAAAATTTTCATAAAATAACCTTAACACAATTTAATAAATACATTAAAAATAATCGATTGGAATACATTTTGGCTCAGGTCTCTTCCTTTTTCTCTAGAACTGGAACCATCCAACAATTTTCCCACACTCATACTCTACAAAAAATGGGGGTAATAGAACATAAAAATTGTTACTTACTTGATGTCCCTTGTGTTGTTATATATCACGACAAAATACCTAAAACTTATTGGTTTAAAATTGTTCTCACATCTTGCTACCTTATCAATCGACAAACATATTTCATTCTTTGGAACCAGACCTCTTTTTGGTTATTTTTCCCACACAAGAAGCTTTCCATCTTCCTTTGCATGTTTTTGGGTATACTTCTTTTGTGCATAAATTTTGATTCAAGAGCAGACAAACTTGAACCCTGCTACCTCATTCTCAAACTGAGTTCATTGAGCTTGATCTTTCTAACCTAGTGGATCATAAACACATTCCACACCCTCCTATCATTCCACCTCCTATAGCACGAGACTCAGAGCCAATGTTCACGTCTAGGGATCTAGATCTCCCTATGGCTCTCTATATAGGTACTTCACTCTTGAACTCTTCACCGTCCTATATCTCATACATGTTTCCTATCCAAGATTTCTTGTATTGTGAAATCCATTGTTGAGTAGCTTGACGTTATCCAGATTCTTAAAAACTATCCTAAGGCCCTTCAGCACCCTATTTGGAAAGTTGTGATGCTTGAGGAAATGACAACATTGCATGGGAACGGTACTTGGGAACTTGTTCCTCCTCTATCAGACAAGAATATTGTTGATTGTCGGTCGGTCTTCTCTATCAAATTTAAATCCTACGGATCCATGGAAAGACTTAAATCTCATCTTGTTGCCAAAGTATTCACCAAACATATCATTTGAATTTCTTTGAAACCTTCTTGTTGGTCACCCACATTGCTTTCGTCAGGATTTTAATCTCCCTTGCCTCTCACATGGACTTGCCTCTATTCTAGCTTGACATTAAAAATGTCTCCCTTCATGGTGATCTAGAGGATGAAGTGTATATGAAACAGCCCCCAGGATTTTGTACTCATGGGGAGTCCTCCCAAAGAGTTTACCATCTCAAATGCTCTTTATATAGTCTCAAGAAATCACCATGGATATGGTTTACAAAACTTAGTGGTGTTCTTGCTAGTCTAGGTTTCTCCAGATCATTGATCACAGTCTATTGTTTAAGTCATCTCAAGATGGAGCCATCATTCTTGTTGTTTGTGTTGATGATATCATTACCAATGGCAGCGATGCTCGTGGGATTTCTGCATCAAAATGGGCTCTCCAACAACATTTTCATACCAAGGAAGTTGTAAAACTTTCTACTTCTTGGGAATAGAGGTGATACATTCTCGTCAAGGCATATTTAGCTCAATGGAAATATGTTATTGACCTCTTGAAGGAATCTAATATGCTGAATTCTAAGCATGTTTCTTAACCCATGGACTATCACAACAAAGGTTTGACTGAGGGGGAGTCTTTTATTGATCCTAAACAATATTCATGGATGGTTGGGAAACTCATCTACCTTATAATTACCTACCAAATATTGCTTTTGTTGTCAGTGTTGTTAGTCAACACATGGTGAAACATCTTATGTGCCACTTGATTTAGGTACAATACATTCTATGCTATCTAAAAATGCACATGGAAGAGGTTTCATTTACAAAAGACCACAACTACATGTATCTTTTGAAGTACTAGGAAGATGATGATTAGACTGAAGAAGTAAATGACAAGAGAGCTATTTCTGACTTATGAGCTCTTTAGGGGGGCATCCTATCAATTGGTGGATCAAGAAGCAGTCTTTAATGGCCTATTCTGGTATTGAGGTAATATGTCATGACATGGTATATGTTTGTTGTGAAACTAAATCGATAACATATATTTTTATAGAATTAGGTTTCCATCTCTCTTATTCAAAAGCTCTCAAGTGGGTTAATCAAGTTTCTATTCATATATCTAACAATCCAATTTTCACGAGCATACTAAGAACATTGAGGTTTATTGCCACTTCATGAGAGACATGATTCATCACATGAAGATTATTACTCCATATGTAAAGACTGGAGAATAGATTGATGATATCTTCACCAAGCCTCTTTTGCCTTCATGCTTCTCCTCTATGTGTGGGAAGCTGGAAATACATCATGTGTACTCTCTAGCTTGAGGAGGAGTGTTGGTGGTATTTTCTATTATTTACTTTCACTTATATTAGATAATTGGGCTAACTCTCTTTAGGCCCATTAGCATTAGTCTAGATCATGTAATATTGTGTCTCGGATACATCATACCTTGAGACAAGGCTATATATGACATTCTGTGTAACCTTGATCTTTACTTTAAGAATTTCTCTTCACACTAACTATTGTCTATGGTTATATATATATATATATATATATATATATATATATATATATATATATATATATATATATGGTTAAACCTCATGAAAAAGATGTGGAGAGTTATGGTAGGCCAGATGATGATAGAAGGTCATGTAATTAGAAGGAGAGAGTATTTGATTTGAGAAGCCTAAGAAGCCCAAACAACATGAGGTGATGTTGTTTGACCCAACAATGCCTTTAAATCCCTCTTTTGAGACTATGTTTGAGCAAATGATGTCTGCATTCATCCATGATTTGGGAATGTTCCTAGTTCATGCAGCCAAAGGGCAGTCCTCAAACGTCAAGTTGGCCAGCTTTGGCAAGGAGCTGAAGCGGGTGGGTCCATGGAGTAGATCAGTACTTCAGACCCAACAGTTGTAGATATGTGTCTAATGGGCTTGAGAAGGCCTTTTGGTTGCTAAAAATATCATATTAAGACAACATGAAGCATGCCATCTATTTGTTGAAGGGAAATGATAGCTACTGGTGTTGAGGAGGAGAAAACATAAAGGGAAGTTATCTCTTAGATAGTGTTTAATAGAGAGTTTATGAATATATACTTCCCACCTTCCTGCCTAGATGATAAGATCATGTAGTTAGATCAGGTCTGATAGAAGAAGATGATGGTGAATTAGTATGAGGCACGTTTTGTGGAGTTGTCACGACTCTATCGGCACATGACACTGACTGAAGTGGTGAAGATTTTGTAGTTTTAGAAGTGGTTGAATGATGAGTTGGAAACATTGGTGTCAGCTTTAGAGTCCCATGGGAAGTTTTCCACCTTTTTGGAGCCAGTGAGAAGGATAGAGAGGACCTAGATGGTTAGTCAAGATAATGATGCCAAAAGGAAGGTAGCACCAGTTTCGGGGGAAATTTGTTGGATCCAAAAATCAGCAATTTCTGGTCCATCTAGGCCTCAGTACTAGTTGTCCCAGCAAAACTTAGCAATGTTAGAGTGGAGGATGAAGCAACCATAGTCGCAATAGTCACCTAGCACTGGTTGAGGGAGAGGAATGTCATCATATGGGGGATATATATAGTTATGGGTCCATCTCCATGATAGGATTGTCTGGTCTGTATGAATTGCCATTAAAAGACGTGCTTCTATGGCCATAGCTAGGGCTTGTGAAGATAATCCATCTCCAGTTGAACCTAGAGATGTCCCAGTCTCAGGGGTGGTAGCATCAGAACCTACAATGACACGGTGTTGGTTGTGATAGAGGGCTTGAGTAGACTTCTCAGGTGGGATCTTCTGTATCTATAGGGAGAGGTAAAGCTAGAGGTAGATCTCAACCCACAACCTACTTCTACATGATGACGCATCCCAAGGGTGTTGTCAACCCTCAAGTTGTAATATGTCATACATGAATATTTCATCCTGACTTGTATGTTTCTATTTATGTATCTATTTTGGTTGATCTAGGTGCGACACACTCTTTTATCACTCAAGAGGTGATTGTATGTTGTAACCTACTTGTTTGTTATCAACCCAAACCCCTTCTCCTTGATAGCCCTCTCATTGTTCTTGCAATTGTGTGTGAGGTGTGTCCATCCTACATTCTTGTACTATCTGAGTGTATTGGATCTGATGTCACTTGAGATATATGGATTTGATTTGATCCTTAGAATGGATACGTTAGAGAAGTATAGGGTGGTGTTGACTATAGGTCCAAGGTTTTTGAGTTCTGGGAGGAAGTTGTCTCTTGGAATTTTCAAGTAGACCAAAAGATTCTTCTTATGTGTTTGATGTTTGTTGTCATAGCTAAGAAGCTAATGAGGCAGGGTTTTGAGACTTTCCTAGCTCATATGGTTGACACTAAGGCAGTGATTCTTAATGTCTATGATATATCTATTGTTTGAGAGTTTTAGGGTGTCTTACTAATCATTTTTCTAGCTCCCCACCTCCTTAAGAGATTGGTTTTGAGATTAATAATCTTCCTAGTAAACATCCCATATCAGAAGCTCCATACATGACGGCACTAGAGGAGATGAAGGAGCTAAAGAAATAGTTACAAGAGTTGATAGACAAGGTTTTATCCAGTCTAGAACGTCTCCATCATGTGTATTATCCCTATTTGTTAGATAAAAGGATGGATCAATAAGGCTATGTATAGACTACAAGCAATTAAACAAGGTCATTGTTAAGAATAAATATCTATTGCCAAGAATTGATGATTTGTTTGATCAATTGAGAGGTGAAATAATGTTTTCTAAGATATTTGTGATCAGTGTATCATCAGATAAAGATTCATGCTAAAAATATACCTAAAACAATCTTTAGATCCAAGTACGGGCACTATGAGTTTGTGGTTATGTCATTTGGCTTAACTAATGTGCTTGCAGGCTTCATGGACCTGATGGATTGAGTATTCAAGTAGTATCTAGATCAATTTATGGTAGATTTATAGATTTTATTATGATCAATTCCAAGGACCAAGAATGATATGAACAACATCTTTGGTTGACTTTGGAACTCCCCAGGAGGTGCCAATCATAATCTATGTTTAGCAAGTGTGAGTTTTGCTTGACAGAGGTATCTTTTTAGGGAAATATCATCTCTAGTTAGGGGATTTGAGTAGATCCCAAATAGGTGGAGTTTGCCCTATTTTGGGAGAAGCTAGAAATGCCAACAAAATGTGAAGCTTCCTTGGGCTAGCTGGGTACTACAGGTGGTTCATCAAAGACTCAAATGCAATATCCTTGTCATTGACTAGGTTGGAAAAGAAAGATTTGCCTTTTGTGTGGAACAATAGGTGTCAATAGAGCTTTGAGTTGTTAAAAGAGATGTTGACCTCCGCACCAGTGTTAGTTTTGCTAGATCCTAGCAAGGGATACATAGTTTGAGTGATGCCTAAAAAGGAGGTCTTGGGTGTGTTATAATGCATGACAAACATGTGGCTTTGTTTTCTTCCAGACAGTTAAAGAAGCACAAGGATAACTACCACACTCATAATATGGTATTGGCTATAGTCATTTTGACACCAAAAATTGAGAACTCATCTATATAGAGAAAAATACCAAATTTTCATGGACCACGAGAACATCAAACATCTATTTTCTTAGTAGGCGTTGAACATGCAACAATGCAAGTGGCTATAGCTAATTAAATATTATGATTTTACAATCAAATATCATGTATGAAAGGCCAATATGGTGGTAGATGCCTTGAGCAGGGGGTGTCATCACCATCTATAGTGAGAATTGTGCAGTTGTACTCAATGATTTGTTCAAGAAATGATATGTTGATATATCTATGCTAGATGAATCTACATATGGAAGTATTGTGTTAGCAAGAATACTAGGCCAGTTAAAAATCAAGCCTACCTTGATATAGAAGATAAAGGATGCACATCAGAATGATATTGAGATTCAGAACATTAGGCTAGATCTTGGTAGTGTTAAACACAAAGGGTTTCATGTCTTAGATCAAAGGGCTCTTTACTATCATAGTAGATGGTAGTGTCATATGTGAATCGGATGAGAAAGGATATGCTAGAAGAACCACATGCCTCTATGTATGTTATGCATGTAAGTAGCACTAAGATGTATGAAAACTCAAGGACTTGTTTTGGTGGCCCCATTTATTGAGGTACATGGAAGATTTTATACTTAAATGTCTAGCTTGATAGTAGATAAAGGCAGAACACCAGAAGCCTGATGATTGTAAAACCCCTACAAATTCCATAATGGAAGTGGAACTATGACTATGGATTTTGCGGTAGATATGGCCAGAATATCAAAAGGAAATTATTCCACATTTTTAGTTGTATACATGTTGGCCAAGGTAGCACTTTTTTTACCATTGAATAATACCTTTTAGTTAAGAAGTTGGAACAAGTCTACATAGATGAGATTGTGTGGCTACATGGATTACCCATAATGATAATATTAGATAGAGGGCCTTGGTTCACTAGCATGTTTTGGGACCAGTTGCACATAGCCTTGGGTATCCATCTAAAGTTCATTACATCTTTCTACCCATAGCCAGACTATCAATCAGAATGAATGATACATAATTTGGAAGACTATTTGAGGTATTGTTTTTTAGAATTCTAAGGGAATTCAGATGATTACTTAGTTTGATAGAGTTTCTTTACAAAAATAGTTAGCACAGAAGCCTATACATGTCACTATATGAGTCTTTTGTATGGGAGACATTTTAGATCACCCTTGTGTAGATACGAAGCCAGTGAATATCAATTGTTGGGACCATAATTGGTGCAATAAACCACAAAGAAAATTAAGATGATTGGGAGGAAACTAAAGGCAGTTCAAGATGGACAAAATTTGTATGATGATAACCATCACAGATCCTTATATTTATAGTTGGTGACATGGTTTATCTTAAGGTGTCACCATGGAAAGGGTATATGAGGTCTCGAAAATAGGGTAAGTTGGCACCCAGATTTTTGGGGACTTATCCTATTGTTACCCAAGTTGGAAAGGTTGGTTATAAGCTGGATATACCACTCAAACTTCAAAGGTTGCACAGTGTGTATCATGTAACTATGTTGGGGAAATGTCAACCAAGAAGTGAACAGACAATTCATCCTGTGGAGGTATAACTTGATTATGGCATATATTATGTAGAAGGTCCAGTGTTAATCCTAGATAAGTGGGTAGAAATTGAGGAAGAAAGATATGGTGTTTGTTGAAGTCTTGTGGCATCACCATGGTGTTGAAGAAACTACATGGGAATTTGAAGAGATGCGCGAGAAGTACCCAACCCTTTTCTCCTAGGATTTTGGGGTCAAAATCCATGTTAGGTGCTTATAGTTGTAGGACTTTTGATCTAGCTTAACCCCCTTACTCTTTTTTTGTTGCCTTCATCATCGGTTTAGATCCTTGTCATAGTACGTGCTTATTTGGTGGATGTTTTTCTTGGGAGCTTATGTAAAAGTTACCCTTGGGTGAGGATTTCCTTGCAATTTGTACATTGCATGATGTTGTCCTTCTTCTTCTTGCTTGGTTTCAAGTGGATGCACCTTGGTGATCTAACCTAGCCTCTTTTTACCCTCTATTGGTTGAGAACAGATAGGAAGGGTTTGACCTTCCATCATTTCATTGATGATGGAAGTGTGCCTAGATCTTACTCAGTTAGGAAGTGACAAGGTTCTTCTTCCTTTTGTTAGTTTGTTTGTGTACTTGGTTTTTTAGGTCAAAGATTAACGAGATTGCTATGTCTTTCCATTGATAGACAACCAATGGAAGAGGTTGGCTATTGACATTTATTGTTTCCATTAATGATTTGACAAAATAGTTGGATGGTTGGGTAGTGGGTTTTGGTCAGTGGAGTGTTGATGGAAAGACTACACCATGGCTAGCCAAAATCCACAAAATAAGACTTTAGAATAGTAAATAATATGTATTCATAGAATATCTAGAATGACATAGTTAATAATGTCTTTAAGAATGCTTTCTATCAGTGGTTCTCTTTGATGTGTCTTTTTATGGTTTCTAGGAAGAGCTTGAACTTACGAGTTTAACCAATGGGTGTCGTGCATGCATCTACTAATCACATGATTGGTTATGTTAACTGATGGGAATTTGGGTTCCATCTATCATGGCATGACTAATTGATGAGAGTATAGGATCTAACTATTGACATGACAAATTTTCCACTTTTGTTTTTTTTTGGGCTATATATATCCCATTTAGTCTTCCTTCTCATCTAACTTGTGCATCTGAGCCTTGAAGTGTTGCTGTAGAGGGAGACACCATCGGTTAACGGCAACTAATGGGATTTTTTTCTTCATTGATCTTCATTTCTAGAGTGATATGTCATCATTCTCTTCTCTACTAATGTGAGGTGAGCCATCTGGTGGTTTCTAAGCTCTGATCAGGGTAACTCAAACCTCAATTTTGTGATTCATTGGTGATCATTTGTCTTCTTGTCCTTCTTGAACATTTTTGGGTTGGTTTTTCTCTAGAGTTTTTTATAGAGTCTTACACCCTATTTAAACATTTATCTTGTTTTATTAGTTGACTTTGGTTGGGAATCATAGGAAGTGGAGCATGCTTGAAGGAGAGGAACTCAAATCTTAGAGAGTTTGCCTCTAATGTCGAAGTTTGTCATGAAATTGGGAGCTTCATGGTAGCTTTTTGTGTGCAGATTCATTGTAGCCTTTGCAAGCGAGTGGTATAATCTTTGACTCATTTATTTGATGTTATGTTCTTTCATAATATAGATGTTTCTTCTATATGTCCTATAAATGTCACAATTACATTCCATGAGCACCCTTCAAATATGTAACATGTATTTATTTATTTTCCTCTAGTAAGGATGAAGCTTACCGTGGTAAGAGAAATCTTATGATTTCTTCCTCAATTCTTAAATGATATGCATGTATATCTGAAAGATGTTAGCTTATAAGTTGATCTAGATATTTGAACATTTCAAGAACATGCCTTGAGCTAACCTATTGATGATATGTTGTTGGATTATGTAAAGATGGCCTTTTTAGATGAAAAATGAGGGTTCTATATATGTTACTGTTGGGTTTTAGGGGAGACAGAGAAGGTAGTGGAAACAAAAAAATTCTTCTCCCCAAACCCAGTATAAAGGAATTGCGTCAACGTCTATACAGTAGGAAGGATGGTTTGTAGAGGCATACCTTGTCCCGAGGCTTGCTCGGCGACGTTGCCTCGTGACTTGCATGGTCTTCACCTCCGGTCTTGGACAGTGTCTATGCATCTCCTGGTCTCACCGGGACTGTCGAGATTGACAGTTGTCCTCCGAGCGGCAGAAGTCTCCCACCTCTGAAGTAGTCCACACGGACCTCCTGGAACTCTGATCGCCTTGTCGCACAAGGCACCGGAAGGAGTCATACCCTCCTATTGGCATACTAGTCACAAAAACACTCTCCTGCAACCAGTCTCTTTTCTGTAGTTGTCTTTCCCTTGATGTGCCTCCCTTATCGAGTAGCACTTGCTCGGGCTCACCTGGTTACCACAACCAGAGATAATGACAACTTTGCGGAGCAACTGGTGTTCTAAGTTGTACTTTGAGAATCCCCCAATACCCCTATATATAGGAGGGTCATGGGACAGGGTTCTCTACCCCGGGAAATGTGGGATTAAAGTAGGAGTAGAAGGATTCAAGATGTTCCACAAAACAACCAACTGCTCCAGCTGAACCGATCATTTCAAGCATGAAATGGTTGGTTGGGGATCTGAGCCGATCAGTTCACACCTGAACCGATCGATTGGGACACCTGAGAGTTGATCGATTCACCAACCTAAGCTGATCGGTTCATCATATGATCCGATCGGTTGGGAGTGCAGACTGTGCAAAATCAGTCAATTGTAGTTTCAATCAATTAGATACTCTATTGAATCGGTCCAACACCTTGAACACTATGATATTGAGATATCAATTGATTGAGTGTTTAATTGAACTACTAAACTCCTTTAGTAATCAATCTAAACATCATTTGTGGATAAACTCCTCTTCCAGGTTAAATCCTATGTGTGTGACCCTGCAGGCCCATTTCACGTTGGCAGTGAAAGTCCATAACACTTATGACTTCACAAATAAAGAGCGGTGCCTAGTCGCACATCAATGCTACCAAAGTGAAATAGAAAGTTGGAGAACAGCTTTCAATCCTACAATCCATGAATGGTGTTACAGAAAATGTATAATTCATTTGTCTCTAATATCCCGAATGAACTCAAGGCATGGAACAGTCACCCTATCAACGTTAATTCACTTTCTTGATCTCAGAGTAGATTGGAGGAGATATGTATGACATCAATATCGCATACTGATTCACACATGTGTGCAGACCTATCTCAATCCTACTCATCAAGTGGCCATGGATATCAAACTCCCTCAGGAGGGACAAATCCCATATCTATCACTCACCCCTCAAAAGCCCCATGTGTCAAAGCCACCCAATCATCACCTTTATAACAACCCATGTTTTAGGACTGCGCTTGATGATGTCAAAGTGTACCCAACGACATGTGTTGAGTGTAGTGATTTCAGGTCAAAGAATCACACTCACCACCATCATTGTGAGAACTGACTGTGACTACCATGTCATGGTTCCATGTGTCAAACTCACGGTGGGTCTGTCCGGTGCACTTGTTCTCTAACAAGTACCTATGTGTTTGGTTTGATATCTCCATATCATGTCTAACGAGATTCTATCATCAACCAACACCACAATATAGTCTTGTGTGTCATTACTATCTATCTATCTTCCATAATGACATCCGACTAGGGACATAATAAGAATGTACAAATGCTTAGCATCTGTATGATCTCATCGTTCAGGTGCTCAACCTAAAAGCATACGTCATTGAGTATTGTTATTTTCTAGACATTCAATTTGTTCTATCATTATCTCATATGACTAAACCAGAAAGAATTGGAAGCTTGCCTTTGATCTTTAACAAATCAATCTTAACATATCCCACCAATCATCCCATGATTGGCTCTAAGGGAATACATACCAACAGTTACTTTTTTTCAACTATGGATGACTACAAGTGTGACAATCAATGATCTCCATGATACATGTTAGTCTTGTTTGTTTGAAGGTATGATGCCCCAAAGTGCGTAGAGGTGTAACATGTGTGCCTTATTCTGATAAGTTACATTATTTTGACTAAATGTTATGTATACTCAAAAGTTATTACTTATTTATTGTTTTTCAATATGTTGGTAGGCTTCTTTATACTCTGGTTGATGTAGTTGTAGAGTAATGTCCCTAAATATCACACGGAAACATAATTGGTAGAACCCTGAGTCTGTAGATCTATTCCATTGGTCATTAGGGGGTGGGGATCGTGAAATGGGATAATATTGTAGCAACATGAAGATTTTAGAAGATTTTTGGAGCCATATATTGGTGAAAATTCTTAGGATTTGGTATCCTATCATCTTTTAACCATTTTTGGGACTCGATATAGGTTCATGGTAATGCATGAGGTATGAAATATTGAAATTAGTTGTGTTATAAAGGGTTATGACCCTTTTTGTGTGGTGATTTAGCTTGTGTATCAACGAAGGGTCTGATTTTGGTGGATCCTCTTTTAACATATATCTACAGTAGACCTACATGTGAGCACTCTACCTTTTGTTACCTTGATTCAAACCAAGGTTGTGAGGAGAAATCTAAGGAATCCAATATCCTTAGATCTTGCACAAATTTCTAGGATGTCTTAAATAGTATTTAGCTAACCAATTGAGTGGTATGCCTAAATCATCCCAGGGAATCTAAGACATACCTCATTCATATCACATATAATAGGCATTAAAGATGGTTGAATCTTTGGATTAGTACTCTTCATTATAGATGGTATGTACATGTTCTCTAACGTCTTTGCATGTAGACATGACACCAGAGTGGGTGGGTAAGTGTATGCCTTCATGTATACTAATAGTTCATATGCTTATTTCTTTAAATGATTTGTTTATTATATTTTATTTGGTAAGTAGTGTACATTAAATGGTTTGTTTATTATGGCATTCTTCAAGTCCCCATCAGTTGTGAGTGACAAGGCGACTGGGAAGGTGACTGGAAGCAACCAGCCGTCGTTCCAAGATCCATCTTGGTGAGGACATGTGCCTATTCCCATTGCAAACCCGTTGACGGTGCTAGAAACAGAAGCTCTGAAGGGTCCGAGAAGTTGGGAAAGTTTCAAGCCTTTACCAATGGGAGGAACATCATATCTGAAGCATGCAGAAGTACAGATAATAGATGGGAAGATTATATACCCCAGGAAGGAGGCTGAGGAGAACACTAATAGGTGGAGTAAATGCCTCATTGGGTATGTCATAGACTTTTATCCACACTTGCCTATGCTTGCTAATCATTTCGGAGTCACCTGGAAGACCCATGGTTCCTTTGAAGTCTTCGATAGAGGGGATGGTCTCTTTGTGGTCAGGTTTGCGGAGCAGTGAGATATGGATAATGTCCTTAAAGGTAATTGGTCAATGTTAGAAAGACCAGTTATATTGAGGAAATGGAAGTTGGGTGATAAGCAGGAGAAGGTAATTTTCTCGAGTGTCCTGGTGTGGGTGAATATTAGGAACTTGTCGATAGAATTATGGGATATCAGAACGCTTGAGAGAGTTGGGTCTTTTCTTAGTACCCTGATTAAAATGGATGAAGCTACTCTGAATCGGAGACGCTTGGACCTTGCTCGCATTCAAGTGTTGATGAAGCACAACGCAGCTTACCTGAGAAGGATTTTTCTGAGAAGTGATGAAGGTGAGGATCAACCTATACTTCTCGATTATGATTGGATTACACAAAAATGCAGACGGTGTAGTTTTTTGGGCCATGATGACTGTCAGCCGAAGCAATTTGAAGGGAAATAGAGTTTAAAGAGATTTGGAGGTACAAACTAGATCTGGGAAATTAAGAAGATGGTTGTCAACAACCTATCTGACAAAATTCCTATCACACTAAGAGAGGATGATGAGGAGTCTTTTATTATGGAGGAGATTGAATATTCAGGAGAAAAGATTAAGTCTATTGTTGAAGCTATTCAGGAAGAGACAGTGATTGAAGATGAGCGATTGACTAGAGAAGTCAATGAGGGTTTCTTTCCTTTTCAGACGGGTCAAGAGGATAATCAAGTTAAACTCTCCGTGCAAGCTAACTCAAGTAATGTGGCTGATTTCATTGATTCCATTCATGTTACTCCTCCTGTTATCCCTGGTACTCAGAAAGGTTCCCCGGATAGTGAGCTTAGCTCGCAGACATCTTCTAATTCGGTAAGGATTATTACAGGTGTTATATCAAGAAAGGACCATCTGAAGTGTCACTCCAAACTGAATCTAGGATCCAAGCATAGTTTGGACAACTCTAGTTATTTGTACTGTCAGAGAGAACTGGAATTAAGTTTTGAAAATATTGAGGCTGTCAGTTCAACAGCCCCAGGGGATAAATGACTCAATCTATGACCATAACCTCTTGGAATGTCAGAGGTATCAATAACAAGATCTTGGGCATTCAAGAGGAAATCAGGAGGGCTAATTGTGATGTGGTTATCCTCAATGAAACAAAAATTAGGGAGAAGAAGGATGAGAAGTTCATGAGCAAATATTTTGAAGGTTATAAGTGGGTTTCTAATTCTAAATCGCATTCTCTTGGTACAGTTTTCATTCTTTGGAAAGAGGAGGTTTGTCATATTTGTTATTTGAATGAGTGTGATCAAGTTGTTAATGTTAAGATCACCATTAATGATAAAAGCTTCTTTTTATCTGTGGTGTATGGTCATAATGGGGATTATGATAGAGAAGGGCTTTGGAAGAATCTTGATTCTTTTGCTAGTAGAATAGATGGTCCTTGGTTGATCATGGGCGATTTTAATGCAGTGAGAAAGGCTGAGGAGAAGATTGGTATTGACCCTCCTTCTACCAAATTGATGATGGATTTTAATAACTTTGCTTTGGATAATGGATTGTTCGAGTTGGATATTAATGGGCCTTTATATACATGGGACAATAAGCAAGAGGGGGACAGGTTTGTAGCCACTAAGATTGATAAGATTTTATTCAATAGTGATTTTCAATCTAGCTTTGAAGATTTCCATGGTGAATGTATCTCTAACATTATCAGTGATCATAGAAGGCTTTGCTTGTTCTTGGGTAAACAAATCAGAAGGAGCACTCCTTTTCGTTTCATTAATGGTTGGACCAAACATAAAGATTTCAGCCTTATTCTGAAAGATAGCTGGAACACTGACGTGTCTGGGTATGGTATGTTTCATTTGTACAGGAAGCTAGAAGTTTTGAAGAAGAATCTCTACAAGTGGAACAAAGAGATTGTCGAGGATTTGCATGAAAACCACTGGAGTCTCAATAACAATTCTTTAGAGGATCAAAGACTTGCCGATCTCAACCCTTTAGATAGCCTCCTTAGACATGATGCCAATATCAAAAGAAAAGAAGCGAGAACTCCTGCTGAGCTTGAGGAATCATTATATTGACAAAAGTCTAGGGTCCAACGGTTGAGAGAAGGCAACTCAAATTCCAAATTCTTTTATTCTTCTCTGAGAACTATAAGAGTCAGCAATACTATTAAATGTCTTAATATTAATGGTGCTATCTCGAGGAAAACTGATGAGATTAAAGTGACTATCTCTGGCTTTTACAGTGATCTTTTCTGTAAGGAAAGTACTGGGGATGTTTGGAAGGGTGAGTGGAGAGGAGGCAAGCTCTCGAGTAGCCAGAATTCCATGCTCACCAAAGATATTTCTAGATCTGAGGTTGATGAGATTGTCAAGAATCTTAACACTAATAAGTGCCCTGGTTCATATGGTTTTAATAGTTACTTTTATAAAATTGCTTGGCTGACTATCGGTGATGATGTTTTTGAAGTGGTGAAGGAATTCTTTCACAATGGGACTCTCCTTAGAGAAGCTAACAGAACTTTCTTTACTCTTCTTCCTAAAGGGAGCAATTCATCGCTCATCAAGAACTGGCATCCTATCGCCTTGTGCAATGTTTTTTATAAGATCATCTCGAAGATTCTTACTAATAGATTATAGCTTGTGCTTCCTAGCATCATTAACATCAACCAATGTGCTTTTGTGAAGGGCAGGAGTCTCAAGGATGTTGTGCTCCTCACCAATGAGATTTTGAGCGAGTTTAATAATAATAGTTGTCCTAACATGTGCATTCAAGCTGATATATCCAAGGCTTATGATTATGTTAATTGGAAGTTCTGTTTTTCCATTATGTTCAAGATGGGGTTCTCTATTAAGTGGATCAGCTGAATTGATACTATTTTTCTGTCCACCTCTTACCAGGTGTTGATTAATGGTGATCCTTCTAGTATGATCTATCCCTTCAACAGAGTTAGACAAGGAGACCCTCTCGCTCCTTATTTGTTTGTCATTGTCATGCAAGGTTTTTCTGAGTTGATTAAATAGTATGTTGATGACAAGATCATTGCTCCTATTACTGTTTCTAAAACCACTCATTGTAGCCACCTGATATTTGTTGATGATTTGATGATTTTCTCTAAGGCTTCGGTTGATAATGAAAAAGGTATTAAATCGTTACTAGATGAGTTTGGTAGGATGTCTGGTTTGGAGGTGAATAAAGACAAGAGTATTATCTTTGCAAATCAGAGTAAGCATAGTAAGGATGTGGCTGATGTTCTTGACATGTGTTTTGGGAATTACGAGGATACAAAGTACTTGGGGATCCCCCTCTTCCCTGGTAAGCTTAGGAAGAAACAATGTGAACAGTTAGTTGATAAAATCAAAAGAAAACTAGAAAGTTGGAAATCTAAGATTCTATCTTTAGCTGGGAGAGTCGAATTGGTTAAATCTACCCTTTCTACGATGCATCTCTTTTGGGTGATGGCTTTTCCCATTCGTAAATCAATCTTGGAAGAGATAGATAAGATTAGTAGAGATTTTATCTGGGGTCACTCTGATAATAAGAAGAATCTTCATCTGGTTAGTTGGGACCTTGTCACTCTTCCGAAGGATGAGGGTGGTCTGGGCATTGGGAAAAGTAAGGAGGTTGTGGATGCTTGTCTTATTCAAAACACTTGGGACATTATGAGGAAGAAGGACTCTCTTTGGGTGAAATGGGTGAATGAGAAATATCTGAAAAAATATTCTTTTTGGAGTTGTGACATTTTTCCTAATCACTCTTGGATGTTAATTTTGATGCTTAGATGTAAAGAAAAGCTTAAGCACCTCACTTCCATGAGGATTGGATCTGGTCAGAATATCGTTATTTGGAAAGACTTGTGGTTGAATGGTCAGTTCCTTCATGATGTGGTGGAAAAGAATATCATTATTAGAGTTGGGATTCCCCATGATGCCTTTCTTAGTAAGATTATCCAGAATAGGAAGTGGTCCATTAATAAATCTAGATGCTCATATTTCCTTCTTAGTATTCTTAAGGATGTTGAAATCTATGATGATAGTGAAGATGATCACTGGTTATTCATGGGGAGAAAGAAAGTAAATCTTAGGTTTATCTAGGATAATATCAGGGTTAAGAAGGTTGACAATCTGATTTTCTCTTGGATTTGGAAGAGCAAGGCCCACCCTAATAGCAAGTTCCATATTTGGAAAGCCATTCATAATAGATTTCCCACTAATGATTACTTGAGGAGAAGAGGCATCTCTGTGGTCTCTGTGTGTATTCTCAGTATGAATGGGTATGAAGACACCCATCATATCAGTTTTGAGTGTACCTACACTAAAGAGCTCTGGTCCATGGCTTTCACCAATGGTTTGTGTTCGAAGGTTCCTGTTAGCTGGGATGATATTGGGGTTCTAAGGACAAAGAAAGATGGTATTATCTATCCTTTGGTCTTATATCATTCTTGGTTAGAGAGAAATAGAAGAATTCATGATGACATCTGCAAGAGTACTACAGTTGTTTGGAGCAATATTGAAAATGAGTTTTCTATCCTGCTTGAATAATGTTTGGGGAGGTTGGGCCTTGATTGCATTTTGTTCTCGGAGTGTTTCTATTGTTAAGGCCGATGCTTTCCAGTGGTGTCAGGTGGTGTTTTCTTTTGTGTTCTTCTCTGGTTGGCTCAGGGTTGGAGTAGGTTGTGTTTCCACCTGATATAGGGTGAGGCCCCGTTCCTTACCCTTGCCTCTGTCTTGTTCCTGGTTGGTTTTTGCTGGTGATGGTTGATACTCCTTCCTGAGTGGCATCCTCTTCTTGGCCCTGGGTTCCCGGGTCTTAGTTTCTTTGAGTTTTGGTGAAGGTTGAGTATCCACCTGAGGTGCAAGGCTCCCCTCTCCCATTCTTTTCCTTGGTTCTTCTGCTCTATTTTCTACGTCTATCTTGTGCTTGGTTCTTTGGGTTTTGGTGATGGTAAAGCATCCACATGAGGTAGACTAAGGCTCGTGGAGGTGATGGTTGAGTATCCATTTTCTAGAATGTGAGGCTCCCCTCTCCCTTATGATCTTTTGGTTGTGAGACCCCCTATCTCTTTGGCTTCTATGTGGGTTCGTCTGGTCTCTTGTTGGTGATCTTCTGATGATGGCTGGTTTTTTTTTGGAGTTTTGTGGGTTGAGTTGCCTGCTGCTGGGTAGTGTTCCTGGTTCTGTTTGTTTAGGTGAGTGATTGGGATGGTTGAGTATCTACGTCTGTGAGTGAGGCTCTCCTCTCCCTGGTTCTTTCTGGCTTCAGTTTTATGTTGGTTTAAGGCTTGGAGATGTGGTGGTTCTGGCTTTGTTTTTTGATCTGGCTTTGCTTTGTGATTATGTTCTTGTTTGGTGGAGGAATAGTGAAGGTCGAGTATCGATTTTCTAGAATGTGAGGCTCCCCTCTCCCTATGATCTGCTGTTGGTGGTCCTCTGATGATGGTCGAGTTTCTTTGGAGCTTCATGGGTTGAGTTTCCTGCTACTGTTTTCAGGTTCTGGTGGTTGTGAGGGGTTTATGGGGTAGCAGTTTGTTGGATGGTTTTTTCTGTCTGCTGATGCCTACGTTGGAGTGGAGGTTGGCTGTCATGCCTGGGTGGCTGCTCCAGGAATTTTTTCTTGGTCTTCTATTTTGATGGGATCATGATGGTGAGAGGTTGGTATGGGGAAGTGATCTGTTATGGAAGACTTGTTTTCTTTTTGACTGATGATGTCTGTGATGGAGTTGGTGCTTGACTTCCATGCCTGGGTGGCTTCTTTAGATATGCCCTTTGGTCCTCTGTGTTTGATGGGTTTAGAAGTTATAATTTCTTTGATCGGTATGTGCATACAAGGCTATTCATTATTCTTTGTAAGAAAGCGTGTATTGATTTGTTTCTTTTCCCTCTACTTTTGTTCTGAAGGTAGATGTTTTGTACAGACACCACTAAAAAAATACAAAAAAAGCAACACGAGTTTTAGCCGACCAAAAAAAAGTAGTATACATTTTAAGCATTATATCATGTCTATGGGACTTGGGGTATCACCCCTATGGTTTTCCATACTTATTCGGTGAGTAGTCCAAGTATCCCAATAGTGGGAGAGAAGATCAGCAAAGAGGGAGATGACCCTAAGTTTCAATGTGGATGATGTTTGTGTAAATGGATCTCAGAGGTAGGTCATGTTTTCATAACTTCCTATATATATAGGGTCATAGCTATCCATGTAGTCTTAGGTGTGGGCGTGAGTGTTTTGTGGTATCCTTTGTCTGACTTGTATTTTTTTCATTTGTGCACAGCCTCTAGAGCAGTGATTATGAGTGATGTAACATCTTACACGCATGTCCTATAGTAACACCACATATTTAGAGCATAAACTATTTTTATTTTCTTATGATATTTTTAGTGTGGCTCTTGGCCTTTTAGTTTATTATGCTTGTAATCTATGAAAGATATAAAGTGCCCTTTAGAATTTCATGTGTATCATATGTTTAATAGAAAGTTATTTGTGGTGCTTGGCGGGAAAAATTAATTTGTGATCTTTGTGTAGCTTTGTGTTTAATTATTTGTTCAAGTTCTCAATTCATATTTAGGTTTTAGTGATCTCACCGTTGTAGTGTTGGGCATCACAAAAGAATTATGTAGAGACTAAATTTTTTGATGCCTTGGCCCTGTGTGCTCTTTTGAAATTTCCTTCACACAAAGACCAAGAGTTTTTAGTGAACACCCTAAACTCGTGTATCCCTATTTATTTTGACACAACCATATCAAAACTACACTATCACATATTACGCAATACACAACATCTCCTCCCAACACATTTCAGTTGCATTGAGCCTTGATAGCTCCCCCACCCTACATCACTTCTAGGGATATCTTTCTTTTTTATCCCTCAATGTCCATCAAACTCGATCTGGAAATGTGTATGGGTCTGGTTACACTATGCTTGATGGGACATGCTTGGATTTACTTTTAGGAGATGAAGTTGAAGATGACTCTAACTGTATGAGGATTGCAAAGTCTAAGAAACTCCATTCATATATATATGGATATATATATATATATATATATATGTATATATATATGTATATATATATAATATATATATATAATATATACATATATATGTGTGTGTATTTCTAATAAGTTCTTCTAATTTTAGCGGCCCATCTATATAGGAAGGAACATATGTGCACAATAAAGGTAGTACATTGGTTGGATCTCTTCGTCACTTTTATGATATGCTTCTTTGTATGGAGCTTGTTCTGTGTTTCTAGTTATTTAGAGTAAATGTCTTATGTTTGTGTTACTCAAACCTTTTAAGAAATCCTTCATAATTTATTTCATGCATGGCAATTTTTGTAGAAATGATTGAGCCGATCAAATGGTAACTCTTCAATTATAATATGCATTTTGATGTGCTTGATGAGCTACATATATATGGTTTTTACAAGATCAATTCATACTACTACGTGCCTCATATTAATTTTTGTTTATCTACATGCTAAAGATTAAATAAATGATGTGGTCAGGGAAATGTGAACTATGTTTTAGAAAAAAAGTGTGATTCCATTACTTCCGCAACAAAACTCAATTGAATCTTCCTTAATGATAGATAAAATATAATATATTATGGGTATGTCTAATGCATTCATATAGCATAGAATAAATCTAAATTTGAAACATAGCTAAAT
This sequence comes from Alisma plantago-aquatica, assembly GCA_963693085.1. Taxonomy (NCBI): domain Eukaryota; kingdom Viridiplantae; phylum Streptophyta; class Magnoliopsida; order Alismatales; family Alismataceae; genus Alisma; species Alisma plantago-aquatica. Next base: position 757,573,437 of record OY856414.1, read on the forward strand.
GTTTGTAGGATGGTAACTATATATAAGATTGTTTTAACAAATAAAAACTATAATTTCATGTTATTTATGTGAGTGTTAGATACTAGTTTTCCTTATGAAATAATGACATGATGATTTTGTAAGGCCTCTCACCAAGATAACCAATCTTGCTTTCATATCACAAGTTAATTCTTCATTAATAATTGATCTCGTTGATCAAGACAAACATTAATTTACTCGCAAATGCACCTTATTTTCCCTAATTTCATGGTTTTTTGTGATAATTCAATAAATGAGGACTTAATTGCAATTATATAAAATCTTGAGTTCATGTTTTCTTCATGTTTGCATGTTGATTATTTCATGTATTTATCCCTAGTTTCATGGTCTTTCACCCTTGTTCTCCTATCCCTAGCCTAGGGTTTTGGTGGTTGAGTGGAGGTTGATGCCTCATCGCCTATCATCCCCATGCCTAGGGTCGATGGACAACCCTAGATGATCGACGGGTTGAAAGTTGGTGGCTTGGTAGTCTGTGAGTTGAAGGTTGGTAGATTGGAGGCCAATTTTTTGAAGTTTTGGTAGATTGGAGGTTGATGGGTTGAAGTTTGGAGGCTTGGAGGTTGATGGGTTGCAGGTTGGTGGCTAGGAGGTCAATGGTGTTGTAGGTTGGTGACTTGGAGGTAAATGGGTTGGCTCAAAGAGGACCCAGATGGGGTCAGTAGAGGTGGACCTCGATGGGTTCATTAGAGATGAATCTTGATCATTAGCAGTGAACCTTTTTGGGTCAATAGAGGTGGACCTCGGTGTGTTCGTAGACTTAAAGGGGGTCAATGGGTTCACTCAATGGTGGCGTGATTTGAATTTTCACTACCCCAATCTATATATAGTTCATAGTCCTTAGTTTAGGGATCACTTGCCACCCCAAGAGATGCTATAACATGGAGAGAATACCAAAGAGTGAAAGTTGTAGAAGAGGGGTGAATAGAGAGAATTATATTTTTACAACTTGAAACGCAAGGTTGGCTAAATGTAACTTGCTTAATAAGATATAGCATTTGAAAGAGTAAAGCAAGTAGTGGACAAAATTAGACAACCAAAAGATAACACAAGATGTAAAGTGGTTATCTCCTTAATGAAATTAGTCCACTACCTAGTTGTGTTTAACCAGGTTTTCCAACCTATATTTTATTCCCTTCTTTGCACTAATACAAAAATAGACAAATTTCAGTGTCTTTTATAGCTCAAGAAAACCATCCTTTTCAGCTCAAGAATGTCTTCTTTGCAGGACGTCGGAGGACCACCCTCTATGATAAGATCTCAATCTACTTCCACCACTTTTGGATAGAGCCTTCTTGCAAGAAGTAGCACTAAAGAAGCTCCATTATAGCCTTCTCACAAGAAGTAGCATGAAGCAACAAGAAGAGAAGAAAGAAAGTAGAACTTCTTCTCACAAAGATTTCATAATGAAAGCACTAGTGAATAAGTGATGATCAATTCCACATAGGTTTAGGCAAGGTTATATTTTATGTAGTAGGACACTAATGTTGAGATATAGCTTAGACTAGCCTGGATATAATTAGAGATGGCAAATGCATACTCTAAGCTTGTAAGGATAGCATGTAGATAGCTTGCTCAGGTGTACTCTAAGTGTACATAAGTCACTCCTATATTTAAGAAACACTTAGGTATAGATAATATAGTTGTTGGGAGATTTTAGGATGAGTTAGTTGGAAACTAGAAATTAGCAGATAGATAGTGGGATTAAAGTGACTAACTGCACACTTACTAAATATTTACTGCAAACTACCAGCCGGTCATAAAGATGTTTGACCAAGATGCATCTCAGTGGAAAATAGGTTTGATCAAAATACTAAAGAACCTTCCCTTTTCTTACGGTAATTTCTCATTGATTTAAAGTTCGACTGATATGTATTTCATTCAAAAAGAAGTTTGACCGAAAACAACTCTAACCCAATCTGTCCTATATCTTAGAAAATGCCTCAATTGAGTTTTGCAATGAGAACTACCTATCCTAAAGGTGTATGCAAGTGTAAAAGTAGGTTTAGGATGGTTTTAATCCATTCATCACTTATTCTTACATCATTCCTATCAAGTTGTACAATTTGTACCTATACAAGCATTATCCAGGTACAACTTGATGTACAAGCATCCAAACCCCTATGTAGTTGTATATTCTTCACATCACTAGATCTTGTCTAAGTTCCTTGGTCACCTGAAACATGTAATTCACACATTAAAAACAAAGATGGGATATATTTTTATCATCAAAATTAGAGTGGGCATATCTAGAAAGTGAACAGTCTTTCCCTTTTTATGATGACAAATATTTCTATAAGAAAATTTTGAGATAGAAAAATTGAGAGAAGCATACCTTCAATTTTCTATATAATTTATATATCATGATTTTTTCTCCCCCTTTGTAAAAGTCAAAAAGGAGGGCATACATACAAAACTCCCCCTCAAGGATATTACCTCCCCCTTAAAAAGATAATCATATGGGGGGCACAAACCCAAGAAAAGATATAATACCAAATGAAAGTAATAAATCTAAAAATAGGGCATGATATACAAAAACCCATAATAGATCAAGGAACATGTGTAGATAGGTCTCAATACCAATGTGAGGAATATTAATTCCTACATGATAAAGTAACCCCTTTTATGCACGAAAAGAGATCAAAAAAGATTTACTATACCAATGATAAGGATGTTAAGTCCATCTTTGTCAAAGAGAGCATATACAAACAAAACCATGATATTTCTAAAAATGTATCTAAATACCACTGCAATGAATGTGAAGTCCTCCATGATACATAGATGCCACTAACCACAAAAAATGAGGTCAACAAAGAATCTCTAGACTACTATCAACAGATGTTAAGACTATAAATTATATAGAGGTGTCATTAAGAATATTATCTGACAAAGATAGTCCCCCTTAATCTCATATTCATAAATATTGAGCTCAAAAAAAGAAGTAACTAGTAAGATAAAGATATCCATTAAAGAACAAAAACTACACTTGCAACATATATAATAAATCATAAGACAAAATAAACATGTAGCAAACCAAATCTAAATACCAATTTCAATATAGCCAATTAAAACTTGACAGATAGTATTTGGTTGAACTTTATTTTGACCAAAGTTCCCCTTAGTCAAACTTCATTTCAACTGATAGGAAATCTATTGGAATAATTAATCCAGTAGAAATACATCTCTACCAATGATAGCATAAATAACTACCAATTAAAAAACTAAACATTGAGGAAAAACATGTCATGATCAAAGTGGATATCCAGTGAAGCCCATGATCATACTTCACCTCCTTTAGAGAGAGGTTCTTGGTACCCAAATAGTGTTGTTGTCACTTTTTTTCTTGACAGAACATGAGAAAGCATAATGACCAAATCTCCCACAAAAGACAAACATGTAACATGGATAGCATAGAAAGAAAAATCAGTATTTGGTTTTACAAATATGGGCCCTTGCTTCTTCTTCTTGTTCTTATTTCTTGGAATATAACTAGCACCGTTTGCACATGCATGACCATTGTGATAATGCAATATATTTTGCAACATATCTCTCATCATCACCATTATCATCTAAGACTCAGTCCCAAGTATGATGGTTCATCTACATGGATCCTTCGTTTCCATTCAGCTCTATCATGGGTTATATTTTGGTCAAGTTGTAGAAATTTAAAAAATCTCTCTTTACAAGATCTTCCCATGTTAATTTATCCCTTAATCTTCTTCTATTAATTGTGCTTGACTCAATAGCATTACTTCGTATAGTACATTAGTCGGTTTGCATTGCACATGTCCATACCTTTGAGTCAGGCCTCATTCAACTTGTCCTCGAATTCTCTCCACCCCCACTTAATTCCTAATATAGTCATTTCTCAAGTGATCTTTTCTTGTCTTTCCACACATCCATTTCAGCATACACATTTCAGCCACATTCATCTTGTTGAGACCTTGTTTATTAACCACCCAACATTCACTCCCAGAGAGCATGGCTAGTCATACAGTTATTCTATAAAACTTGCTTTTAATATGAGAGGGATCTTCTGATCACATAATACTCCAGTTGCACTCTTACATTTCAACCATCCTGCAGTGATCATGAGACAAACATCATTTTAGACATCCTAATATATTTGAATAATAGAACCCAAGTAACACAATTATCGCATTTAGGTATGTCTACTATGTCCAACTTGGCTCCACCATTCACACGGCTAGATTAACTGAAATTGCATTGCATATACTCAGTTTTAATCCTACTAATCATCAATCCATTTGATTCCAATGCCTTTCTCTAGAGTTTAACTTTATCATTTAATCCATCTTTAGTTACATCAGTCAAAATAATATCATCAGCAAATACGCATACACCAAAGAATATCATCTTGAACAATCTTTATCAACTCATCCATAACAAGAACGGACAGATATGGGTTGAGTGTGGATCCTTGGTATACCCCGACTATGATACGAAAAGTTGGTGTCTCTCCTCCAGGAGTCTTCACACTTGCAATAGAGTGCAATATCTCTACTATTTGAAAATTAATGTAAAGACCTCTTAAGATATCCATTTTCCTTAGCAAGCTTCAATGAGTCTTTAGTAATAGAAATTAAGCATTTTCTAGTACGAGCAATGTTCTCTTCAAGTATATTAATTTTATCATTTAAATCATCATTTACTTCAAAAATAAGATCATAATCAAGATGTGAGCAATGAATAGGGTTTTTCTCCATATTACTCAACTTATCTAAAAGAGTAGAAACTTGAGTTTGCAAGGAAGTATTTTGAGAAACAATCTCATCTATTCTTTTCTTTTCAATAGCATATTGATCAAGTAGCTCATTAAGTTCAATATTTGGACAATCAACAATAGTAGACAATTTGTTTCTCTTTTATTATATTTTTCAACCTTTCTAGATGTAATTTCAATAAGTTAAACTTTTGAAAAGGTTGAGGGAAATACATCACTATCATCACTTTTGTGCACCTTCTTCCTCTTTTCCTTCTTGCTATTGTTCATCATCTTCATTGTGTTCAACGAACAGACATTCAACTACATGGTGGCATACTTCATATGCATCATTTAATATTGAATTTCAAGAGGAAACCTGAGAAGTATGACATTCCTTCTTCCTTTTGCCCTTGGAATCTTCTTCTTCTTCTTTTTGAGTTCCAGGCATTCATACTTTTGCCCTTTTCCTCACAAATATGACATCAGTAGAGAGAGAACTACAAAATATGTTAATGGAGAATTTAACTTCTTACCCTTGTAGCTCATTTCCCCTCACTACTAGATGATTAACTTGAAGAATAAAAATCTTGTTTTGACACCCTTCCTTTGAGGTATGTTCTCTTTTGATTGGCATGCTTTTCTTATTCATCTTCCATCTCACAGTCTTGGAGTTTCACTTCATATGTCTATAAGTTACCTATACGTTCTCCAAGCTTCGAAGTAGATATATCTAAGGATTTTCCTATGTTAGTAGCTTTCTTTTCATACATAGAGGTTAAAGAATGCAAAACTTTAGTAACAAGTTCATGATCTTCTATATTATTTCCAAGATATTTCATGCACTTACAATATAAGTATATCAAGAGTACATTTCAAAAGTAGGTTCATGTTTTCCATGTGAAATGACTCTAATTTATGATTAAGCATTTTAGTTTTGTATCCTTTTCTTGATTGGTTTCATCATGAGTAATAGAGAAATTTATTCAAATATCATAAACAATTTCACAAGAAGATATTATATTTAACTCACTAGGAGAAAGACAAATCACCTGTCCAGGCTTGAAAGGGTGCATGTAGATATCTTAAGTGTATTTTAAGTTTCCATAAGGAACTCCTATGTATAAGAAACACTTAGGAATATCTAAGATAGCTATTGGGAGCGTTTAGGCCGAGTTTATTGGGCAACTACCCATTATAGGATAGCCAGTGGGATTAAAATGGCTAACTACACACTTGCAAAAAAAATAGTAGACCTTCATTTGTCAAAAAGAAGATCGACCGAGGTGCATATCGGTCAAAAACAAGTTCAACCAAAATAGCTCCAAACCTCCTTGGTATAATGGTAATGTCTCAATCGATTTTAAATTTGATCAGGATGTATTTGGGCTGAAAACAAGTACAAATGAGAAACATTGTATCCCTATATGTCGTAAATATTGGAAAATGGCTCAAAAGAATTTTGCAATGAGACCTACCTATCTTAAACGGTGTATACAAGTATAAAACTAGGTTTAGGATGGTTTTGAGCCAATAATTGGTTGTTCTTACATCATTTATATCAATTTGTACAATATCAACCTATATAAAGCATTATCTAGGTAAAACTTGGTCTACAAGCATCCAAACCTGAATATGATTTCATATCTTCATCACTAGATCTTGTTTAAGTTCCTTGATCACCTAAAACATGTAATTCTCACATTAATAACACAATTAGGAAATATTTTCATCATCAAAATTAGAGTGTGGAATAGACAGAAAACCAATATCTCCCCCTTTTTTATGATGACAAATATTTCCATAAGATAAATTTGTAGAGAAATGGAGAGCATCATACTTTTTATTTTCTATATAATGCATATTATCTCATGGATGCTTCTTCCCCTTTGTCAATGTCAAAAAGGTGGGAGTACATACCAAATCCCCCTCAAGGAAATACTCTCCTTCAAAAAGATAATCATATGGAGGGGGTTCAAACCCAAGTAAAATAATAATCCCAAACAAAAGTAATAAATCTATATATTAGGGCATGTCATACAAAATGCCACAATTAGATTGAGAAACAAGTGTAGATATGTCTCAATACCAAAGACATGGATGTTAAATCCTACATAATTAAGAGAGCCTTGTAAGCACAAAAAGAGATCAACAAAGATTCTCTATGCAAATGATAAGGAATTTGAAGTCCATCATTGTCAGAGAGAGCCATTAAAAACAAAACCATAATCTTTCTAAGGCATATCTCGATACCAATGCAAGGAATGTGAAGTCCATGATAGAGAGATGTGATTAAGCAAACAAAAATGCAGTCAACAAAGAATTTATAGACCATTATCAAGGGATGTTTAGCCTATAGTTGATATAAAGAAGTCATTAAGAACATGATCTAGAAAATATAGCAATATAAATCACATGATTTGAGCTCCCATTAATCTCATACTCATAAAAATTGAGCTCAAACAAATAACTAACCATTAAGATGAAGATATTGATTAAAGAAAAAAAATACACTTGCAACATATAAAATAAATAATTTCAGACCTAAAATACCAAATAAATATGTAGAACAAACTCTAAAACCAATTTTGATATAGCCAATTAAAACTTGACGGACAATATTTTTGTCAAACTTTATTTTGACCAAACTTCCCTTGGTTGAACTTCATTTAGACTGAGAGGTAAATTGTTGTAATAATTAATCCTAGAGAAATACATTTCTATTAATGACAACATAGATAATTACCAATTGAAATACTAAACATTAATGACAAACTGTTTAAGTTTCATGTTTTTCACCAATTGTAGAGTACATTTTAGAAATAGTTTCATGTTTTTTTCATACAAATTAACTCTACTTTATGATTAAGAATATTAAGTTTAGTATCATTTACTTGCTTGGTTCCTTCATGACTAATAGATATTTTTCTCCAAATATCATACAAGAAGAGATTCTACTAAACTCACTAGGAGAAAGATAAGAATATAGAATACTTAGCCTTTAGCATTTTAAGTGGTCTTTCTTATCATACTCACACCCCATTGCTCAAGCTCAATTGTTGGAGGCTAAAATGGTAGGATGTCCATCTTAAAAAGATCAAAGATAATACCTTGAACAAAGAATCACATGCGCCTCTTCCAATATGTGTAGTTGGAGCCATCAAAAATAACATGTCAGTAGATATGTGCTCCTTCAAGGTTGAGAAGGCATAGTAGATTCTCCCTCATCTTCAGGACTCATTGGAGATCCTTGAATCCTACTGTGATACCAATTGAAAGATCTAGAGGTGGGTGAATAGAGCAGATTCTACTTTTACAACTTAAAACACAAGTTTGGTTATAGATAAGTTTCTACATAAGATATAACATCCAAAAGAGTAACGCAAGTAGTGGAAAAAGTATACAACCACAAGATAACACAAGATGTAAGTGGTTATGTGTTAAATGACATTAGTCCACTATCTAGTCATTTTCAACCAAGATTTCCAACCTGAATTTTTTCCCTTTTCTATACTGATACAAAAATACACAAATAATGATGTCTGTTGTGGCTCAAGGCAAACCTCATTTTTAGCTCAAGGATAACTATTATCTTCTCTGTGGGATTCTACAACCAACCACTTGGATAATATTACAATCTACCTCCACCACTTTTGGACACAACATTCTTTCAAGAAGTAGTACTAAAGAAGCTTTGTTGCATCCTTCTCACAAGAAGTAGTACGAAGCATTGAACCAAAATGTGAACAAGAAGGGAAGAAATAAAGTACAACTTCTTCTCACAAAGATTCCACAATGGAAGCACTAGTGAAGAAGTGATTATCAACTCCACATAGGTTTAGGCAAGGTTATAATTTTTGGAGTAGGATACCAATGTTGAGTTATATCCTAGAATATCTTGGATGTAATTAAAGATGGTGAATGGATATTGTAAGATTATAAGGATATCATGTAGATAGCTTGTTTAAGTGTACTCTAAGTATCCATAAGGTACTCTTACATGTAAGAAAACTTTAGAATAACAAACACATATATTGGAAGTGTAGGCTGAATTTAGTGGGAAACTAGTATTATAAGATAGCTACTGAGATTACAATGGCTAACTACACACTTATTGAAATTTACTGCATATTGTTAGTCAGTCCAAAAGATTTTAGATTGAGTGTATATTGGTTGAAATAAGTTTGATTGAAACACTATCAAGATCCCTCTTGGTCTAATGATAATGTATCAGTTGATATAAAGTTCTATTGAGATGCATTTTGGTCAAAAAGAAGTCTGACTAGAAAAAACACTTTATCCCAATTTGTCCTAAATTTAGGAAAATGTCTCAAATATATTTTACGATGAGACCTACCTATCCTAAAGTGTGTATACAAGTATAAAACTAGGTTTATGATGGTTTTTTATCCGATCATCACTTTTTCTTACATCATTCTTATCAAGTTGTATAATTTACACCTAAACAAAGCTTTATCGAGGTACTACTTGACGTACAAGTATCCAAACCCATATATGATTGCATAGTCTTCATCATTCGATCTTGTCTAAGTTCTTTGATCACCTGAAACATGGAATTCACACCTTAATTATACAAATGTGTTATATTTGAATCATCAAAATTAGAGTGTGGCATATCCAAAAAGCCAACAAAGAGATCACAAAGAAGCTTCTTGGAGGTCAAGGGCCAATTTTGGAGCCTGTTTTGCATGAAAGAAGGTCTTATATCTTCTTTGGTGGAACTAAATCAAGATATCATTGTTTTAGCCCTAGTCATGTAAGCTCTTCTCTTCTTACTCTCTTTTATTTTTGTTTTCCCTATCTTCTCTTTCCTTTGACATAGATCCATAGAGAACAATGGTAAATCTTCCTTCTTATGGCTAGATAACTCTCCTTTTCTCTCTCCTTAACCTAGTTAATGCTAGATCATGCTAGAAGGAGATTTTGTGGAGATTTTAGAGGTTGTTACTGTCTTTTTGAGGCTTTTCCATAGTCTTCTCACGTGGAGCTTGTTTTCTTGTTCAATAGGTGAGTGTTGTAGTTATTGTTAGCCTTATTTGCCTACATGAAAACCTGACTTTTCTATAAACATAATTTTTTAATACTTAGAATTGTGATCTTTCTTGACTATTTTGGTAGTACGAACATTAAAAAAATTCCTATGTTTTCCTTCACTTAATGATGATATTTGATAGGGAGATATAATCTATCTTGAAGCCATAAATTAATAAATTTGAAAGGATCGTGTTTTCCATAAGCATGTCACTGTTATATGTTGTTTGATGCCATTTTGACAAAATACAAAATTATAATCTTCTTTGTTGTTTGAATAATCTTATAATGTAAAAATAACATGTTTCTAGAGATTTTATAACACTAATATTGTGGTGATACGTGTTGATACTCAAATTTTATGTCTGATTTGCTTGCCTGACAAGTAAAAATGTGACAAATGTCAAATTAAAGATATCAATGAAGAATATACAGATAGGTCATCAACCTATAAAGTCATAACATAAGTAGTGGTGAGTTATGAGCGTAAATATAAGAATCAAAATATGAAAGAAAGGCACTAAAGGCCTATGTCAAATTAAAGGAAGCAATACAAATGTCTAAAATGTGCTTATAACAACATGATGAATGTCAGGTGCAAGATGACAATTAAAATGCAAAGCTCAACATATCCAATCAGACATTGTGATAACTAGGTTCATAATAAAATGTTTATTTTTGATTTGACAATCAACTCAAGTTATAAACTCACTGATTAAATTAACAAAAGATGACACTATGTAACTCAGGATTCTAGTCATTTTGTAGATTCAAATATCAACTTCACTCAAATGGGAAGGTCATCATCTGGGATGAACATACAATTCATGACCAATTCATTTCAAATTATTATACATGATGTTGTCATCAGAGTCTGAACCATGATAGTCCCATATATTGATCCCTAGATGTACAACTGCATCCTTAGACATTCTCCTCAGAATGAATCTTGCCTCAGATCGACCTTAGGTTTAGAAAGATCAAGTCAAATTCAATATCAAAAGGAGGAACACCTATCTGAGCTATGCGCCCTTATTCTTGTATTTCTTGGACCATTTCAACTTTTTATCAATCGATCCAAGAATAATCTATAATGAGAGTTCCATCATACACACACACCCTTCTTTCACCCTCGCGTGTTAATTGGACAACTCGAGATAATATGTGGTATGACTTAGGGGACTCCAAAAGGTAGGGTGTGCATTAGACATTCCGCACCCCTTTTTTCATCCTTTTCTTTTGATTAGTCTTCTCCATGTCATCCACAAAATGTATAGGATGAATCTGCAAGGGTGGGGTCACTTATAGAACATGTGCCCCACATACATTGCCTTGACTGATTTGATCAGATTGTGTCCTGAAGACTCTAGAAGGACCCTATAACATACCCAGGTCTTGAGGCCTTGGATAAAATGATCTTAAAAGGAATGATTGGAGTATCTATGTCAGCAATGTGCCTTTTCAGAGAGCCCGTCACCAAAGAACTTTGTGGTTAAGCGTGCTTAGCCCAAAGTAGTACTAGGATGGGTGACCAGTCGAGAAATTGATCTCAGCTTGCGCATTAGTGAAGACATAGCATGTAGTTAAGGCTAGTGGTAGTTTGTGTGGCTATTCATAATTCCCAAACTCTACTAGAGCCTTAGGCAGCAGGACCGACCTCACTGTGGTGTCGGAGCCAAAACCCCTCTATTAGGTGGGGCCCACATAGGCATGTGGCATGTGGGTCTTGAGCCATGCAGTCTAGGCATGATGAAAAGTGTTATCCATGGTGATGAGCCACCCTTGCGTTGGAAGCATGATTGGGATCTGGGTGTACATGGGTCATTCTAGGTCTACATTAAAATGGGGAATGATTATGAGGCTTTCTAGTTGAGCCTTGCAAGGACATCAAGGGTCTAAGTAGGGGAGATTGTGACATCATAGGTCTTGATGACTCAGATAAAAAGATCTTAAAATGAATGATTGGACTATCCATATAACCAAGGTGCACCTCCTTATCAGAGATCTCATCACTAAAGAACTTTGTGGTTAAGCATGATCAACCTTGAGTAGTACTATGATGGGTGACCATATGTGAAGTGATCCTGACTTGCACAGGAGTGAGAACAAATCATGTAGTTAAGGTCAGTGGTGGTATGTGGGGCCAGTCCTCATTCTTGAAACTCTACTAGAGCCTTGGGTAGTGGGCCTTGGTGTTACAAACCCTATCCACCTATCTTATGTTTAGTCACCTTGCATACTTGGGAAACACTCCAAAGACCAAAACCTAGAAACCTCCTAGCCACTATAAATAGAGCCCCTCAACCACCATCTATAAAGGCTAGAAAAATCTTAGCATGGATTAAAGGCTAAAACTTCCATGCTATCATTTGTTGAAGGTTAGAATTTTGAGAAAGAAAGACTAGAAAGTGATTCATACATATGATAGTCATTCATATTTTCTTACAATATACTACAACTTAGAGATATAGTACTATGTCACAAGGCTAATGGTAGAGATTCCTTGAGAGAATAATCTCCTTTTCCCCCAAAAAATGGTTATTGAATGTGTATTCATTACCTTTTCATTGCAGTTACTAGAACAGTCTTACTCATTTTAGTCACTAATTGCATCATATTCAGCTTAGTTTCTTTGTTCTTTTTTTCAATAACTAAGATTTTGATCATTTTCCCTGCCCTTATGTAGATTAAACCACATATCAACTCTAAAGCATCCAAGAAGTTCTTCTTTAAGATCATATTTAAGATTTAAAGAAAATTCATTTCAGAAATCAAGCTTATTAGCACATTCTGGCATGTAGATCAGGCAATCTCCTCTATCAATCTCCCGATCACCCTGCCCCCCTCCATGACTCTCCTAAATGTATTTAGAATCAAGAAAACTCTCTGACTAGATGGTCAGTTAAAAGGTCGCCAATAAAGTTACAAACTCTGATGATTTATTTACACCAAGTGATCGGGTGATCCACCATCAAGATCGACATATCAAATTGATACAAAGTGTCTCTAGAAATTGCAAGATCGACCAACCAACATGATTTGTCATCCAATCATTCAAGGTGCCTTCCAAGTCAGAGACTCACAACAAATTCAAATTTCTAGCAGGTCGGGCGATCCCCTCCTAGGATTGATCGAACAAGACATTCTCTAGAAGCTTGATCAAGAATATTATCAGACAATCTTAGCTCTAGGTCGGCTGACCAGAAGGTCAACAACAGTGTTTCCATGTAAGTGATCGGCTGACGAGACCATTTGGTTGCCCAATCATGGTGACATATAATGCAAAATAAATTCGCCATCCCATAAGGGTTTAGTAACAAAAATAGAGGTCATACCTAAGAGTTTTTATTTTGTTCTCACTCAAGCAAGGGAAAGTTTAAGAGCAAGACAATAGAGGAGACCACAAAGAAGGAGATCCTAGGGAGTTTTTTGATTTGTCGAGGTTGGAGTAGACTACAAAAGTTAGAGACCACTATCTTCTTCTTTCTTCTTTTTTAGTAACATTACTTCTCATCTTTCTTCTTTTATCTATGTTATTTCTTCAAACATGAGTGAGTAGACCTTCTCACTGGGACATGGGAAGTAGCCCAATCGCCCATACTTATCGTTATTGTTTAAAATCAATTTTCTCACATGCTTAGATTGTTATCCATTCAATTGTTTCTTTCTTTTTTAATCAATCACTCTATTAGCATGTTTGAAAAAATTCTAAGCATAGAAACTATGAAACTTAGAATTAGAGTGTGGAATGGATGCTTAGGATTTTGTATGCGATCATATGGAAGAAACCCTACAAGACGTATGAATCATGATCTGTGGGTACAAGACCTCGATCCCATGGGGAATTTGGTCCTTGTGAATTTGCAGTCCATGAGGAGGTGAATTCACTTGGTCATAGTTTGATCCGTGAGAAAAATTTTGAGGTGTAATGATTGGATAGGTACGTAGGCGATGACTATGAACCCAAACATCCCAATGTTCTTAATCATTGAACTGAACCCTTACTTTAATCTACTTTTGCCTTGGAATATTTACTCCATTATTAGTTATGATCTTTCACAAACAATCAGATTGAAATATTGTTATTAACAATTGGTTTGGAGCAATTTACAAAAAATGTTGTCCTTTAGGATTTGACCCTTTACTATTTAGCAACTGATATGTCCTCTTGTGGGTGAGTTAGTCGTTATTGTGTTAAAGGTTTTACAACCTAGGTTAATTTGTCTAGGGAATTTGTTTGTACAAATAACTTGCATTAACGTTCAAGCAAGATAAGCATCTAGATATGCCACAATGTATTCACCACTCCCTCCCCCATTCACCAACCCCTCAATGGTGCGAGGATATAAGCATTTAGTATTGATGTTCACCAATATTATTTTGATATTATTTGTTGTTATCTCTTCTAGTATCTTCTCCTTCTACCTTATATCCTGCTTTACAACCCCTCAGTGGTGTGAGGATATGAGCATATGGGTGGATAATTTTCAATAAAATCATGTTATTACTAACTCTCAATTTTAGGTGGTTTTTTCTTATTTTTTATATATCTTTCACATAGACACTCTTTAAAGAGCATGAAATGACATAACCTTGGCATCTACGATACCACAAGGGCATTAGGGGGGTTCCTAACACCTTCCATGTTTGTAACTAGACACCTTACCCATTTCTCTTGTTATCATTGTTTGACTTATCCACTAGATTAGATGAAGTGAGTCTTTGGCAGTCTTGTTGTTTTTTGCATACTTGTAAGCCTCAAAATGACACTTTTTGTCACTTTTTGTATACTATTGTTTTATTAATATCTTTCTAGTACTATGGACTTTGCACATATTATTTCAAGGTGTTTTCTTGCTGGTATATGAAGCAAAATCCATCCTTAGAGGTAAATATGAAACCTTTATGAAGGTTCGGCCTTATTATGGTTGAAAAAAAAATGAATTGTGCTAAGGATGGGCACAATGGTGCATCATATGAGACTTTATATAATCCTAGGATTTCTTATACTCAATTGATGTTTTAGTACATCCTTATGCTATGTTTTCACCTTGGTTTCCTCCTAAAAGATGAGTAATTGGTATATTTAATCAAGTGAAACCATAAACATGTAGCACCTTGAGACTGTAGGAACCATCTTAGTGTTTGAAGAGGCAGGATAGTGAAAAGGGTAGCCTTGTAGCAATCTTGGATTGTGAGAAGGTATTTGTAGTCATAATTTTTAAGTATATGCATGTCGATAACTATGTTTTAATTAACATTAAATCAACTATTAGAGAGAAACCCAAAATGTAAACCTAGATTATGAAGCAAAACAAGTAATTCTTGGTAAACACAATTAACACAATATATTAAAAAATTGATAAATCTTTCCTTTTTTTCTTCATAAAATTGTGTAACCAATACGACATCACATACAACATATTCAAATCATCACAAATCATATTCAAATCCATTAAAACTATAATCAAATCTTATTCTCGTATGCAATTTAGTTTACATCAAATAAATGTACATGAAAGAACAAACTCAGTACACTACCCATCCTGGGGAAAGAGAGAGTACATGGAAATTCCAATATAGATATAGATAAATCTATTTACATCTTCTTTGTAATGACCTCTTCAGGGTAGCATTATACCTAAAAACATATGAAACAACCTCATGAGACTCATATAAGTCCAGGGTGAGTGGATACCTCCCACTCAAGCTAGGTGCATGCATCAACATCAGATTAAGTATGATGAATTAAAATAAACTTGTAGATATTGAAAAGTCTAGCGGATATAGAATCTAGTCAAATCTAGTTTATGATAATAATCTAATCAATCAGGTTAGGTAATCACTTAGACCAAATCCAACTTTAAACCATCTTCTAGAGGATAACTATGAAAAATCAGTAGATGCCACTTATTCCAAAATAACAATCCTTTTAATATGAGTAACAAGTTAAGATCTAAATATTTAGAATCACTCCATGTCAATAACATGATATTAGTGACACCCCACCAGCCAGACTAGGAACACATCCTATAGTCTTGAAGTTTAATCCACATAAGAGATGTTTAACAAACAAGACTTTTCAAATAACAAGTATATACAAATCATATTCAGAGAATATATTAAATCCTAACATCAACCCCTTGTGAACATATATGGTTAGAGTCCAAACCAGACAAATAAGAATGTAAAAATAGATTAACTTTATAAAAGAATGATTAGTTTCTAAAACAAGAAGAATATTCAACAGCAAAAGATCTATCAACCAGCACTAAAAGGCATGTGACAAACATTCACCTCATATTCTACATGACGTTTCATATTTATTCATTTGCCCTAAACTACTTGGCTTGTACCTTACCAAGTAGAAGTCACCACACTTGATTCTCGTATCAACGACTCACCATAACTATCTTATAGTTTAGACGGTCACCCTATGACATCAACAGCATACCCTCATCCACTGTAGGTTGTCTATAGAAGCTCAAGACCTTATCT
The DNA here is from genome assembly GCA_963693085.1 of Alisma plantago-aquatica. NCBI lineage: Eukaryota > Viridiplantae > Streptophyta > Magnoliopsida > Alismatales > Alismataceae > Alisma > Alisma plantago-aquatica. The sequence goes on from OY856414.1 coordinate 757,589,746, forward strand.
TAGGTACAAAATATAGGAACCAACATAGTAGAATATCACAAATTATCATTGAATATCACATATCATCATATTTCACATGTTTCACAGTTTTCATTTCATTAGAGTCTATTCCTCATGGACATAGACTTTCACAACAAAAGATTTGAATCACACCAGATGAATCATCCCTAAATCCTAGTATTGTAACCTTCAAGGCCTAGATCCACACTCTAGAAATCCTTCTAATAATACTTTGATTTCTACAAGGAGATCTATTTCATTTCCCTAGTTTTGCACATAGGGGAATCTCACGGTGTTCAGGGCACCTTACTAGATGTGTCATCATTCCACTTGTTATTAATCTTTTTCACTCATCCTAATTAAAATGCAATCATCATTTATCATATGTGTATATTATTGTGTAACTAGAATGACATAAAGCATATTAGGCTTATCAAGAAAGACACTGACTAAAACAAGAAGCATAACAATCTGTAATTTGTAATACATCTGATTCTTTCCATTTCCACATCATCTCATAGAAGTCATCATCAGTGGGCTTCAGACGAGACTTAATCTCATATCTAAAATTTACCCTCATTAGGGTTCCTCAAATGTAGTCAATGCATGTTAAATTTAATCTCAACATATATCTTATCAGTCAATTGCATATCATAGTTCTCAATAAATATTCATAGAGACATTAGATCTAGTAAAAATATAAGCATATAGACATCTTGTATCATTCATCATGCTCGGAACATGCTTTTCATACAACATATACTTATTTCATTCAGTTTAAAAAATCTCAAAGCATACATGTGCCTACCACACTTAATACTTCTCTTTTATTATTTACCATTCTTCAGTTAGGGCTACTATTCAACACATAAGTGATCTCAACTGATATCTATCAGATAAGGTCATTCTCATAATACAAGCATCCTAACACACAATTACAATCCAAGAGCGCATTCTTATGAACCAATTCATATCCATGAACTTCATCTTGTAATTCAATTAAACTATACTAATATGCATTCCTTAATCCCTCATTTGAGATCATTATTCATTACCATTAGATAGCTCAATATTTTAGGGTTAGGGTTAGTGTTAGGTTCTTAGATCAAATTCTTACCTTTCTTTAGGTTTCCTTCATTTCATAATCACTAGTCATAACTTCTTTGATCTCATGATCACTACTATTCTTGGAATTCAACTTCTAAGTTTACTAAATGCACAAAGTTTCTCTCTCATTGAAACCTTCATAATATGATTTTAATGTATTTCATTCAATTTAGGTCATCTCATATGTATTTTTAATAAATATACTATATACTATAAATAGACTACATACTTCATCATACACATTTCACTAATTTCATTATTAACTTGTCATCACCATTTGGTTCATTCTTGTCAATTTCCTTTATTATAAAAAGATGTCCTTTCTCATAAAAATATGAGTGTACCATGTCATTTATTTCTTATGGCATTCTTCTCATTAACAATGATCATTCAGATCCTTATCATATTACTCACTTTAGATTAAAAGAATGAAATAGGTTAAATCTCCTAACATCATAATCTCTAATCATCTTTTCCAATTCATTGTTATGTGGATTGAATAGAAGGACCCACATTCATGTGAGGGTTTACTCAATATTCCAAAAAGTGTACTAAAATAGACATGTTAGGCTTAGATTATATTAGTAATGACACATCATCTTCAATTGAAGTATTAATATTTAGAATTCAGCATTTCATTACATTTACAAGGTTATTTACAAGTTCTAGTTTTATCTCTCATACTCGTTCTTATATTAAATGTCTAGGGTTTTCAAGAAGTCATCTTAGTTTAATGTATCATAAGAATCATATTATTTAGTAATCTCATCAAGGCGTGTAGAGGTTCATTGAGTCTATTCAAGACACACGGAAACCTTATATTCCATATCACACGGTCAACCAATCATTTATAATCGTACAATGATTCATTGATTTATTTGAGTCCATCCCTCAAAATCAACCCTAGACATGGATTTACTCCATATAAAACCCTTAGACATTGATGATCCTTATGTACATAATATATTAAATTCAAGTAAGGACTCCAAATTTTAGTTGTGAAACTTATGACTATTGAGTTCAAATATGATTGTATACATGTCAATGAAATTTCCAAGCATATCACCCATTGACTGAATTTTAAGAAAAAATTCTATAAATTGATATAGTTCTCTATCCATAAGACTTCCAATATAATTTGAATAAATATATTAGGAACTAGGCAAATACAAATTAATGATAAAGGATCTAAATTAGTAGCATTTGTTTCCCCAAAATCATCCTAATTGAGTATACAATTGCATACAAATACTAGCAATGATCTTGACTATTTGAGTCAGATATAATTAGGCTTTCAACATGATTATATATCTTAATAGAGAGAGAAACACTTACCTAAGGTGATAAGCACCTTAAAAAGTAGGTCATAGAGTGAATTTCTAGAAAACAATCAAACTCTAGCCATCAACTCCTTCTTTTCCTCCTTCCAACTCAAAACCCTAGAATTGGAGAATAGGAGAGAAAGAAAAAAAGAAGGTAAGTTTGATAAAATTTTCAACCAAATCATAGGAGGGATGAAATATTCATATCTGAGAGTAGAATCACCAATATAGTTATCTAACTATTACCAACTTACTTGATTTCACCAACTCTAGGGAGAGAAAACCTTAGATTGCCATCTTCACTACTTTCTCCTTCCAAACCCTGACTCTGATAGATATAGTGGGGGTGAATAGATCTATTTGATAATTATAAAGATATTTGTTAAAGATAAGATGAATAAGCAATCAACCACAAGAGGTAAATATATAGAATGGTTCCATCAAATGACGTCAATCCACTACTTGGTTGTTCCCAACCAAGATTGTAACAATCAGCTTTTATTAACCTAGCAAGTAACAATGCAAAGTACAATGTTTCCCTCTTATTTCATGATCAAGGAAGAGCACCAAACCTTCACCTCTTCTTTAACAGCTTTTAAGAGAACCAGTGAGAGAAGACTCCTGCTTCTCTAGAAAGTCCCTGGACAACCATCTCGCAAGAAGTAGTCTAAAAACACTAGAACAATGTTATTGAACAAGATTGGAGAGAGAAAGAATACCAATGTTAATAATATACAAATATCCTATATCAAGCATATGATTCACTTCCATTATGGTTAGAACAGGATTTTAATGGTGGAACATTGAACTCTAATATAGTACCTAATGGGAATTGGTAGTTCCAGCTTCAAATATGTAAGTAATAGAGTGCTCAAGTGTGTTTTGGGTGTCTGTAGGGATATCCTATTTATAAAAAAGTACTTAGGAATACTTAAAATACTTCTTGGGAGAGTTTTGGATGTAATTATATTAACACTAGTCATTAGATTTATAAAAGACTTAGTAATAATAGCTAGTGGAGCGCTGAAAAAAAATCATAGAATTTCCTTGGTCAAAGTGTACTCCAACTGAAGTACCTATCGGTCGAACTATATTTTGACCATGAGTTGTTCTCTTTGGCAATTTTACTGTGACTCTTTTTCTTCAATGGCTATTTTGAACAAAAAACTTTTGCTCAGTCGAGGAAGAGTTCGATCGAGGAAGATTTCAGTCCAGAAATACTTCAATAAAAATTTGCCATTGTAAATGCATTGTTTAAGTTTTGTAAAACACATTAAATGATTTTTATAATGAGATCTAACTATCCTAAGGGCTTGATGTAAATGTAAAATTAGTTGTAGGATAGTTGGACTCAACTGATAGCTTGATTTAATATGATATCTAATGGTTCCTTGTACAAATGTAATAAATTGAATAGAGATGATAAAACAACCACTTGTGTTTAATCAAATATCTTCAAAATTCTTTTCCATATATCTCTTGATCTCTGAAACATGAGACAGCATGTTAGATACACAAAATATATAAGTTGTCATCATCAAAAGAGAAAGTGTTCAAATATCCAATTTAGCCAACAAACTCTCCCTCTCTCTCAGATTTTGTTTCTCTAGAATGAATAACAAAATATCAAATCTACTGGCATTTTAAGTTACTCATGTAGAGCAACTCAGGTGATGGGTCAACTGCAAATTGACCCTACTTTACACTTTCATTTATTTCAGTAGAATTTTCTACAATAAACATGTTACTCAAAATTGTTTACTAAATAGGCCAAAGCTCCTCCAAAAATTGTGAAAAAAATTAGCATGTAGTCTAGCACAAAATTTTAGATCTCCAATAAAATTTGAAATCATTCAGAGATATCAATAAATAAATAAAAATCAAATACTAGACTACTATATTTCAGCCAGAACGCATGGTCGGCTGAGTTTGTCCTGGGATAACTTAGCTGACAAATAGGTCATAAATTACTCAAAAACCCTAATATTTAGCAAGAACACTAAAATTTGAGTTGTCCAAATCATATTTAAATATGAAGTAGATCAGATTTAGATAAAATATTAAAATTCATTTACTATACCGTTGTATTTATCAAATTATGTATTCCTGTGCTAACAAAACCCTAATTTTGGCGACTGGGGTTTATACTTATCAAACCCTAAATAGTCAAAATAAAAGCATGATGAGTGTTTGTCATTATATTGAAAGTATCATAATTAGACTATCATCATTGATCAATCTTAAGTAATGATCAATCTACTAAGCATGCAATCATCCATTTAAACCCTATTAGATGGCTAATTTGAAATTGGGTCGTTACAAATTCTCCCCTCCTTTTAGGATTTCATCTCAAAATCTAAGAAAATATGTTGAACAAAATCATATCATATAATCATCTGTCTCTTCGGTGTCAAGTTGGAATCATTTCCACTTTATCTTTCTTTCATATGACATCATTTTCTTGCTTCTTGGATCTTTTACATTGGAATTTTAAATTTACTGGCAGTAGATGGATATTTCATCCCTTTTCATCATCATATCTCTCTTTGATTATTAAAACACTTATTTCACAAATCTTAGTAATAAGACACTTATCAAGATGTGATTTTACATCACCTTTCATATTCTTTTAAAATTTTGATTATGTATCTCATGGATCAAGATTATAATTTATTATGTATTATTATCTGCATCCAGTAGTTCTCTTTATAAAGAAGATCATTTAGTGGGCATAGTTCTTAGCTCTTAATATTTTTCTTACAATTTAGGTTTCATACTCATAAACAAATACATTATGTATTATCTTGATAATCAATTATAGACATTCATCTTTCTCATATGAAATGTCCATTTTTTTCTTAGATTCCATATTTAATTATATAATCCATTCTCTTCTCAATAGTTAATTTTATTACAAACATGCATCTTGTTATACTCTCAAACTATCTTCATATGAGTGCTTGGTCAGGGCATCCAGACTAAAGTATAGTCAGCAGTTCCATTCTAACTTATCATAATACTCAGATACTTGACTAGAGCAGTCGGTTACTGAGTTCATTAAGTGTGCATACCATTCAGGTTATGTTCATCATCCATATTATCATTTATCTCTAGATACTATTGTTCATGCAAACTCATCTAACTTGGGTCTAAAACCATGTTTTCAAGACCACTCTTTTGATTAACATTAAAGTTCTTAGAATAGTCCTATGGGCTTATAAGGTGTGTGTTCCCTTCACCCATTGCCAATTGGTTTTGGTATGAATACCACACACTCTAATATGGTATCAGAGTTGGCCCCATGAAACAAGTGTGAGGACCACACCCTACATAAAATAACAAGTGAAAGCACATAAAATTGGCTGCACTTGAATGGGGTGTTAAAATAGTCTCATGCCTTTGAGTTCTAGGTTGGTTCCTGGGCTTATAAAGTGTGTGGTCCCTTCACTCATTGCCAATTGTTTTTGGTTTGAATATCACACATTCTAATAAACTTCAACCATTAGAGAGAAACTCAAAAACTAAACTTAGATTATGAAGCAAAACAAATAATTCTAAGCAAATACAATTAACACAATATATGAAAAACAAAGATAAATGTTTCCTTTCTTTTCTTCATAAAACCTTGTGACCAATACCACATCAACAAAAACATATTCAGTCGTCAAAAATCATATTCAAGTCCATTAAAACCTGAGTCAAATATTATTCTCATATATGGTTCAGTGTACATGAGTTACATGTACATAAAAGAACAAACTCATTATACTACCCATCCCGAGAAAGAGAGAGTGTGTGACCATTCTAATCTATCGAGATTAATCTATTTACATCTTCTTTGTCATGACCTCCCTATTGGGTGGCATTATACTTAAAAACATTTGAAACAACCTCATGAGACTCATATAAAGCCCAAACTGAGTGGATAACTCCCACTCAAGCTAGGTATATGCATCAGCATCATATTGAGTATAATGAACATAAAAATTCACATATTGAAAATTCTAGTAGATATAGTGTCTAATAAAATACAATTTATGATAATATTCTAGTCAATCAGATAAGGCAATCACTTAGACCAAATCCAACTTTAAAACATCCTTTAGAGCATAAATATGAACAAGTCACTAGATGCTACTTATTTCACATTGACAATCCTTTACTATGAGTCACAATTCAATATCTAAAGATTTGGAATCATTGTATATCAATAACATCATCTTTGTGACACCCTACCGATCATACTAGGAATACATCATGTAGTCCTAAACCTGAAGTCCACATAAGACATGTCTACCAAATAAGACTATTAAAATGATAGGTATATACAAATCGTATTCAAAGTAGATATTAAATCCCAGCATCAACTACTTGTCAACATCTATGGTCAGATTCCAAACCAAACAAATAAGAATATAGAAATATATCATATTTATAAAAGAATTATTACTTTCCATTAAGAATCATATTCAACAACAAAAGATCTACCAACCAGTAGTAGAAGTCATGTAACAAACATTAAACTCATATTGTACGCAGCTTGTCATTTTTTATTCATATTCTTTGAAACTACTTGGCTTGTACCTCACCAAGTAGAAGTCTCCATGCCTGATTCATGTGTCAACTACTCATCATCACCTTAGGGTTTAGCCGGCCACCCTAAGACATCAGCAATAGACCCTAGTCAACCACATGGTTTCTTAAAGAGGCTCACATGCTCATCTCAGGTACACAAGATAGAAACCAACATAACATAATATCCCATATTATCATTGAATATCACATATCATAATATTTCACATGTTTCATTGTTTTTTCATCAGAGTCTAATCCTCATGGGCATAGACTTCCATAGTAGAAGATTTAGGGAAAAATCACACTAAATGACTCTTCTCATAATTCTGGTGGTCTAACCTTTAAGCTCTAGATTCATACAGAGGAAATCTTCTCTAATACTAAAATTACTACTAGGAGATCCATTTCATTTCCCTAGTATGGTACTCGAGGGGAAACTCATGGTGTTCAGGGCAGCTAATTAAATGTGTCATCATTCCACTTGTTATTAATATTTTTTAATCATCTTAATCAAGATTCAATCATCATCTACCATATCGGTATATTATTATATAACTAGAATGACATAAATCAAATTAGGCTTATCAAGAAAGATGGTGACTAAAATAAGAAGCACAACATATGTAATTTGCAGCACATATGATTCTTTTAATTTACACATCATCTCATAGCAATCATCATTAGTGGGATTTTAGTCTGAGACAATCTCATTATCCAACATTTACCCTTGTCAGGGTTTCTCAAATGTATCTAATGCATGTTAAATTCAATGTTGATATTTCTTCTCAGTCCATTCCATATCACAGTTCTCAAAAAATATTCATAGAGACATTAAAGCTAGAAAAAATATAAGCATATAGACATCTTATGTCATTCATCATTTTGAGAACAGCTTTTCATACAACATATACTTATTTCATTCAATTTATATACATATGAATAAATCTCCAAGCATAATTGTCCATAACATACTTAATGTTCCTCTATTATTGTTTACCATTCTTTAGTTAGGGATACTATTCAATGCATAAGTGATCTCATTTGAAATTCATCACAGAAGGTCATTCTCAAAATACAAGTATCTAACATATAATTACAATCCAAGAGCACATTCTTATAAACTAACTTATATCTTAAACTTCATTTTGTAATTGAATTAAACTATACTCATACGCATTCTTTAATCATTCATTTGAGATCATTATTCATTAGCATGACATAGTTCATTACTTTAAGGTTATGGTTAGGTTCTTAGATCCAATGATTACGTTTCTTCATTTTTCCTTCATTTCATTATCACTGGTCATAACTTCTTTGATCTCATGATCACTGCTATTCTTGGAATTAAAACATTTTAAATTTACTAAATGCATAAAGTTTTCTTTCATGAAAATCCTTCATGGTATGATTTTAATGTGTTTCATTCAATTTAGGTCAACCCACATGTAACTAAAATAAATAGGATATATACTTCTTCATGCACATTTCATTAATTTCATTCTTAACTTGTCATCACCATTTAGTTCATTCTTGTCCATTTCCTTTCTTGTAATTAGGTGAATGTACCACATCATTGACTTCCAATGGAATTCTCATAATTAATGGTGATCTTTCAATTCCTTGTAATACTACTCACCCTAGATTATAAGAATGGAATGGGTTATATTTTCTTACATAATAATATCTAATCATTCTTCCCAATTCATCGTTATATACCTTGAATAAAAGTACCCACATTCATGTGAGAGTTTACCCATTATTCCATAAATTATACTAAAATATATTCATTATTCTTAGATCATATTAGTAAGATTCATCGTCTTCAAATAAAGTATTAATATCTACAATTCAGCATTTCATCACAAGATTATATAAAAGTTCTAGCTTTGTTTCTCATATTCGCCTTAATGTTAAATTTCTAGGGTTTTCAAGAAGTCAACTTAGTTCAATGTATCATAAGAATAGTATTATTCATTGAACTCATCAAGGTGTAAAGAGGTTTATTGATTCTATTAAAGACATATAGAAACCCTAGATTCCATACCACACAACCAATCATTTAGAAGCATAAAATGATTCATTTACAAGCATACAACAATTCATTAACTTATTTGAGTCCATCCCTCAACATTAATCCTACACATAGATTTCCACCATATCAAATCCTCATATGTTGATGATCCTTATGTACATAACATATTCAATTCAGGTAAGAATTCAAAATTTCAGTTGAGAAACTCATGAATATTGAGTTCAAATATTATTACATGCATGTCAACAAAATTTTCAATCATATCGCTCATTGACTAAATTCTAAGCAAAAATGGTTTAAATTGATATAATTTGCTATCAATAAGACTTTTCATATATCTTTATTAAATAGATCAAGAACTATGTAAATACAAAGTAATGAGAAAGGTTCTAAATTGGTAACATTTATTTCCCCAGAAAGGATCTAAATTGGTAACATTTATTTCCCAAGAAATCATCCCAATTGACTATACAATTGCATACAAATACTAGCAATGATCTTGATTATTTAAGCATGATATAATTAGCCTTTAAACATGAATACATGTATTTATAGGGAGAGAAATACTCAAATAAAGTTATAAGAACCTTAAAAATGTAGTCCATACTCTGAATTTCTAGAAATCCAATCAAACGCTAGCCACAACTACTTTTCTTCCTCCTTCCATCTCAGAAACCCCAGAAATAGAAAATAGGAGAGAAAGAAAGAGAAAATATGGTCATTTTATATCATTTTAAATCAAATAAGAGGAGGGACTAAATCTTGATATGTGAGATAAGAATCACCTAGAAAAACTATCTAACTATTACCAACTTACTTGATTTCATCGACTCTAGGGAGAGAAAACCCTAGATCACCATCTTCACCACTTTCTCCTTCTAAACCATAACTCTCCCTCTCTCTCTATAGGATTTTGTTTATCTAGAATGAATCATGAAATATAGGAGCTACTAGTATTTTAGGTTGCTCATATAAATTAATGTGTCTAGGTCAATTGCAAATTAACCATACTTTACACTATCTTTATTTTAGCAGAAATTACTATCATAAAAATGTTACAGAAAATTACTTACTAATTAGGTCAAAGGTCCTTCAAAAATTATGAAAAATAGCATCTTGTCTGACATTATATTTTAAAGCTATAGTAACAATTTCATGTCATTTAGAGTTACCGATAAATATATAAAAATCAAATACTAGACTGTTATATTTCATCCAAAATGCATGGTCGACTGAGTTTGTGTTGGGGTAACTCGGCCGACAAATATGTCATAGAACATTCAAAAAATCTACTATTTTTCAAAAACACTTACATTTGAGTTTTTCAAGCCATGTCAAAATTTTAAGTAAATCAGATTTTTATATAAAATACTAAAAATAATTTACTATATCTTTATATATATCAAATTATGTATTCATACGCTACCAAAATCCTAATTTTAACGACTATGGTTTACACTTATCAAACCCTAACCATTCAAAATAAAATCATAATTACATTTTCTCATTAGATTTAAAACATCATAATTATACTATAATTATTGATCAATCATAAGCAATGATCAATCTACTAAGCATATGATCATCCAAATAAACCCTAATTAGATGGTCAATTTGAAAATGGGTCATTACAACACAGGTACTCGGGTGTCAGGTTCCTCAATATTTAAATTTGTGTATAGCTATGTGATCAAGTCTACATCTCTAATGGCATGTGAAAATGTGAATGAGATATGTGAAATCATGGTATATGGGTGTTTTACCTAATCAGGCATCATGGCTTGAGTACCTAGGATAGACCTTAGGTTGTAGGTTGACTTTTGAGCCCCTACTAGTAGGTTTCTAGCCATTGATCCCATACTTGCTATATGTAGTATTTGGAAAAGTGATTGTATTTTTTTTTCTTGTCATTGATCAGTCATCAAAACAATCTCTTACAATCAGACATGAGCGACTTGTAGATATTGTCAATCATTGTGAATAGAAAAAATAATGTGAAATAAGATTGACTGGTAGTTGCATGTTTAGAAAATTTATTGGTAGTGACTGACCCACTTCCCATGATTGTCTAGTCTACCCTAGAAATTACCACCACTTTTCTAAATAAAGAAATAGTCACACTGACTGAGGTGTGGCATGTTCATATGAAGACTAGTAATCCTAAGACCTTATATGACGAGCTAAGAAAACTCACTATCAATAGCTAGAGGTTTGAGTAGTACACCTCAAAATACCCATGGCTTATGAAAAATCAAGTAACAAGTAAATATATATATTTAATCATAATGAATCACACTATGATTCTTTTATTGATCTTCTAGACCTTGTGAGTACTACTAGTTTTACTCTACATTTAATTTACTGATGTTTCCTGTCTCTTGGAGATTACTTCTTAGCACTTAATATGCCTTATTATCCTGATAATAGTAGTCTTATATGGATAGGATGATTTGCATTTACTATTTTATATCACTGGGACATGGTTCTCACCCTCGCGGTTATACACAACTTTTAGGTGATCAACATTGTACCCAGGGTTTAATCAACAAGGAGCCTCCTTTTTAATAGTGGCATCCATGAAGGGGTCCAAATAAGATCCCAAATCTCCCTTAACTTATCCCAGTGGCCAAGAGACATATCAAGAAATGATGTCCATAGATCTCAAATAATGAAGTGAAAAGTGTAGTTGAAGACATCAGCACGGCCGTGGTGACACAGAATAGAATTGTTGATAGAGAAAAAATCACAATAAAACCATAGGCACGATAAAGATAGAGCAACCTCGACAAAACAATCATTCTAGCTAGCACATACGTGCCAAGAAGACCCCAACACGGTCGAACCATCCAAAATGGTCGTGTTGTCAGTGAGAAAAACAGTCATTCTGAGTAGAATGAACAAGTCACCAATTCGCCCATCACGGCCGCACTACCTAGCATGGCCATTGTAACATTCCAGGATTTGAGGCCTCGGATAAAATGATCTTATAAGGAATGATTGAACTACACATATACCAAGGTGCACCTCCTTTTCAGGGAGCCCATCACTAAAGAACTCTATGGTTAAGCATGCTCAACCTAGAGTAGTACCAGGATGGGTGACCAGTTGAGAAGTTTATCTTGGCTTGTGCGTGAGTGAGGACAAAGCGTGCAGTTTAGAGTAGTGGTGGTTTGTGGGGGCAATCATCATTCCTGAAACTCTACTAGAGCCTTGGAAAGTTGCCCTGAGTGTCACAGCCATGCTACCTAACCCCCACCACGACTGTGTTGCCCAGTACAAACATGCTACCAGCCTCCATGTCCCCACATTCACTATAACTTTACCTCCACTCATCATGTCCATTCCCTACCACCACGGCCTTTCTACACCTCACCCACCACGGTCGTGTTGACACCCAGAACCTTACTTTTTCACTCTTTTCCCCATTTTTCCCCTACTAAATTTAGTTCTTCCCCACCACCTATATATACTAGGGTGGTGGCCATAACATGAGTTTATCCCTTTATTGTATCCCCCCTTAGCATTCAAGAGCTCTCACTTACCTTCATCCACCCCCTACTCCATTTCCACCTTCCAGTACCTCAAAACCCTAGTTTTCTAGGGTTTCCACCAAAACAACTTCACATTTCCATGCCTTCTACCCACCTTGGAGGAAGGAGATCGTGCTACAACATCTAAGAGGTGAAGAAGGAGGAGTCTTCACCACATTCTATGGCCCCAAACTCCTCTACTCCTTTCTTTTCTTTTTCTTGTTTTATGTTTAGTTAAGCCCCCTTGGTTGGCTGTTTAGGGGTAAAACGATACTTTGATATCATGTTGGGGGAATTTATCTTGTAAAACTCTATATTTTCATTCCATGATGGCTGCTTTCTGCTTCTATCTTACTTCCCATGTTTCTACTTGTGGTTTGTGCCTAAAAATATGAATTTCTTATGGTTTTCTGCTAGAATCCACCTAAGTCTAGGGGAATATAGCATATGTGAGGCTATTTTAGGATTTGCTCCTAGGTCCAACTAGTGGATCCCTAGCTAGCACCCCATCTTCCCACACATATAGATCTTCTCCTACTGCTAGGTGTGAGATCTAAGTAGCTAGTATAGAATTTCTTAGTGTAATTGCCTAGGAGTTTGTTCAAAGCTAGATGGTGAATATTGTGAGGTGAAATACCCTTACCTCTACTCCCCATTCCTACCTTTTGCTCCCAATTACACAAAACATTCCTATCCTAGAAACCTAGATTAGTCAAATCAATTTGAAACTCCACCTAACCTTGATCCAATTGAGCCTCATAAGGTTGTATAGGGTGTGTAAGGGTGTAGTTCCCCTTCCCACACTCTCATCTATCCATGGTCAACCAATAGCCTAGGGTGATTCCATTGCATTTGACTAATTGTTTGGTTTAGTAATCTAGAATGAATGGTTAGGTTTTGCATGAGATGTCCCCCCCAACTAATATCTTTGTACCATTCCCCAAACGAGCCACTCTTCCCATAACTTTCTTAAAACCTATCTTGCTTTCTTGCTAGTTCATGTTTGCTTAATTACTTAGTTTAATCACTCCTTAGATTAATTTCTTAGTCTTGGTAGTTAATCCTTTCTAGGGTAGCTAGTGATTCTTTGTGATTGTTCAATCTAGTTAGTGGTAGTTTAGAGTTCTAATTTCTTTAGTGATCTAATTGCTAGTTTAGTGTACTCATGTGCTCTTGCTTAAGTAGTTGCTCTCCTTGTTAATTATAATTTCTTCTTTAGGTTTAAACTAGGGTTTTTTCTTGTCTTGCTTCCTTTCTTGTTCAATTTCTTGCATCTTAGTGCAATCAGCCCAAATCAAGATTGAACCCTTAAAACCCTAATCTCTAATCTCTACTTTGGGAATGTATCCCACACTAAGTAAGCTCTAGTGCCCCTCTCTCCCTGCGGAACAACCCTTATCTTGCCACTTCCCTATGCTACAACATGACCCCATAGGCTTGCGAGTGAAGTGTGATTGGTCGAAGTGAGTGTGTTCTAATAGGTATCCTTATAAATATTGAAAAATACAAGTGTGTTTGAGCCCTAGGGTTGCATCTAATTAAACCCAATTAATTAGGTGTACCTAAGGCAAGGAGAAATGCACCAAGATCTCTAGCGCCATTTCTGGGGATAGAAGTGCTCGACCTAGATAGTTAGTGTAGTTAGCTTTTCCTACTAGCCTCACCATCACTATTCTTTGTCCATTGTTTACTTTTGCATACTTGTCTTGTAACGTAGCTCTCGTTGCTTGTTTGTTCCTTGTGCAGGTGATAGTTGTGCATGCCTGGATGACGCTAAACTTCTACTGACTTGGTTCCTTTTAATACCAAGACAGGTAGAAGGAGACATCAACGCCGACACAAACAACACCAAGAGACTGAAATGGGAGACAGTAATGATCAAAACCAAGAGGAATAACATGCTCAACCACCACTCAACTTCCCTCTCCATGAGTACTTCACTTTGAGGAAATGCACCTCCCCCATTGTCATGATTGTTGACCAAATGTGGGGTCAAAAATTTTCCATTCCACCATCCTTCCTTGGACTCCTTACTACCTTCTATGGGATGGAGAACAAAAACCCATACCACCTTGTCAATGCTTTTCTGGAGACATGCTCCACTTTCCACACTCCTGCAGCAACCGATGATTCCATGAGAAGAACCCTCTTCCCATTTTCACTCAAGTAGAAAGCCAAGGAATGGTGTATTTCGATGACAGAACCAGTTACCTAGATGGCAGTGAAGAAAGAGTTCTCAAATAAATTCTACCCCATCTCAAAGCTAACACATATGAGGAGGTACATCACCTCATTCACTCAAAACAAGAATGAGCCATTTCATGAGACTTAGGAAAGGTTCTAGAATCTTCTAAGAGATTGCCCCCATAGTGAGGTTCCTATCCACAAACTTGTGCAATCCTTCTACACTGGGCAGTCTGAACTGGGTCAAACGGTGGTCGATTCCTCTTGTAGTGGAACCTTCATGGACAAGCCCCCGGAAGAGTCATGGCCACTCTTTGAGAACCTAACTGAGAATTCATGCCATCGGGCTTCAAGCACGGGAGTGCACTATGACAAGAACTGGCCTCCTCCTCTAGCTCTAGTTAGAGATGAGGCCAACCCCCAAATGATGAAGATCCTTGCTGACATGATGAACTTGATGAAGAATCAAGTTGGAGGCTCTTCTATCCACTCCACCAACTTTGTGGAGGCTATTTGTGAAAAGTGCAAGCCTTGCAATCTTTTGGGAACAGGAACAACCAAGGCATCTAAGTCTTATACTCTAGAGTGGAGGAATGACCCTAATTTTTCTTAGAAGCAACAAGGTGAAGAAGGTAAAGGGCAATCAAGTCAATGGAAAGGGCCAAGGTACGACTAAAAATTTGATGATGAAGTTCTTGGAAGGCTAAGGATCCTTGATTATATGAAAAGGATGTATCCTCCCATGGGCAAACAATTACCTACCTTAAGCAAAGGCTAGACTAAATCTCTCTTTCACTTGCCCACCGTGAGGAGGGAAGACTCCCTTCCTAACCCATGGCCAACCCAACAATTATAGTGAATATGTGATCACTCCTCAAGGTGCCTATGTCCCACCACAAGAGAAAGTACCCACTCTACGACATTATCAAGGACCCCAAAATCTCTATGTTCCTCCTCCTCTAAAACCCCCATTCAACTACCACTACATTTCACCTCCACTGCATTCATACCAACAAATCCATCCATAATATCAACCCCCATCCACAACAACAACCATCCCAACCACAATTCATTCTCTAAAACCCAAATCTCCCACACCAAAGCCACCTCCACCTTAAGGATCACAACAGACACCACAAGCTCCCTGCTCTACCACCCATGATCAGGTGAAGGTTGTGAACATGTTGAGAAGTGGGAGGACCTTGGAGCAATCAAGGTATGCAACAGTTGATGGCTCAACCAGTGAAGATAGAGTTGACATCATGATTTGAGGAAGTGATACTGAGATTTAGTGTGATTATATTATTATAGGAAGTCATGTTGATTCTATGATTTAGGGTAATGATATACTGATTCTTATGATACCGCTTGACAATTCTGTTGATGTGAGCCACTCGGGAGCACAACTCCCTCCCTTTCTTGATGCACTTGAAGACTCATTCACCATAAAAAGAAAGAAGAAACATTGCAAGGAGTCATGGAGACATTTAAACAAGTGAGGATCAATATCCCAGTGCTAGTTTCCATCAAGCAAATTTTGTCTCATTCAAAATTATTAAAAGATATGTGTACCTTCAAAAGGAAAACAACTGGAAGAACAGCAAGGTGAGTCAAGATCACTGAACAAGTGAGTTGCATTCTACAACATACCATACCAAAGAAGAGAAAAGATCCGGAACACCCATCATTCCTTGCTACATTGGAGAACACTGCATAGACCAAGCTCTAATTGACTTGGGTTCTTGTGTTAATCTAATGTTGTATGATGTGTATACTGAATTGAAAATGGGACAATTAGGTTCGTCCAATTGCACCTTGCTATTGGTTGACCATTCTGTGGAGATGCCTAGAGGGTGAATTGGTGATGTCTTGGTGAGACTTGATGATGAAACCTCTACATTCTTTTGTTCTGATTTCAATGTGCTTAACATGGAAAAGGACTCTAGGAAGGTACATATTATCTTGGGGAGACCCTTCCTAGCTATAGCTGATGTAGTGATTCATGTGAGAACTAGCACCATGTATGTGACATCCATGCACATCAAGATCCAGTTGAACATCTTCAAAGATTCTGCTAAAGTTGAGGTGATAGGTGATATGGAAGAAGATTGCTATCTTATCAATTGTCTTAGAGACATTGTAGAAGAATGCCTACCTATATGGATTCAAACAACCAACATGGGTAGAGGTGTAGAACCTATTGTGGAGTTTCCTTAGGATGATGATGATGAGGAAGATGAGATTGACTTAGTGTCTTCAAGTGAGGATCTACCTTCCAATTCTGAGAAACCTTTGAAGAATTCCATTGAAGAACCTTCTATCCTTGAGCTTAAATATCTTCCTAAAGGTTTGAAGTATGTTTTTCTGGGTCCAAATGACACCCTACTAGTGATCATTTCTTCTATTCTCTCTTCCAAACAAGAATATGCTCTTGTTGAAAAGCAACATTCAAGCCATAGGGTGGTCTATTGTTGATTTGAGGGGTGTTGACCCCTCCATCTGTGTCCATAGAATCTATGTTGAGGATGGTGCAAGGCCGGCCCGCCAAATGCAAAGGAAGTTGAACCCAAAGTTGAAATAGGTTGTGACTCAAGAGGTTATGATGTTGCTAGATGTTGCGATCATGTATCCCATTTCTGACAGTCCTTGGGTGAGTCCCATTCAAATTGTGCCCAAGAAGGCGGGATTACTGTGACTGAAAATGAAGATGGAGAATTAGTGTCTGTGAGAGAGAAATACAAATGGATAATGTGTGTGGATTATAGGAAGTTGAATGAAAAGACAAAGAAAGACAATTTCCCTCTTCCATTCATTGATCAAATCTTAGATATACTTGTAGGACAAAGTATCCATTGTTTCCTTGATGGCTATTCAGGTTACTTTTAGGTGGCACTGTACCCAGTGGAATAAGAAAAGACCATGTTCACATGTCCTAGTGGCACATTTGCTTATAGGAGGATGCCAATAGGATTTTTTAATTCTCTATCTACATTCCAAAGATGTGTGACATCAATCTTGATGATATGTTTGGTTCATTTCTTGAAGTATTTATGGATGACTTATCAATGTTTGGTAAGACTTTTGATGATTGTTTGTTCCAACTCACCACCTTTCTTGAAAGATGTATCAAGGTATGTTTGGTACTATCTTGAGATAAAACTGATTTCATGGTTCCAGAAGGCATAGTGTTGGAACATAGAGTCTCAAAATCTAGAAATGAAGTTGACAAAGCCAAATTGGGCCTCATTTCTACTCTTACCATTCCTTCCATCATAAGACATGATTATTCTTTCTTGAGGCATGCAGGCTTTTATCTTCGTTTCATCAAGGATTTCAACAAGATTTCAAGATTGTTGTGTCATTTCCTTGAAAAATATTTGAGTTCAGTTTTGATGACAAATGCATTGAAGCCTTCAAACATTTGAAGCACAAGTTGGTTTCTCCTCCTATCATGCAACTCGTGGATATCACTTTACCTTTTAAGATAATGATGGATGCCTCATGTAACACCGATGACCTTGGTTTTGGGATAACCCTATTTTTTTTTCTTAAGTTGTTTAAAACTTTAATATAATGCTTTGAGGTGTTTTACTAACATGTGACACGCCTATGTTTAAAGTTTGGTCTTGTTTGAATATTGTTTGTACAATGATTGCTTATTTTTTACCAGAGTGCAATTTACCCAAGATAAGGGGTTACCTTGTAATTTTTCACATGTTGAGTGTGTCCTTAGTGATTTATCATCATGAGGATAGGATGATTCTATGGGGCGCCTTGTGGATAACTTAAGTTTCAAGTTGAGCCTGTGTGGATGATGCTTGTGCTTTGTGTGTTAGTTTTGATGTGAATTGCAATTTACCCAAAGTAAGGTGTTAACATGAAAATTACCATCTCTAGAGTGTCCCTTCTCTATCTTAGCATCATCAAGAGGATAGAGAAAGGAGGGGGCACCTTTTTTTAATCTGAATTGAATGATAGCACCCTTGATGGTGAAAGAAACAAAGAGTGTTGAGTACGTTGAACCCTAAATAAGGTTGTGTAGAGTATGAAGTATATATGGGAGTGCCTATCATCTTATAATCCATAGAGGAGGCCCCATATCGATTTAGAAACTTTTTGGAAGTATTCATATCGGGCTAAGAACCTCAAGTAGGGAAGCCTATCAGTTTAGATGTTCCTTGAAAAAGTTGTATTGGTTTGCATATAAAGTGATATTAGGTTGTGATATCTTGTCAAGCAAGATACCCAATGGCCAATATCTCCTCCTTGAATTATCCATAATAGTTTTTCATGTCAAGATAATCATGGATGCATGGAGCCACCATGCATGGACATGTGTCACCCAAGTGCATATGGTGGTGACACTTCACATACACTCTCTCTCTCTCTCTCATGAGCCTCATCTATTAAGCCTCTCTTTTCACCTACTAGTAAACATTTCAACCCTCATATCATCCCTCCCTTGGAGGACAATCCTAGGAGTTCAAGGATCAAGAGGAATATCGAGCATCTTGCCTAAGGTGAATCCATGGTCATCTTCAACCTTGGGTGGACTATGTTTCTCAGATCATGGTTTCTTTCTTTCTCCTTCACCTAGTTTCTAACTATGATACCTTATTCTTGATGGACGAAAAGCTATATCAAATCTTGGACCTTTGGATAAGTCATCTTCAACCTTGGGAACGTGAATATTTAGAGCTTGAAGCTCTAGTGGTGATCTTGAGGTGGGTTATATAACTTGAACTCAACTTTATAATTAATCACCTTCTATCATGCAATACTGGTGATTCCTTTTCCATTTTGACTTTCCTTGATTGAATGATGATTATATGAGATCTAAGGGATATATGGGGCTGTTTTCCATAAACTAGATTGATAACAAATGAAGGGTTGGAGCTTGAAGATGATGGAATCCTCTATTCACAAATCGATATAGGTTTGAGAAACCCTAACCCGATACAAGGTTATATGGGGGGGGAACCTATACAAAGGAGGTCCTAAACCATTACCAGTTTGTTACATCTGAAGGACTATTGATCTTGCGGTTTTCTAGCATGTTACCTAAGGCAAAAGATGAGGATAGGTAGATATCTTGAAGATGAGTGAAGATATGTGGTCAATCTGATATACCTTAACCCTAGCAACCTGACACGCCTCTAGCCCAACACAAGTATGATGGGTGGCACACCTTGGCCGACACACCATGTGAAGGTGTGGGCGACACACTTTGTGAAGTCAGGGCCGACACACCAAGTCTTAGTGAGGTCGATACCTTGATAGGTGAAAGAATATAAGGGTGTTGATGATGTCTTAGCCCAATACTATCAAATCCCTAGAACCCGATACATCCCCTAACCCAATATCAGTTGATGGTGTCTAGGGTGAAACATCCTTTGATGTCTTGGATGACACACACCCAAGATGTTAGTGTGGCTGATACACTAGAATGTACTATGGATGACACATATGTGTTGATATGTATAGGGTGATATACATAGGGTTATACAAGTATGCATAAGACGATACAAGTAAAGAGTCTCTAGGCCGACACAAGTGATGGTGTCTAGGTCGACACAAGTAAATGTGTTTAGGCCGACACAAGGGTTAGTGTGTAGGCTGATATACCTAGATGAGTGTAGGCCGACACATGAAGAGTATAATCAAGTTGATAAACTATGATGTAGTGAGATGGATATACTTTAACAAGTGTAGGCCAATACTCCCTAAAGAGGGTCAAGTCAATACAACAAGTTAAAGTTGAATCTAGTATCCTAATGAGGATGAGAGAGAAACTTATATCACTCATGTTGATGATAAATTAATGATAATTGATGAGAGTAATCAAGTATGATTGAATACTTATGGAAATGAAATAATCTCCTAATGTGAGGAGTTATGAATTAGTGTTCAATTATTGAATATAACCCTAAAATCCCTAATCGGCTACAATAGAAACCCAAATCCTAATCATGAGAGGGTTGTAACTTGATTGAAGGATTTTTCTTTTATGGCATGGTGCTTAAATTGATATCTCTTTTATCATGATATCTTAACCATGCAACTATTTTGATATAATGAGCATAGCCAACTATGGGCTATGGTGATGTGAGATTACATAGATTGCATGGGCCATGCGTGAGCCATTTGAAATACTTATACAACAAGTATGATGTTTATATGGATCTTATGATCTAGAGATGGTTGTTGCCTAGTGAGAGGTGATATGGTTCAATAACGAACTAAGGGTATTGAAACCCTATAGCATGTGATAATGATGATGAAATTATATTCTCAACATTGTGTTTAAAAGAATGAGATCCCAGGACTAATTCTGATAAAGTAACAAGTATGTGTTACAATTGTTATGTGATTTCTTGAAGGATGTATTACACTGTTCTTTGTAGCATTTACTTGTGTGGTATATGTGTAACTTGATTGATGTTTTGATACACCTAAGGTTGTAGGTTGCCCTGGACATAGATCCATTTAGTGTTAAAACTTGTTGAATGGTGAAATGAGTTTAACTCAGAACGTATATTATTAAATATGTGTGGGTGTATAGTTAATCATCTTCTTGTATCTGTAAAATAATTATGTGATATGGATAGCCATGAGTGAGCTATTACTTTCCTTAAATAATGGACATGCATGAACAAATCCTTTTATAATAATGACCATGAGTGAGTCAATCCTTTTAGTGAACAATGGTCATGTGTGAGCCAATCCTTTTATAATATGGATGGCCATGAGTGAGCCAATCCTTTTCTTGAATAATGTCCATGAGTGAGCCAAATATTTATATATTATAATGGCCATGAGTGAGAAAATTATATCTGAATAGCCATGAGTGAGCTATTCTCTAGCATTTTGACATGTACCAAGGCAGGCTAGTTGATTAAATAGTTGAGTACATGTCACTATCAGCAGTTGACTAATATGTCTCTACATTGTCTCTCGTACTGACCGGGAGTTGTGGGAGAGGTCTTGGAATCTGTCTCTCCTTGGACCTTGTATGGCACCGTTGATGGCCCTTCATAGGGGATGGTTGGATTTGGGTGGTAGGACTCAAATACTTAGGACATTAGTTAGGGCATAAAATAGGATCTATTGTATGTGATTGAATGTGAGTGTGTGCATCATAAGCTTGAGCATTGTGTGCTTAAGTATGTGCATAATCATGAGATTGATTATTGAAAGATTCAATTATCTATGTGGTGTATTCCTCCTGAGAATGGAATATAGAAATATTGAATGATGCTGCAATTGTAATTGTATGACATAATCGGTAGTTGGCATACATGTTGTTCATATTCCTTCTAAGTGATTACTTGATCTACTATTCAATCATAGTATTTTGAACTACACAGTTATGATAATATTTTGTCATGCTCATGATATATGGTCAGATGTGTTTAGTATAGTGCAGCTTTATTTTCTATTCTAATAATAGTATATTTGTGATAATAATATTGTTGGTGGAGAGTTATATCTTCTGTTGGGACTTTTAACTCACCCCGTGGGTTCTAAAACTTTTTAGGTTGATGTGATGAGGAAGCAGAGATCGTGTAAGCTTAGACAAGACAGCAGTAAGAAGAAGGCCTGGAATTTTGAGGTGGTGTACTGTCAGTTGTGTTTTGTTGTAGATAGAATTCCTATGTGTTGTCCCTGTACTCTCAGGTCCTTGAGGGGGTAGTCTTACTATGGTTTCAAGATCGATCTGAGCTTTTGACTAATATGTTGTTGCTGCTTATAGTTTACTTATGTCATATTTTGAGTAATGGAAAACTTTTGTTAGATGGAACAGTAATACACCATGTTGTACATATATGACAGGTTTTGGGACTTCCTGTAAAAAAAATTGGCAGTGGATCTTTATGGAAAATGTTTTTTAGTGATTTTTGGTAATCCACTATTAATGGTTATTTTCGTGTGATTTTGTGTAATATCATTGTCGGTGTGATAACGGGTGTCACATTTGTTGGTATCAGATCTTTAGGTTCACTGAGTCTACAGGGACATAGGACTAAGGTGATGAGTCTGTTCTAGCGTCCTCCAGCATATCTTATAGTGACTTCTGCCTATATAGAAGAAAAGGGAAAGTATAAAGATGTCTAGAGAACATAATGAACGTGTTGCTGAGAACAATGTTGCTACACCGGGAGAAGGTGCAAGGGATCAGGAAAGAGAAGAATGAGTGCCTGAGAATCTCCATCTTGATCCAATCATGGTAGAAAACCCCTCTTTTTATGTTCTCTTGGGGCACTTTATGACGACAATAGCGCACATGTGGATCAGATACCTAGGGTACCAGTCCCCAATGCAGAAGCTTTGGGTTCTGGTAAGACTTTTGATCGAATATGTCATGTAGGAACTATAGAATATGCCGGAACAGCTGACCCAATAGAGTAGATTTGTGGCTTAATGAGTTAGAGAAAGCCTTTAAAATCCTTAGCATCCTGGATGATGACAAGGACAGGAATGATGTGTACCTTTTGAAGGGTACTGCTGGCCACTGGTGGGACATAGAAGAGGTAAAAAAGAACGATGAAGAGGTTGGTTGGGAGGAATTTTGTCGAGAATTTGTCAATAAGTACTCTCCATAGACGTACTTAGATGAAAAGATCTCACAGTTTGATAAGATACGGCAGGGGACCATGACAATTAATGAGTATGAGGCTAGGTTTATAGAAATTTTACAATTTTGTCCTCAAATGGCTGCTATTGAGTTATAAAGGATCTGGCATTTCGAGAAAGGAATAAATGTTGAGATGTCTACCTCTGCAGTTGCTTTGGAAAGTAGGGAAATTTTTGCCACATGTGTGGAATCTATGAGTAGTATAGAGAGATCCATGATAGGGAATCATGAGGCAAATTTTAAAAAGAGGTCTATACAATCTTAGGAGCAATAGTTTGGTGGTTCTAAATAGCCAAAATTTTCAATACCAACAGTTTAGCAAGTATCTAGTGTACCAATCGCGGTGGTCACCAAGTAAGGGAAGAGGATGGAGTTTACCCCCAGTTGGAGCCTCAAGCTCAGTTTCCAAGATAGTGACTAGACTGGTAAAACCATAGTATGAGAGTAATACAAGTTATAGTTGTGGATAGGTTGGGCATACCAGACCGTTTTGTCCATAAAGGCACAATGAGGTGACACACCAACTAAGGTAGAATCAGCAAGGTTCACAAGGACCATAGTTCAGTGGAACAAGAGGACGTGGACACGGACAGGCATCCCAAATTGGTTCATCTACTCTAGGTAGTAGAGGACGAGGGTGACAGCAGGAAATGGCTAGACTCTATGTGTTGAGTCAGTCTGAGACACGAAATGACTCGTAAGGGATAATAGGTCAAATAGAACTTTTCCATTCTGACTTATTTTCTCATTATTCTGCCTGTTAAACATAAAAAAGATAGTTGTTGTCAAGTTTCCTTTAAATTAGTCTTATGTGAATATGAGAAAGAGACACTTGTAGAAAACCAGAGAAACTAATTAAGTTTTAGAACTTAAAAATAATATAAAACAAAAGGTGCATACTACCTTCTCTCAGTGCTTGAGTACCATGGCTAGGTATTCAACTTTTGAAGGCAAGGTAAGTATGGGACTCTTAGATTGATATCTTTCTAATTACTTTGGTCAAGTATTCATTTTGATACAATCTAAAGAGTATAATGAAATAAGAAATGTAGCACAGAAATTCCTACCACATTCTAAATTATGATAAGATGGAACCTGAGTTAATCTCAAACCTACTTATGGACAAAAGAAGATGTTTCATATAAGAATCTTGCTTATTCATAAGTAAGTTTACTATTTTGATATTCCTTTGGTTGATTACATAAAATTTTAATGAAGAGTTAAAAGAGGAAGTACCTTTCTCTTGCTTTTAAGATTTTGGGGATGAAATCCTTGTTAGAGGTTGATGACTTGTAACACCCCTGACCTGGGTTTTGGGGGAACCCTATTTGTTTTGCTTAAGTAAGTTGTTTGAAACTTTAATATAATCCTTTGAGGTGTTTTACTAACATGTGACACGTCTATGTTTCAAGTTTGGTCCCGTTTGAATAATGTTTGTACAATGATTGCTTATTTTGGACCAGAGTGCAATGTACCCAAGATAAGGGGTTACCTTGTAATATCACATGTTGAGTGTGTCCTTACTACTTTAACATCATGAGGACATGATGATGCTGTGGGGTGCCTTGTGGATAACTTAAGTTTCAAGTTGAGCATGTGTGGATGATGCTTGTGCTTTGCGTGCTAGTTTTGATGTAAATTGTAATTTACCCAAAGCAAGGGGTTAGCATGCAAATTACCATCTCTAGAGTGTCTCTTCTCTCTCTTAGCATCATCAAGAGGAGATATAAATGAGGGGGAACCTTGTTTGAATCTTGGTTGAATGATAGCACCCTTGATGGTGAAAGAACCAAAGAGTGTTGAGTACCTTGAACCCTAAATAAGGTTGTGTCGAGTTATGAAGTATATATGGGAGTGCCTATCAACTTGGAAGCCATAGATGAGGTCCCATATTGGTTTAAAAACTTTTTTAAGTATTAATATATGTCTAAGAACCTCAAGTAGGGAAGTCTATTGGTTTAGATGTTCCTTACAAAAGTTGTATCGGTTTGCATATAAAGTGATATTGGGTTGTGATATCTTATCAAGCAAGATACCCAATGGCTGATATCTCATCCTTGAATTATCCACAAGATTTTTGCATGTCGATATAATCATGGATGCATGGATCCGCCATGCATGGACACATTTCACTCAAGTGGATATGGTGGTGACACTTCACATACACTCTCTCTCATGAGCCTCAACTATATAAGCCTCTCTTTTCATCTAGTAGTAAACATTTTGACCCTCATATCATCCCTCCCTTGGCGTATGACCTTAGGAGCTCAAGGATCAAGAGGAATAACGAGCATCTTGTCTAAGGTGAAGCCATGGTCATCTTCAACCTTGGGTGGACTATGCATCTCAGATCATGGTTTCTTCCTTTGTTTTATTTCGCCTTCACCAAGTTTCTAACCATGATACCTTCTTCTTGATGGAGGTGAAGCCATAGATGAATCTTGGACCTTTGGATAAGTCATCTTCAACCTTGGGAACGTGAAGCTTTGGATCTTTAAGCTCTAGTGGTGATCTTGAGGTGGGTTATATAAATTGAACTCAACTTTATTATTATCACCTTCTATCATGCAATACTTGGTGATTCCTTTTCCATTTTGACTTTCCTTGATTTAATGATGATTCTATGAGATCTAAGGATATATGGGGTGTTTTCCATTAACTAGAGTGATAATGGACGAAGGGTTGGAGATTGAAGATGATGGAATCCTCTATTCACAAATCGATATAGGTTTGAGAAAGCCTAACCCGATACAAGGTTATATGAGGGGAAACTGATACATAGGAGGTCCTAAACCATTACCCGTTTGTTACATGTGAAGGACTATTGATGTTGTAGTTGTCTAGACTTTCACCTAATTCTAAAGATGAGGGTAGTCTAATATCTTGAAGATGAGTGAATATATGTAGTCAACCTGATATACCTCAACCCTAGTGACCCAGCACACCTCTAGCCCGACACAAGTATGATGGGCGACACACCTTGGCTGACACACCATGTGAAGGTGTGCGTGACATGTTCTTTGAAGTCAGGGTCGACACACCAAGTAGTAGTGAGGCTGATACCTTGATAGGTGGAAGAATATAAGTGTGTTGATGATGGCTAACCCAATACTATCAAATCCCTAGAACCTGATACACCACGTAACTCAATATCAATTGATGTTGTCTAGGGTGACACATCCTTTGATGTCTTGGCCAACACACACCCAAGATGTTAGTGTGGCCGATACACTGGAATGTGCTATGGTAGACAACACATATTGATATGCATATACAAAGGGCGATACAAGTATGCATAAGTCAACATAAGTGTCATGGCCAACATAAGTAAAGAGTGTTCAGGCCGACACAAGTGATAATGTCTAGGCTGACACAAGTAAATGTGTCTAGGCTGAGTGTAGGTTGACACATGAAGGGTATAATCAAGTTGATACACTATGATGTAGTGAGATGGATATACGTTAACAAGTGTAGGCCAATACACCCTAAAGAGGGTGAAGTTGATACAACAAGTTAAAGTTGAATCTAATGTCCTAATGAGGATGAGAGAGAAACTTATATCACTCATGTTGATAATCAATTAATGATAATTGATGAGAGTAATCAAGTATGATTGAATACTAATGGAAATGAAATAAGCTTCTAAATGTGAGGAGTTATGAATTAGGGTTTAGTTGTTGAATATAACCTTAAAAACCCTAATCGTCTATAATAGAAACCCTAACCCTAATCATGAGAGGGTTGTAACTTGATTGAGGGATTTTTCTTTTATGGAATAGTGTTGATATTTAAATTGATATCTCTTTTATCATGAGATATTAACCATGCAAGTGTTTTGAGATAATGAGCATAGCCAACTACAGGCTATGGTGATGTGAAATTACATAGATTGCATGGGCCATGCGTGAGCCATGTGAAATACTTGTACAACAAGTATGATGTTTATATGGGTCTAACGACCTATAGGTGGTTGTTTCCTAGTGAGAGGTAACATGTTTCAATAATGAACTAAAGGGATTGAAACCCCGTAGCATGTGATAATGATGATGAGATGAGATTCTCAGTAGCATGTTTAAAAGAATGAGATCCCAGGATTAATTGTGATAAAGTAACAAGTATGTGTTACAATTTTTTTGTGATTTCTTAAAGGATGTATTATGCTATTCTTTGTAGCATTTACTTGGTGGTATATGTGTAACTCGATTGATGTTGTGATACACCTAAGGTTGTAGGTTGCCTTAGCCATATATCCATTCAGTGTTAGAACTTGTTGGATGGTGAAACGAGTTTAAGTCAGAATGCATATTGTTGAATATGTGCGGATGTATAATTAATCATCTTCATGCATTCATAAAATAATTATGTGATATGGATGGACATGAGTGAGCCAGTCCTTTCCTTAAATAATGGCCATGCATGAACCAATCCTTTTATAATAATGGTCATGAATGAGCCAATCCTTTTAATGAATAATGGCCATGCGTGAGCCAATCCTTTTATAATATGGATGACCATGAGTGAGCCAATCCTTTTCTTGAATAATGGCCATGAGTGAGCCAACTCTTTATATATTAGAATGGCCATGAGTGAGCAAATTCTATCCTAATAGCCATGAGTGAGCTATTCTCTAGCGCTATGACATGTACCAAGGTGGACTAGTTGATTAAATAGTTGACTACATGTCACTATCAGTAGTTGACTAATATGTCTCTACATTGTCTCTCATACTAATCGGGAGTTGTGGGTGAGGTCTTAGAGTCCGGCTCTTCTTGGACCTTGTATGGCACAGTTGATGACCCTTTTTAGGGTGCAGTTGGATTTGGGTGGTACAACTCAAATCCTTAGGGCATTAGTTAGGGCATAAAATAGGATCTATTATATGTGATTGAATGTGAGTGTGTGCATCATAAGCTTGAGCATTGTGTGCCTAAGTATGTGCATAATCATGAGATTGATTATTGAAAGATTCAATTATTTGTGTGGCATATTTCTCTTGAGAATGGAATACAAAATATTTAATGAGGTTGTAATTGTATTTGTATGACATAATCGGTAGTTTTTATACATGTTGTTCATATTTCTTCAAAGTGATTACTCGAACTACTATTCAATCATAGTTATCTAAACTGCACAGTTATGATAATATTCCGTCATGCTCATAATATATGGTCAGATCTGTTTAGTATAGTGCAGCTTTAATTTCTGTTCTAATAACAATATAACTGTGATTATAATATTGTTGGTGGAGAGTTATATCTCCCACTGGGACTTTTATCTCACCCCATGGGTTCCACAACTTTTTAGGTGGATGTGTACGAGGAAGTAGAGATCGTGTAAGCTGAGACAGGACAACAGTGGGAAGAAGACCTAGAAATTTGAGGTGGTGTGTTGTTAGTTGTGTTTTGTTGTAGATAGAAGTCCTATGTATAGTCCATGTGCTCTCATGTCCTTGAGGGGGTAGTCTCACTATGGTTTCCTGATTGATCTGAGCTTTTGACTAATTTGTTGTTGTTGCTTATAGTTTACCCATATACATATTTCGAGTAATGGAAAACTTGTGTTAGATGGAATAGTAATGCACCATGTTGTATATATATGACAGTCTTTGGGCCTTCTTGTAAAGAGTTTTCTGGTTGTGGATCTTTATAGAAAATGGTTTTTTATTTTATCAATTTTTAGTAATCTTCTATTAATGGTTATTTCTGCGTGATTTGTGTAATCTCATTGTTAGTGTGATAACGGGTGTTACACTCTAGATATGGCAATGGGGGCTTTGTTGGACTAAAGGATTGGTCAGATTCCACATGCTATCTACTATGCAATTAAAACCCATGATGAGGGTTAAAGAATTACACAACCACTGAGAAGGAGTTGATTGTCATGATCTTTGCACTTGATAAATTTCATTCTTACCTTTTGCAAAACAAAGCTATTGTCTATATAGATCATGCATCCTAAAAGTATCTTATGGTGAAGAAAGATTCTAAACCAAGATTTATTCACTAGATCCTATTGCTCTAAGAGTTTCATTTAGATATTGTTGACAAGAAGGAATTGAAAATTCTACAGTTGATCACCCTTCCCGTATTAAGACACCATATGATGATGTGAACCAGATTAAGGAGATAATGCCACATGAGAAGTTATTCTTACTTTCCTCAACCCAAATACCATGGTACAAACACTTACCTTGGGTAGTGGGAGGATACCAAGCACTTGGACAAGGTAAGAGAGTAAGATATTGTTTTCCATGGTGAAAAAATATGTGTGGGATGAACCCCATCTTTTAAAGTATTTCTCTGATCAACTCATAAGAAGGTGTGTCCCTAAAAGTGAGAAGCAAGAGATTGTCTCCATGTGCCATTCTGGCATTTATGGAGGACATTTTGGAGGAAAACATACAGTCGCTAAATTTATCCAAAGTGGATTCTATTGGCCAACATTTTTTAAAGATTCAATTGAATATTGCAAGACTTTCTTGAAGTGCCAAAAAGTGGGTACTATCTCAAAACGGGACACGATGCCTCTATCCCCTATTATAGTAGTTGAGGTGTTTTGTAACATCCCTGGCATGGGTTATGGCTTAACCCTAGAAGTTTTATTTAAGCAAGTTATTTACAAACTTGTTCTATTCTTTTGAAAATTAATTAAGACTCTTTGTGAAGTTTATTTTCAAGTATGAACTTAATTGCAAACTATATGTGCATTATATGATAGTCTGAGTGAAAAGTGCAATTTACCCAAGATGAGGGGTTACATTGCAATATGTCACATGTTGAATGTGTCCTAAGTGTTTTAAATATCATAAGATAAAAAATGATACTAAGTTGTGGCGTGTGTAAAGCCTAAATTTCAAGTATTGAGCTTGTTTGAATGATACTAGTGCCTTGGGTACCAATTTTGGAACAAATTGTAATTTACCCAAAATGTAGGGTTGTTATGCAAATTGCCACTCCTAGAGTGTTTCTACTCCCTCTATGTGTCATTTAAAGGAGAGAGAAAGAAGGACAGGCCATGTTTGAACCATCTTTGAGTAATGGTACTCTTAGTGATGAAAAGACTAAGAAAGGATTGAATTTGAAGCCCTTACTTGAGTTGTATCGGGTTGTAGACTTGTAATGGGAATGCCTATCGGCCAAGGAGCCATAAAGGGGATCCCATATCAGTTTGTGGACTCTTGGAAAAGGCCATGTTGACCTAATCACCTCAGGGAGGTAATCCATGATGAGTTAGATGCTCCTTGCTAAAAGTGTATCGGTTTGCTTTATTTGTGAGATAAAGATGAGATATCTTATCCAACAAGATAAGGAATGGTCGAGATATTATCCCTAGATTATCCTCTAGATTTTTGCATGTCAATATAAATGCAAGAGCATGCATGGACATGTGTCAATCATGAATGGCCATGTGTCACCTAGTAGCATATGGTGAAGACACCTCTTATACACCTTCTCTCATGAACCCCAAGTATATATACCTTTCCTTCCACCTACTAATGGAAGTTTACAAACCCCACAACTCTCTTTCTTAGATATATCGTGCATACCCACTTAGATATCATGAAAAGTGGCTCAAGGAGAAAGGGGAGATCGAGCACCAAGCTTAAGGTAAGGCTTTGGTCATCTTCAACCTTGGTTGAAGCATGATTTCGGGTTATAGACACTCCTCTCTTTTCTTCTTCACCAAGTTCTTAACTATGGTGATTCCTTGTATATGGAGGAGTTGTGAACAATCCTTGGACCTTTTATAAGCTCATCTTAAACCTTAGGAACGTGATTTGGAGCTTGGAGCTTTGAAGTTGTTCATAAGGCGGGTTATATAACTTGAACCCAACTATGTTATTATTCACTTTCAATATTGTTGAACTTGATGATTTACTTTCAATTTAGAACTCCTTTGATTAATTGATGTTCCTTTGAGTTTCAAAAGTATCTTAGGACTTTTATCCATGATCTAGAACAGTAAGAATAAGAAACTAGAGGTTGATGATGATGACATCATCATCATCTAACTCGATATGGGTTGAAGCATCTCTAAACCCGATATGATGAAGTGAACACACCATTAACTCAATATGGTAATGAGTAGGTAC
Source organism: Alisma plantago-aquatica (assembly GCA_963693085.1). NCBI lineage: Eukaryota > Viridiplantae > Streptophyta > Magnoliopsida > Alismatales > Alismataceae > Alisma > Alisma plantago-aquatica. Next base: position 757,621,223 of record OY856414.1, read on the forward strand.
CTCTTGCACGATATGATGATGAATTTCATACCTCATGCATGATATGTTGTTAAGAAAACACTATGTGCATGATAGGAGATCAAGTCATACACCCTATGCACGATAGGGAACCAAGCATGAACTCCAACCCGATATACTAAAACCCTAGAGGATAAGTAACCTGATATGTTGATATGAGCATACTATAAAAACGATATGGTGAGGAGTGTATACCTCATGGGAAGTATGAGTGAAGCATAGATACACTATAAGCATGATATAGGGCCAAGTATTCACCTCCTACATGATATGGTGTTAGGTTTATATCCTAACCCGATATGGGTTGAAACCCTATATGGTGATATGAAACCCAAGATGATGGGTAAACTGATATAGTGGTGAGTGATACCACATGGATGATATGATTGATATTTCATGGATGATAGGAATAGAACCTACTTGTACCTTGTGAATGATATGAGGTTAAATTATACCTCATGCACGATATGGCACACTCTACCCGATATGGTGGAAAACCCTAGATGATAGATTGAAACCTGATATAACCTATCCTTTGTGTAATGGATTGTTGTAGAAGAATTCAATGAGATACCTAGCTTGTCATGTAACTATATGATAGAACTGATCCTTGAAGGTATAAAAGGTTATGAGCATAATCAACATGGAAATTCGATATGGAATCCAACATGGAAATCTGATATGGAATCCAACATGGAAATCCGATATGGAATCTGACATGAAAACTTAATATGGAATCCAACATAGAAACCGATATGGTATGAGCTACTTGAACGATACTAGGATAAGGAAAATACCTTATGCACGACATGGTGCACACCTTATACACGATATGGTAGAAAGTATACCCTTATACCCAATATGTGGTCAAACACCTAGCTCATACACGATATGAGAATGACTTAAGGTGATATGAACTAAGTGATAGCCAACCTGACATGGGTACATGATATGGAATAGGGGATACATCCTAAAATCTGATATGGTCATATGGGTACACCATGATGCCTGCGATAGTGATGAATCTATATTTATCATGATTTTTAGTCGCCATTTTGGGCCCAATTCAACTCAATTCTCTCACTTTCATCTACTCAATCTTACAAAATGCAAGATTTATTAATTGATTCAATTATCAAGATTATTAACTAGATTTATATCGATTTTTTGTAGATCATGATGAGGTTCAACCATCAACTGGAACTCACTCAAGATCCTCTCAACCTTGGTCTTGACCAAACGGTTTTGCCTATTCAGCCTTGATCAATCGTTCTGTACCAAACAATTTGCCCTAGCGGTCTACCCATTCAGTTTTTACCTCTCGGTCTTAGCCATTCACCCACATGGCCCTCCTCTCATCGCTTTGCCTTAATGGTCTTGAGCCTTCACGCCCCCTTTATACGGTCTCAAGACCGTGTGAAGCCTCACGGTCTCAAGATCGTATGAGCAGTCGCCTCCCCAAGACCATTTGAAACCCATCGGTCTTCAAGACCGTTTGCATCCAAACTGTTAAGACTTCATGACTGATTGGAGATGAAGACCGTTTGGACACTGAAGACCATTTGGACACCGAAGACTGGTTGGACAATCAAAACTGATCAGAGCAAGACCATTTGGACAAGCGAGACCGCGAGAGGCACAGACCGTTAAGCAGTGATCGGTCTCCAAACTGATTGGAGGCCATCAATCCTCAAGACCATTTGGAAGCGCACGGTCTCAAGACAGTTAGACCAGCAGACCGTGAGACTATTTGTAGGAGAAGAACACTAGAGCATCCAAACCGTGAAGAACCAGTTCGACCCAAGACCGTTTGGTCAATCCAATAAGAATGTTAGGAATAACCGTTCAAGCAGACCGTTTTCTCCAAACCGTGTAAAGAGCACTCATGCCAAAAATTTGAGGACATGACCAGTGCCTATAAATAGAATCACAAGGGTCCTCATTCGGCATTAGATCGGGGACGCCACCAGGCTTCCCAAATGCAAGGTTCGATCCAGATAAATCTATGTACATCCACACCATTGCGACTCCACCTACTGCTCCTTTTGCTGCAAGCAAGAAGGTCAAGATGAGAAAAGAAGGAGGAGAAGAAGGGCTGCTCAGTCTGCCTTGGTGGTTCTTCCTTCTTATCCAAATCTGCTCTGACACGATGTAGAAGACTGCATCATCTTCACCGAGCTGCAATTACGTTCTGCATCATGTTCATGGCAGAATCTTCCCTCTCTCTTGTTCTTCTTGTTTCTCGCATCATGAGCGAGTAGTTCCTTTTCGCTGGGGTATGGGGACTAGCCCCACTGCCCATGCTTTCATGTCTTTTCATTTTAACATTCTAAGGCAATGTATATAACTTTTCATTTCATTTTTAATCGTCGATGTTTGCTTGTAGATTGATCATCTGCTTGCTTTTATCTTGTTCTTTCCTATGTTGCGAGAACTTCAATATGTTTGATAGAATGTCAATTAATGTGGTTGACTCCCAAACTAGAAATAGAATGGGATTCCTTGAGGTCATAAGTATATGATCCGTGAGGGGACGAGCCATCTAGCCCACGGTGACGCTTCTGTGTGCCTAATGCCTGTATAGGGGGCCCACAGCTTCAGTTGGATTTCTATATCTTCGGAACTGTAAGTTCATGATCTAGATGGTGATGAGACATCTGATGCCTAAGGTGATGCTTACGTGAACCTAAACATTCCTCAGGGAGGGTTCGCAGCAGTTCTATTTGGATAGTTAGATCTTGCAAGGATGTTTGGTGAATGGATGGGTTTGCATGTGTAGTGGTGGTGAAACCTGAGACCACCCCAGTGATCCCATATCATTAATCTAGATCAACTTAAATTCTACTTTTTACTTTCTTGCACTTAGTTTGATTAACCTCAAATCAATCAATCGTTCTAAATATTAGTCTTACTTGAGCTATATTCGACTAACAATGATTCTTAAAAACATTATCTCTTGGGATTCAATCCTCAACTATACTGTGATAAGACCCATCTGCTTGCGGGTGGTATTATTGTACAAGGTTTTGGTAAAAGCTCAGGGATTTCAACCTTGGGTGAGTTTGTTAGTGTGATAATATTCCATGTCAAATTCTGGTGTCGTTGTAGGGGACAATGGAATCAGTTAGTCAAATCTAGTTCCTTTGAGGCTAATCTAGTATTTTACTTTTCTTTTGATAACAATTGATCATCTACTTGAATTTGACTCTACTTCATCTATCTCACTTTCAAAAGATCTTTTCATCTCAGGTACCCCCAAGACTAGTGCATGCACTGCTTGAACAGTCTTGGACTCTCTTATAGCTTTGATCCTGAGATAGACAGAACCTTTTGTCGTCAAAATAGAGAAAACCAAGCTAGAATGGCTCAAGAGGAGGAAATAGCTCGAAGGGTTTCTCAAGCCCTTAATGCACAAAGAGAAAGTCTAATGCAAGAAGCCAGAGTTGTAGTCTAAGAAGAAATCCAAGCAGCACAAGGAGCAGCACAAGCAGCAGAACTGCAAAAGGATCTTAGGGAGTTCTCAATCCCTAAAGTTGCTGATGTTCATCACCCAGTACAACCACCTCCTATCAACGCTCCCAACTTTGAGATTAGGGCACATTGGATCACCTTGCTTCAAAACTACCCTTTCTATGGTAAACAAGGAGAAGATAGCCAGGAACATCTTCTAAGATTCATCGATTTATGTACCATGACAAAACAAAATGGAGTATCTAACGATGCCATTCGACTCCGTCTCTTTAAGTATTCTCTCACTGATAGAGCTATAAGTTGGTATAACTCCTTGCAATGCGAACCCATCACCACTTGGGAACAACTTCAAAATGTTTTTCTAGAAAAGTTCTACCCTCCCTCTCTCACCTATGAAATTAGGGGTCAAATAACAATGTTCACTCAAGCCCCTGGAGAATCACTTATTGAAGCATGGGAAAGATATAAAGATCTTCTACGCAAGTGTCTACACCATGGAATTCCTAAGAATCAACTCATTGAGATCTTCTAGAGGGGTGTGGATGACGATATCAAGAGATTTTTAGACTCCTCGTCTAGAGGAAACTTCATGCGTCAAAGTTATGATAGTGCATGGAAGGTTGTCACCCTTGGAGCTGAAAATCAAGCTAATTGGGGTAGGTATGTAAGCAAAGGAGTGTTGAAGGTACCTATGGATGAAGTTATTCCATATTACAAGTCCATCGTTGAAACCCTCAAACTCTTAGTTGCCAAATAAGACCATATCGAATCGTCCCTTACTACCTATGAAAGAAGACATTCACTCCCTCAATAACAAGAACAGATCAAGTCAGCCCATTATTTTACGAATCATGTAAAGGCACTGATCATTCTACATTAGCCTGCAATGTTCTATATGATGTGGTTCTAAGCAACACTTATGGGCAAGGAGATAATGGTCAAATGGAAAATCTTAATGTCGTCAACACCATCCTAGGTCAAGGATATTACAATCCGAATCAGAACAGGAACCATCCTGGTTTTCAATATGGAAACCCTTCAGGAGTGGAAAACTCATGACAATTTGGTTCAAATAATCAGCAACGAGGCCCACCAGGATTCCAGTATAATCAACAGCAAAATTTCGGGAATCAAGGGAATCATAGGGGTAACTTTCAGAACAGGAACTACAACAACTACCAGAATAACTCTCAGTTCCAGAATCCCAGCCAAGTGCCATACCAGAACCCACAACAAGGGCAACAAGCCAGTCCTATCTCCCCTGATGACAAGCTAACGGCCATTGAAAAGATGTTGCAGTCACAGCAAACCATGATAGCTAACCAGCAAGCCCATCAGAGGGCTATTGAATCGCAACTAGCTCAACTTGCAGCAAGCATGAAACCACCTGCGGGAGCCTTTGCTAGTCAACCAGAGAACAATCCTAAGCACCCTGAGCAATTAAAAGCTTTCACCACCAGGTCTGGAAAAGACTATTCGGATCCTCCTGTCAAGACACCTGTGGTTATTACAGACGAGGATGAACCGATGATTGTTCAAGACTCTAAAACACCTGAGTCTCAACCAAAAGAGCCAGCAACTACTGATAAGATAGACAAGGAAAGTTCTAAAAAATCTGCTGATACCGAGAAAGAAATACCAGAGTCGGATGTTCCAGTGTACAAACCTTGTCCCCCTTTCCCTGCTCGTTTAAGGCAAACCAAGCTTGATACTCATTTCAATAATTTCAAGGAAGCCATGAAAAAGCTTCATGTTGATATACCTTTTCTAGATACGCTGGCTGAGATACCAGCCTGGACGAAGTACTTGAAGTCACTTCTCACAAGGAAATATATAACTGAAGAGTATGAAATAGTCAAGTTAGCAACAACCACTTCAGACATAATTCAGAGTAAGATGCCAAAGAAGTAGAAAGATCTAGGATCTTTTGGGATTTCTTTCCATATCGGTGATTCTTCCTGTAAGAAAGGATTGGCCGATCTTGGTGCTAGCATCTCCATCATGCCACTTAGCCTTTGCAAGAGGCTAGGGTTTGTTGAGCTTCTTCCAACTGGCATGACCATATAGCTTGCACATAACACTGTGACTCTACCCTTAGGAATCATTGAGGATGTCCCTGTCAAGGTAGGAAAAGACTCTTATGTTCCTTGTGACTTTGTCATCATGGACATAAAGGAAGACACTAGATATCCTCTCTTCTTTGGACATCCGTTCCTTGCCACTGTGAGAGCTCTAATTGATGTTGAGGCAGGAACATTGTTGCTCAGACTTGGTAAAGAAACTCTCGAATTCAAAATTTTTGAAAGTATGCGAAGACCAAACATGCAAGAAGAAGTATACTTGATTGAGTGCATAGAGTAGATGTCACTCCTCATGCAAGAGGATTATGAAAAAGAAGATCCTTTAGGAATGGCTCTTACTGATCCAAATGTAGATAGTTCAACTGACGAACAAGTGAAAAGTTGTGTTCTCCACTTCGATACTGCTGAAGAAGACCATGAAGCCAAAATTGAGGAACTCAAAGTTGTGGATGTTACTGAGGAAACATGTGAGAAACCACAAGCTCCTGAAATGAAACCCCTACCTGAGGGACTAAAAAATGTGTTTCTAGATGACCTTAAGGTCTACCCAGATATCATAAATTCAGATCTAACGGTAGAATAAGAAGACAAACTCTTGACAGCATTAAAGGAGAGAAGAAAAACCATAGGCTATAAGATGAGTGATCTCATCGAGGTCAGTCAAGCACTGTGCATGCACAAAATCCCCATGATGGAAGATCACAAGCCAACAGTTGAACACCAAAGGAAGCTTAATCTGAATATGAAAGAAGTTGCCCGCCTTGAAGTTATAAAGTTGCTCAAGATAGGAATTATCTATCCGATCTCTGATTCACCATGGGTAAGTCTTGTGCACGTTGTTCCGAAGAAGGGTGGAACTATAGTGATACGAAATGAAGACAACAAACTCATCCCCACTAGAACAGTCATCGGGTGGAGGTTGTGTATCAATTACCAGAAGTTAAACAAGGCGACATGAAAGGATCATTTCCCAATGCCCTTTCTTGATCAAGTCTTAGATAGGTTGGCTCACCAAGAATATTTCTGTTATCTCGATGGTTACTCTAGATTCTATCAAATTCCTATACATCTAGATGACCAAGAGAAAACAACTTTTACCTACCTGTTTGGAACATATGCCTTTAGAAGAATGTTGTTTGGTCTCTGTAATGCGCCTGCAACTTTCCAACGTTGCATGGAAGCTATATTCACTGGTCTCACTGAAACTATTATGGAAGTCTTTATGGATGACTTTTCTGTGCATGGAGATTCATATGACTCGTGCCTGAAGCACATTTCCCTTATCCTTAAACAGTGTGAAGAAGCACATCTTGTGTTGAATTGGGAGAAGTGTCACTTTATGGTAAAGGAAGGCATTGTCCTTGGTCATAGAGTCAGCAGCCGAGGTATCTATGTAGGCAGAGTGAAAATCGAAGTGATTTCCTAACTTGATATTCCAACGAATGTAAGAGAAGTTTGTGTGTTCCTAGGTCATGCAGGCTTTTACAGACAATTTATAAGGGATTTCTCCAAGATGAATAAGCCGATGACGAATTTGTTGCTTAAGGATGCAGAGTTCCATTTTGACGAAGAATGTGTCAAAAGTTTTAATAACCTGAAACAAGCTATAACGACAACACCCATCATTAGAGCTCCCGATTGGGATCACCCATTTGAAATTATGTGTGATGCCAATGATTATGTTATGGGTGATGTCTTAGGCTAATGTATAGAAAAGAAACATTATGTGATCTACTATGCATCGAAGACCCTCGATGAAGCTATAGGAACTATGCAACTACTGAGAAAGAACTTCTTGCAGTAGTGTATGCCTTCGACAAGTTTAGATCTTACCTCATTGGTTCTAAAGTCATTATCTACATAGATCATGCAGGTATTCATTACCTCCTGGCAAAGAAAGATGTTAAACCCAGATTAATCAGATGGATTCTCCTATTGCAAGAATTTGATCTTGAGATAAGAGATAAGAAAGGTACAAAGAATGTTGTAGCAGACCACCTCAGTCGCATCCACACCTTGGAAACTGAGAAGATCCAAATTAACAATTCCCTTCCAGATGGCCAGCTTATGAAAATTTTAGAAGCTACCCCTTGGTACTCGGACTATGTGAACTACCTCACCGCTGGTATCATCCACCCAGACTAACTGGAAATGCACTGAATAAATTCATGCATGATGTGAAACAGTATCACTGGGATGAGCCATACCTATTCAAGCTCTGTGCTGATGGTCTCTACAGACGTTGTATCACTGAAGAAGAAGCTCAACCTATTTTAGAGCAATGTCACTCAGGCCCAGTTAGAGGCCATATGAGTTCTAAGAAAATAGCTTTAAAGCAATGTGGATTCTTTTGGCCAACCATATCCCAAGATTCCTACAACTTTACTTTATCATGTGACAAGTGATGGAGAAAGAGTAACATAACAAAGAGAGATGAGATGTCGCTGAAGTTGTGGCAAGAAGTCGAGATATTTGATGTTTGGGGTGTGGATTACATGGGTCCATTCCCGTCTTCACATGGATTTTCCTAAATCCTAGTTGATGTTGACTACATCTCAAAATGGGTAGAGGTCATACCAACCGTCACTAGTGATTCGAAACATGTCATCAAATTATTCAAGGATATTATTTTTCCTCGTTTCTATAACATCCTTGACCTGGGTTATGCTTTAACCCTAGATGTTTTGTTTAAGAAAGATAATTATATGATTGCTCTTATCTTTTGAAAAAAGTAATTAAGGCTCAAGAGGAACTTATGTTTCAATTTTAGTCCTTTTTGAATAATGTTGAAAACAATGTTTTTCCCATTTTGGACTAAAGTGCAAATTACCCAAGTTGAGAGGTTAACTTGAAAATGTTACATGATAAAATGTTCCTCAAGTGTTGAAGCATCATAAGAATGAAAATGATGCAGAGGTATGGCTTGTGGTAGCCTGAGCACCAAGAAAGAGCTTATTAAGCAATGTTTGTGCATTAAAACCTAGTTTTGGTGTAATGTGCAATTTACCCAAAACCTAGGGTTCAATATGCAAAATACAACTTCTTGAGAGTCCCTAATGTTTCTTGGTATCAATTATATACAAGAAAATCAGAGGGGCATCTCATTTGAATCTCTTTGGGGGAGAGAGAATCTTGATATTAAAATAAGCAAGACTTCAGCATAATTGAAACCCTAATTCAATTTAATGCAAAAATAAATATATTAATGGAAGTGCCCTTCAACCAAAAATGTTATGGTTGAATTTATATAAGTATGGACGTCCTTGTTCCTTGCAATGGCACCGAAATATCTAAAGTGAGTGGAGAGCCCACTCACATTAGTTAAAGAAAAAGTAATATCCACTAATTTTTTGATATTATAATTATATTGATTAAGGTGCTTAATTTGTTTTCTTTTAATTCATGGATAAAGAAGAGGATTTCGAAGGGGAGGATGATGGTTTCGTATGCAAGGAAGTGAGGGGGATAAGTGGCACCAATTTTGGGAATTAAAGGATTTTTATAACACTTTCTCTCTCTTGAATTTTCCTTATATACATTCCATTCTTTTACCCACATGAAAGACTTTTTCGACTCTTCTTTCTTTCCTTGCTTTGGCCGAGCACAAGGGAGATTAGTAGAAACAGGAGGACATACCCCAACCTGTAGGTAATCTCCATAGTCATCTTCAACCTTGAATTCATGGTGGAAATCGAATTTCAACACTCATTCTCTTCTTTTCTTCATTCAATGTTCAACCTTGATCATCATTTGCATCCAAAGGCTTGAGAACGGACCTTGGATAGTTGAAAAAGGTTCTTTCACCATTGAGGACGTGAATATTGAAGCTTGGATTCAACTTTGAAGGTGGTTTATATAACTTGAAACCTTAAACATCATTATTGATTTCATTTCTTCATCATATGTTGATTCCTTTTTCTTTCCCGAATTTCCTTTTGATTAATTGTTGAAATCATAACAAAGATCACAGAAAATTTCGAAGGTTTGTAGCTTGAAGATGATGATGTCATATTAGCACACACCTCAAGAAATATTAGGTCCTAACTATTTCAATTTGATGGCCAAATGATCTCAAGACCGTTTGAGATCAAACGGTCTCAAGACCGTTTGAGATCAAACGGTCTCAAGACCGTTTGAGATCAAACGGTCTCAAGACTGTTTGGATCAAACGGTCTCAAGACCGTTTAGGGGAAAACGGTATCAAGACCGTTTGAGGTCTAACGGCCTCAAGACCATTTGGGGTCAATTACTGATTTGGATGAATGAAGATCCAATGGTTCAAACTGATTTAATAGTAATGGTTTCAAGAATGGATGATCCATTGATTACAAACCCTAATCGAATTGATTGGCTGAAACCCTAAATTGATTGAGTCATTTTCTATGTTGAATGGCCCAAACGGTCTCAAGACCGTTTGGAGGCAAACAGTCTCAAGACCGTTTTAGGCTAAATGGTCTCAAGACTATTTAGAGGTCAAGGGCTGTGATGGATGGTTGGAGATCCAAGGGTTGTAATTTGATGTACTTTCAATGGTCTCAATGTTGGATGGTTCAATGAGTACAAACCCTAAAATCGATTGATTGGTTGAAGGAAAACCCTAGATGATCCTTTCGGTTTCAAGGTGGTTTGGACCAAATGGTCTTGAGACCGTTTGAGTCCAAACGGTCTTGAAACCATTTGGGATCAAACGGTCTTCAAACCGTTTGAGACCAAACGGTCTCAAACTATTTGATGTTCAATCGGTTTCAATGATGGGTTGTTCATTCGGTCTCAAGGTTAATTTGATCAAACAGTTTTAATGGTTGAAGGCATCAAACGGTTTCAAAATTGTTTAAGACCAAACGGTCTCAACCCTAGATGCCCAAACGGTTTCAAAACCATTTGGAGGGCAAACGGTCTCAAAACCGTTTGGAGGTTGAGGGGTCAAGACCGTTTGGAAATTCAATGTAACCAAAACCGTTTGGAGACCTAATGTGATGAAAGGTCAACTAACCCTATGTTTGTTAATAATGTATATCAAAGATAATTTCAATGGTTGTACCTTTAAGGTACCAGGGTGATTAGTACCCTTAGAGGGGTTAACCTTTGATGCTTATGGAAGCAATATCTCAGTACATAATGTTAACCCTAAATGTATGTACTGGAATGAAGGGTTGACCTAATCTAATCAAGCTTGAAGTAATCAACATCCTAGAGAGGATGAGAGAGAGGAATTCATACATGTATAATAATCATGTAGTGGTTAAGCCTCAATACTTTCAACATGAATAAAATATGTAATTAGGGTATGATCCTTGATAAAGAGATCATGAAACCCTAATCGAGAAGGTTGATGAGCCCTAACCCTAATTTAGGGCAATGCAAGGTGAAACCCTAATCTAGGGTAATGGTGTAACCCTAATCTAGGGTGATGATATGAGAAATCCCAATTCAGGGTAATAATATGAAAAACCCTAATTTAAGAGGATGCTTCATGAAACCCTAATTTCGGGTAAAGTTATATGAAACCCCAATTTGGGGAAAAGTTATAAGGAATAGGGGTGTAAACGGTGCGGGTATGGTGCGGGTCTGGCCGTACCCATACCCATACCCATCTAATTTAGTGGGTCTGGTTCCAGTTCTAGACCCACATAATACAAAACCTGGACCCGCACCATACCTGTACCCACAATAATAGCGGGTATGCGGTGTGGGTATGCGGGTAAGCGGTTCTATAAAACATCATATTGTTTATGTAAGAGAAATGACTATGTTATATATATATTTAACACAACAAGATATTGTTATCATATAGTATATTAACATGAAATAGTTATATTAGACAATGTTATATTCTATACAATAAAATTAATTGAGTAATTGTTTACATATTTGTAGTCATGATCATAACATTTAATTTATGTAGAAAGTAATGTAGATTAGTATACATTTTGATTTTAAGTTTACATATGATGTTCGTTATTGTAACTAGAATAGCTAATTCTTAGTTATATGACTAGTCTCAACCTTAGAGTAGGATATAATCTCAATAATTATATTAATTAGACTAGTAAAGAATGATATATAACATATTATTTTAGTAGTTACTTATGTATAGCGGGTACACGGGTCTAATGGGTCTAGGTCCAAGCATACCCATTATTGGACCCGCTTATATGCGGGTCCAAGGGTATACAGGTCCAAGGGTATGCGGGTATAAAAAATTAGACCCGTGATAGGTTTTTTAAGGGTCCGGATTTGCGGGTCCACGGGTCTACTCGTACCCATTTACATCCCTAATAAGGAACCTTAATTCAAGATAATGATGTATGAAACCCTAATCTAGGGTGATGCCATGTGAAACCTTAATGATGTGATGTGATGTGAAACTCTAATCTAGGGTGATGCTATGTAATGCTATGTGAAACCCTAATATGAAACCTTAACCCTGATATAGGGTGAAGGTATGTGAAACCCTAATTTTGGGTTATAGTGCATGAAACCCTAATCTTGGGCAATATGATGATCAACCATAACCCTAATTTTGGGTAATGGGATGAGTATCCCTAATTGACATGAATTTGGAAACCCTAACCCTAATCAGGGAATAGTGATGCTACCAATACATTGCATAGTGCTGATATGTAATTGATATAATTGTTATCATGAGTATTAACCATGCAGGTATCATGAGATGTTGGGCATAGCCAGGTATGAGCTATGATATTTTATTATTGAAATTGTTTTATGGGCTTTGTGGGCCATAATATGCTTTGTTGCCTAGTAAGAGGTAACAAGAGATTAAATGGGCTTGAAGAGCCATGTGAGATGCTTGTGTAGAAAGTATCATGTTTACCTTGGTCAGATGACCTGAAGGTATTAGTTACCTGATAAGTGGTAACAAGTGTTCTTTGATGAACTGAGGATTTGAAATACCCATATTCCATAATCATGATGATGAGATGTTAAGGAATGAGAATGCCCATGATGTGACAAGGGATTGAGATCCCAATGTTTTATAAAGCTTCAAAAAAGTACTTGATAGAAGTATTACACATTCTTTGTAGCATTTGTTATAATAATTTATGTTTGAAAACCTGACTGATGCTAAAAGAATATGGTAATATACTTAATTAATCAAGTGAAATCTTATCATGTAGAGCCCTTGCCATAGATCCATCATCGTCAGTAGTTGGTGATGGTGAAACAGGTTTTCCTACGGGATCTCCTGGAGGGCATACTGTTGAGTATGTGGGGGTTATGGGCGTGAATATCCTTACACCCTAATGTGGGATTGATGTGAGATAAACATTAAATCTCTCAATTCTTCATTATATGTGCTGGGATGGATGTATCACGAATCTCCCGATAATGTTAATGCAGGATCAATGTGAGATAAACATGAAATCTCTCGATTGCGAAGAGAGTACAGCCGACACTGTAACTCTATAGAGAAGTTGCCAGTATACCCTGGAAAGATATTTAGCAGAGACACAAGATGTCCTGCATTTTGTACTCACACTGACTGAGGAGGATGAGGTCATGGAAATCTGGATCTTCCTTGACCTATGTATGGTACCGATTTCGATTTCACAATGGTCGGTTGGAGTATGAGCGGTATACCTCATCTCCTCAGGGATTAAGTATGATTGTAAAATGTAATCAGCCGTGTAGCATATTTGCTTAAGGTTGAAATACGAGAATCATTGGTTGATGTTACCTTGTTTAGCATATCCTAGATGGATAAATATTATACATGTTCTTGAATTCCTTATTGGATAAGTGGCATGCGGCTTAATCAAGTTATAGCTGAAATGCTTGAATAAGAATATTGCTCTAATCTATTTAGACTTTGATTTATCTGTTGTTGAATATATATGATTCCTCTACTTAGTTTTATTCTATTAAATTGTAATAATAATGTTTTTGGCAGAGAGTTATATCTCTCGCTGGGACAATTTCAATTGTCTCACCCCCATGGGATCCCCTTTTTAGGTAGACACGGAAGAAGAGGCAGAAACCCTATAGCAGGGGAAGAACAGCAGCAGCAATAACAGGGACAGCAGTGATATTCCAGGTGGAGGCACTGGATGTCATATTTTGTATAGAGAGTCTTATGTGTCGTCTCTATACTCTCAGGTCCTCGGAGTTAGTAGTTAGTACTTTTAATGAATCGATCTGAGATTTTGGCTTGATGTCTCGAGGTTCTTATGCTGCATGTGTATAGTTTTAATAGAACAGTTGATGCTTGTAATCCTCGAGAAGGGATGGTACGGGATATGTACTTATGAACCAGGATGTAAATAAAATACATTGGTTCTTGATAAAATAGTTTTCTTGTATTTGGATCTCTTTGTAAATGGTTTAAATTTTTAGTTATTTTTAGTAATCTACTGTTAATGATCGCTTTCGCTTAGTTAATGACATTTTGATCGAACGGTGCGCGACAGTTTCAGAGTACCATGCACCATAATATCCGACGGAGGTTCCCATTTCTTGGAAAGAAGTTTTGAAGCATTACTGAGAAAATATGGTGTAACACACAAGGTAGCCTCGCCCTACCATCCACAAACAACTAGACAGGTAGAGGTTTCTAACCGTCAGCTCAAGGCTATTTTGGAAAAGACAGTCGGCCGCAACCGTAAGGATTGGTCAGTGAAAATCAATGATGTCTTGTGGGCCTACCAAACTGCTTTTAAGACTCCTCTTGGAACCACACCATTTTGATTAATCTGTGGAAAATCTTGCCACCTGCCTGTTGAACTCGAATACAAAGCATGGTGGGCAATAAAACAACTTAATTTTGATATGAAGAAAGCAGGCCAAGCCAGGATTTTGCAACTCTGGGAGTTAGAAGAACTCCGGATGACAGCTTATGAGAATGCACGAATCTATAAAGAACACACGAAACTTTGGCACGATGGTCATCTAAAAAGAAAGGGCATACAAGTGGGAGACCAAGTTCTATTGTTCAATTCAAAATTGAAGCTATTCCCAGGGAAACTCCGTTCTCGCTAGTCTGGACCTTACATTGTCAAGAGCATGTACCCACATTGTGCTTTCTCTCTATGGAGTAAAAAGTCGGGAGAATTCGTGACAAATGGTCAACGCTTAAAGAGATATTTTTCCTCAACCGACATAGGCACTGAAGCAATGTTGGAACTCACCAATCCAGCATATCCACCGTATAATTGAAGGATTCAGTCGAGCCATCGACGTAAAACAAAGGCGCTTATTGGGAGGCAACCCAATCAATAATTTTGTTTTTACTTTTAACTTAGAATTAGAATTTTTCTTTAATTTTGTTTTTACTTTTTAAAAAATTTTGCAATAAATAAAAATCGCATCGCGAGATGCTGTCTTGAGTTCTGATTAGTCTTCATTTTGAGATTTTTAGATGGAGGACGTGCGCTGATTGGAACGCAACCACATCTTGTGGTCCAACCGGCATGAATTTTCTCCTCCATCTCGGATTCAGAGTTTGTTTGGGACGAGCAAATTTCTAAGTTTGGGGTGGAGGGTGGGTGATACGTACATTACTTTCCACCTACACCCATCCTTTTCAGACTAAAGATTTCACCGTTGCATTTTTGATTAATTTTTTTCTAAAATTAAAAAAAAAGTTTTTCACATAAATTGAACAGATATTTGATGAAATTTTGACGTTTTATGTTTCAATAATAGCCTTTACCTAGATAGCTATGCATTTTGAATCATTATACCCTCCTTATTTGAAGAAAATCCTCAAAAGGACCACTTTTTGGAACTAGCCTATTGATTGAAATCATCTTGTGAATCTTATGAATCCTAACATCATGATCTTTATGCAAAAATGGCAAGTGTCTGTCGAACTGATAGGGATCAAACATGGCATGCTTCCTAACTAACTAGTGGAACAATAACATGGAATCCCCACAGGATCCTCATCAAGTCATTATTTGAGCAGAGTAAGACAAAGAGAACGACCTGGTGCACTAAATTGTAAATCAAGTTGCATTCTGATCTGAACTCTCTTCTACACTTCTTCTATCATCCTCGTACCCCTCCATCCATCAAAAAGAAACAAAATAGCCAACATAGTGCCAAACCCTAAGTTTGGGGTGGCACACCACTTCCCTCTATATCCGCTTATTCCATACCCCTCGCTGATAAATAGGGGTGCATCATCAAGAAAAGATGCCAATGCGCACACCAAAAATGCAATCTTGAGTCGAATAGAGGAGAGATTCGCACAAAAAATGCAATAAATGAAATTGCAACTAATATAATAAAAATGTCGATTCGAATAGAGGAGAGATTTATTTCTTCCTTCCATACCACCCGTCACTCCCTTTTCCACCTAAAGGCACAATGAATGCCTCCATTATCCTGAAAAACACCAGTGTCAGATCAAGTGCACACTTGTTGTTCAGCGAGTATCTCTGGACTCTTACAAAACTCTTAGAAATGCTTGTTGAAAAAGTTAGGAGGAAGTGATGTTAGAAAACAAACTCAGGAACGAAGATATGGTAAGATGTGTTCAGTGGTCTCAGGAAGTTGAGATGCTTAGTCATACTGAGCCGAAAGAAAACAATTGTTATGTGAAGAGGAGGCAATCACACTATTTGAAAGTATTCAGTTGGCGACTGTTTCAGACTTTGTGTTACTCGAGGATGAGCAACGTTTAAGTTCGGGGTATTCTAATGAATCCATATTTATCATGATTTTTAGTCGCCATGTTGGGCCCAATTCAACTCAATTCTCTCACTTTTATCTACTCAATCTTAAAAAATGCAAGATTTCTTAATTGATTCAATTATCAAGATTATTAACTAGATTTATATTGATTTTGTGCAGATCATGATGAGGTTCAACCATCAACTAGAACTCACTCAAGATCCTCTCAACCTTGGTCTTGACCAAACAGTTTTACCTATTCGGCATTGATCAATCATTTTTTACCAAACGGTTTGCCCTAGCAGTCTACCCATTCGGTTTTGACCTCTCGGTCTTAGCCATTCACCCACATGGTCCTCCTCTCATCACTTTGCCTTAACGGTCTTGAGCCTTCCCGCCCCCTTTATACAGTCTCAAGACCGTGTGAGGCCAAACGGTCTCAAGACCGTGTGAAGCCTCACGGTCTCAAGATCGTATGAACAGACACCTCCCTAAGACTATTTGAAACCCATCAGTCTTCAAGACTGTTTGCATCTCCAAAACGTTAAGACTCTGGGACCGGTTGGAGATGAAGACCGGTTGGACACTGAAGACCGTTTGGACACCAAAGACCGGTTGGATGATCAAAACTAATCAGAGCAAGACCGTTCGGACAAGCGAGACCACGAGAGGCACAGACCATTAAGTAGTGATCGGTCTCCAAACCGATTGGAGGCCATCAATCCTCAAGACCGTTTGGTGACGCACGGTCTCAAGACCATTAGACCAGCAGACCGCGAGACCATTTGGAGGAGAAGAACTCTAGAGCATCCAAACTGTGAAGAACCAGTTCAACCCAAGACCGTTTGGTCAGTCCAACAAGACCGTTAGGAACCTCTCGGTTTCCAAACTATTCAAGCAGATCGTTTGCTCCAAACTGTGTGAAGAGAACTCATGCCAAAAATACGAGACATGTCTAGTGCTTATAAATAGAACCATAAGGGTCCTCATTCGGCATCAGATCGGGGGCGCCACCAGGCTGCCCAAATGCAAGGTTCGATCTAGATACATCTACGTATATGCACACCATTGCTACTCCACCTTCTGCTCCTTTTGCTGCAAGCAAGAAGGTCAAGATGAGAAAAGAAGGAGGAGAAGAAGGGTTGCCCGGTCTGCCTTGGTGGTTCTTCCTTCTCGTCCAAATCTGCTCCGACACGACATAGAAGACAGTATCATCTTCACCAAGCTGTGACTACATTTTGCATCATGCTCATGGTAGAATCTTCCCTCTCTCTTATTCTTCTTATTTCTCACATCATGAGCGAGTAGTTCCTTTTCACTGGGGTGCGGGGACTAGCCCCTCTACCCATACTTTCATGTCTTTTCATTTTAACATTCCAAGGCAATGTATATAACTTTTCATTTTGTTGTTAATCGTTGATGTTTGCTTGTAGATTGATCACCTGCTTGCTTTTATCTTGTTCTTTCCTATGTTGTGAGAACTTCAATATGTAGGATAGAATGTCGATTAACACGGTTGACTCCCAAACTAGAAATAGAATTGGATTCCTTGAGGTCGTAAGTGTATGATCCGTGAGGGGACGAGCCATCTAGCCCACGGTGATGCTTCAGTGCCTAACGCATGTATAGGGGGCCCACAGTTTCAGTTGGATTTTTGTATCTTCAGAACCGTAAGTGCATGATCTGGATGGTGACAAGACATCTGATGCCTAAGGTTATGCTTACGCGAACCTAAACATCCCTCAGGGAGAGTTCGCAGTAGTTCTATTTGGATAGTTAGATCTTGCATGGATGTTTGGTGAATGGATGTGTTTGCATGTGTAGTGGTGGTGAAACCCGAGACCACCCCAGTGATCCCATATCATTAATCTAGATCAACTTAAATTCTACTTTTGATTTTCTTGCACTTAGTTTAATTAACCTCAAATCAATCAATCGTCCTAAATATTAGTCTTACTTATGCTAGATTTAACTAACAATGATTTTTAAAAACATTGTCTCTTGGGATTCGATCCTCAACTATACTGCAATAAGACCCGTCCCCTTACGGGTGGTATTATTGCACAAGATTTTGGTAAAATCTCAGGGATTTCAACCCTGGGTGAGTTAGTTAGTGCGATAATATTCCACATCAGATAGATACACGATATGGTGGTAAGGTGTATCTTAAAATGATATGGTAGCATACACTCTATGATTCCTGATATGGTAGGAATATTTTCAATCCAATATATTTGACAAAATGACATATGATATGTGTTGAAATTAAATGCAACATTAAGGTGCAATAAATTAATGCAATTGGATAGTTGTAACTAAGTGCTCTCAATATCCTAGTGGGAATGAAAGAGAATCTAAGATTTGAATGATAATCATATAATGAGTATATAATGATACTCCTGGTATGAAATAAGTATGAATTAGGGTAAACCTTTTATTATGTGAGTTTGAACCTCTAAGTGATTTTAAAAGGTAAATCTTAAATGAAGGGTGATGTTATACACTTACAACCTTAATCAGTTAGATTGAGAAATGCTAACCCTAATAATGGAAAGGATGTATTTCTCTTATATCCCATAGCGATGATGTGAATTTGAAATCCTATTTGGTTGAAATAGGCAATCCTAACCCTAATAATGGGGAGGATGTATTTCTCTTGAATTACATAGTGATGTCATATATTGTTAGAGTTTTTATTATGAAATGAAAACTATACAAGAATCATGAGATGATGAACATAGCCAGGTATGAGTTATGATGTTTTATATGGTACATATTTAAATGAGCCTTGTGAGCCATGTTAAATATATGTACAATAAAGTATAATAATTATATAGTCTGATATCTTAAAAGATAGTCGTTGCCTAGTCATAGGTGACAAGATGTTTAATGAACCATGTGAGATATGTGAAATACTTGTACAACAAATGTGTTGAATACCTTGGTATTAGGACCTAGAGGTAATAGTTACCTATTACAGAGGTAACAATGCTTAGTGATGATCTAAGGGTTTGAATACCCAGATCCAATAATCATGATGATGATGATGTGAAAGGATGAGAATTCCCTATATTGTGATAAGGGACTGAGATCCTGAGTGTTATACATTCAAAGTGTTCTAAAGATCTTATAGGTACTACACCTTTCTTTATAGCATCTGTTATAATTCATGTTTGAAACTTGGTTGATGCTAAAGATATTGTAATGTATCTAATTAATCAAGTTAAATCTCATCATGTAGTTGCCCTGACCATAGATCCATTCAGTGTTAGAAATTGTTGATGGTGAAATGAGTTTAACTCGTAGAGCATATTATTGAATATGCGGAGTGAAGGACAAAGTATATCCACACGTCCCAATGGTGAATCGATGTCACACCTTCCTTATTTATCACGAGATGATGTAATTCTCCAGACCAAATAAGAAATTGATGTGTAAATCCTTCTTCATTCTAAGTGGTATCAGGATTGAAGTATAAAATCCCCTAATCAGGTGAGGAATTGATGTATAATCTTCCTTTTCGTTATAATTCGGGAAAGCTATGTGGTCTTCTCCCGAAGAGAGTACATGATAAGACAGTTCTCTATAGCAAAGATGTCGCTATACCCTGGCATGCTATTTGCATATTACACATGATGTCCTACCAACATATGACACGAGATGTCCTGCTCCACTAAGTGGTCTCGTACTGTCCGAGACAGGTGAGGTCTTGACAGCCGGCTCTACCATTGACCTTGTATGGTACCGATTTTGACTTACTAGTGGTCAGTTGGAGCATGAACGGTATACTTCATCTCCTCAGGGCATAAGTGTGATTGTAATATGTAATCAGCCGTGTAGCTTATTTGCTTAAGGATCAAATACAAAAGTCATTGGTTGATGTACACTCCTTTTTATACATCTTAGTTGAATAGATTTTATTCATGTTTCTTAATATTCTCTTATATAGTGAATAGATGATTTATTGCTCTACCATAGATAGATGCATTATTTTAAGAGAAGTGATTACTTCGTTCTACTTATAATAATGATTAATCATGTCTGTTAATAGAAAAGAACCTCTGCTCAGTTTTATACTGCTTAATTGTGATAATAATATAGTCGGCGGAGAGTTATATCTCTCACTGGGACAATTGTCTCACCCCATGGGATCCAAAAATTTTAGGTGGACGTGCACGAGGAGGTAGAAACCTTTCTGCAGAGGGAGAACAACAACTAGGACAGTAGTAATAGCTTAGGTTGAGTGTATTGTCTGTCGTGTCTTGTAGATAGAAGTCCTATGTATCGTTTATGTACTCTCAGGTCCTTGGAGTCAGTATGTAATGGTTTTATGAACAATCTGAGATTTTGGATTCTATGTCTCAAGGTTTTATGTTGCTTCAATATATGTTTTGATAGAGAAACTATTATATGTTGTCCTCAAGATGAGATGAAACAGTGTATGTATAATGTGAACCATGATATATATAAGTTTTGGATCTATCAACAAGAGTTTCCTGGTATTGGATCTCCTTGTAAAATGGTTTTAATTCTTAGTGATTTTTGTTAATCTGATGTTTATGGTAATTCTGCAATTATTTACTGGTGATGGCTTGATTTGTTTCTAGTCGTCACAAAGTTTTGGTATCAGAGCTTAAGGTCTGTTGAGTCTACAGAGACATAGGACTAAGGTGTTGAGTCTGTTTTAATGTCCTCTAGTATATCTTATAGTGACTTCTACTTATGCAGAAGATAGAGTAAAGCTTAAGGATGTTTGGAGAACACAAGGAACACATTGCTGAAAGCAATGTTATTGCACCAAGAGAAGGTGCAAGGGATCAGGAAAGAGAAGAATGACTACATCAGAATCCCCAGGTTGATCCAACCATGATAGAGAACACTGCTTTTAAAGCTCTCACTGGACTGGTTATTATAGCATTGAGGCGTATCGAGGATCAGATACAAGCAACACAACCTAGATTACCAGTTCCCAATGATGAAATTTTGGGCTCTAGTAGGATTTCTGATCAACATAGTTATAATGGAGCAGTGGAAAATGTCAAAGGAATTAGGTTATGGCATGAAAAAAAAGTTTGCTACAGGTGTAGGCAACCAGGACATTTTATAAAGGAATGTCTAGAAAGGGATAATGAGGTAGGAATTCAGAAAAGATCTATCCAAACTCGGGAACAGATACCTAGTAGTTCTAAAAAGGGGAATTTTTTGCTGCCACCAATGCAACCAACATCTAATGCACCAGGGCAGTGGCTTCCAAGAGAAGGAAAAGTACCTAATGTTCCACCAGTTAGCACTTTTGATGTAGCTTCTACATCGGTAACAAGGCCGACAAGACTAGGAAATGCATATAAGAAATGTCATAAATGTAGACAGGTTGGACATATTAGATCCTTTTTCCCAAATAGAAAGAAGGGAATGACCCAACCACCAAGGCAGAGTCAGCAAGACTCTCAAAGGCAATGGTTTAGTAGTGGCACACAAGGACATGGATAGCCATCCCGAGCAGGTCCATCTGCACCAAATGATAGAGCACGACGTTGGAATTAGGCAACGATAGGATTCTATGCAATGAATCAGCCTGAGATAGTAATCAATCCACGAATTAAGACAAGTCAGATGTAATTGTGTCATTCTGATATGTCATTTCATGATTTTATCTGTTAAGTATGAGAAAGTAGTTATTGTTGAGCTTCCTGTGATTAGTCCTATGAGGACATAAGGAAGATGAGAACTTATATTCTGCTTAGTAATCTTTAAAATGATTTATAATTTCTTTTATCTATGGGAAAGAGGATGAGGTGTAAAGTGATGCATGGATAAAATCTAGGGATGCTAAGTCCTATGAGTTGGATTGTTATGACCGCATCTGAGCTTAATTGGTAAACTAGGGTTTACTTGGATGATTGTATGCTTAACTAAGTTGATCATTTTTAAAGCATGATTAGAATTGGTTGTTAAGTTTTGATGTTTTAAATATAATGAAAAGATTTAATCACACTTTGATTCACATAATTAGGGTTTAAGATTTGGAAACCCTAATTGGCCCAAATTAGGGTTTTGGTGATATATGAATACAGAATTTGATATGTATAGTGTATCACTAAATGATTTTTAGTATTTTATGTGTAAATCTGATTAAATTCAAATTTGGATATTATTTGTATATCTCCAATTTGAACACTATTCAAAAATATAAGAATTTTTTAAGAATGTTCTGACCTATTTGTCGATCGAGTTTCAAACTTGACCGATCATATTTTTAGATTGATATAGTAGTGAACTATTTGATTTTTAATTATATTTTGGTAACTCCAAATGATATGAAATTTTAATTAGAGATCTGAAACTCAATCATAAAAAACATTTTAAATTTTCATAATTTTTGGATGTGTTTAGACCTTACCAGTAAACAAATTACAGTAACATTTCTATGATAGAAAATTCAGATGAAATAAGAGAAAGTATAGTGAGGGGTCAATGTGCAATTGAACCAAGCAGCTCAATTGCTCTATATGGTCAACCTAACACACAAGGAGCTCTCATAATTCTTGATTCAATCCAGAGTAACGAAATCCTAGAGAGATAGGGAGAGTTAGGGTTTGAGAGGAAAAAGTGATGGAGATGCTGATCTAGGGTTTTGCGGTCCAAGGAATGATGAAATCATGTAAGTTTAGATTCTTTGCATATACTTTAATGGTGAATCTTCTCTCACATGTCAAGATTTTTTCCTCCTATGATTTGATCCAAAATGGTATCAAAATTTTCCCTTTTCTCACTCTTTCTTCATAATCCCTCATTTCTAGGGTTTCCGAGTTGAAAGGAAGAAGAATCGGGTGAATTGCTAGGGATTTGATATGAGATCGAGATTTTCATATATGGGATACGTTTTTAAGGTGTTTCACACCTTAGGGTGAGTGGTAACTTCTTTTAAATAGTAAATTACATGAAAATTGGTTAAATCATCCATAATCTTTAATTGCTTAGTATGCAACTACAAACCCTGAATTGTCTGTTTGATCTAAGTTGTTGCAAAATGATATGATATGGATTCTTCCTCTGTTTGGATGAATTTTAGATGATAAAATCATATTAAAAATGTATACAATACATCCTAATGAGAATTCCCTAAGTATTTCCAGAGGTTATAAGAGTAAACCAAAATATTGGGAATTTGTTTATGACTGAAATTTCTGAATAATTAAATAGAGAAATTTGTTTATCTGGATCCCCTTTGTTATGAATGATTGTTTATCTGAATTCATAGTACACATATGTCAGATACTATCTTGGATTTCATTTAAGGTGAATAGTGTTTGTTTGATATCTCAGTAAAGAGGGTGAAACCCTAGATGTGATGAAAGTTGGATATTTATGAATAGATATCGTGAAATCCATTTTAAGGGATTTTCTTGACATGATAGACTTTATTTATTCAATTTTATTCTTGATGAATGATATCTCAGTGAATGGCATGGAAACCTAATTTCAGCTCAGTTCCAAGGTTTCATACATATATTGATTGTATATGATTTAAGCAGTCTTTATTCAGTGAATGTTTATGTCGTATGAAATCCTTATGAGAGCCATGTGATAAGTGAATGAGGTAAATGAAACCCTAAGGATAGGGTGTTCAATGAATCAAGTATTGTGATATCAATGTTCTCAGTATGAGATGTGGTGATGCTTCACAGTTCAATTGCATGATTCTAGTGTATAAAGTGCCAAGTTGACATGTATTCTGTTTATTTAAGAATTTTAGTCTGCCTGTATGTATAGTATGATAATTACTCAGAATATTATAGTGTTTTGAATATATTTCTCTACCAAGTTTAGAATGATGTACATGTTGTATTATAAACTTCAAATAAATAGATGTGGTGCCATAGAGATACCAGAGTCAAGTATAAGTAAGGAAAAGATACAATATAGTAAGAGCTTTCCAAGAATAATAAAATAATAGACTTAGGGGCCCTGAACACTGTAGAACCCCTATGAGAGGTTTGTGCCTTAGGGGTGAAACGACCTAACCCTGGCAGTGTCCAGTATACGATGGTCGGATCGTACTAACAGGTGGTACAGGGGATGAAGCCCTAGTGGAAGTCTCCTTAAAAATACAGTATGTAGTGTCCAACATCAACCAGAGATCATGGTGGCACTAGAGTACAGAAAAGCCAATAGGTGGCTTGACTCAATGCCTGTGTGCTCAGGTTAGAGGAGGAGTCCAGTTTTATGTCCCACAGGTGTGCTGAGGCTAGAGTGCCATTTTTCCTATTGCAGACCAGTGACATTGGCAGGCTTAGCAATCCTGGGGTGTCAGCTAAGTCTTGTACGGTGAGATCGTAGTTCGCTAAGAGTCTTCATATGTAGAGTACACTGCATATGATCAGGGCATAAGCTAAAATATGATAATATAAGTTTAAAGAGTTTCTTATAAGTAAAAATAGTTAAGAAAAAATTGAGTACAGTTTCATAGTAGTTGTTCTTTAAATGTAATATTTACATTCCCTATTATTTTAACTGTATTGTTTTAGATATGCTCAGTGTAGTAATTACTATATTTTATTCCAGTTTAATAAATTGTCTGGAGTATCCTGCCATATTTATATTTGTCAATTATTAGACTCTTTAAATATTATTGTTGTTATAATAGATATCAGTTTCTTAAAGGTATATCTGTAATTATATCAGTGCTTTAGACTATTTCTTTGAAGTACTCATTCACTGAGCGAGTAGGCTCACCCCTCCACTCAAAATTTTTAGGAAAACCACGTGGACTTGAAGAAGGTCAAAGCATCAGAGTAGATCTACCACATGAGTTAAGTATGAGATTAGTTAAGTTTAGTCGGTCCATGTCACTCTAGGTCCTTATATAGATGTGAGAGAGTTGTAAATGATGTTTGTATGTTTGTTTCCTTAATAAGAGAGAATGCAAATGATTGTCATGTCATATGTACATGGAAGTGTGAGAAATGTAATGAATGTATGGATGTGTATCATTAATGTTGAGATCATATTAGAGTAATAAAAGTTTAATTCTCTTGTAAAGTTTGTTTATGTGATTGAATGCGAGAAAACAAAGAGTTTGAAATTTAAAAAAAAGTCGGGAGTGAACTTTGTATTAAGTGTAATCCTCGTAGTCATGCCCTAATCTCATGATTAGTGGTAATTGTGGGATGTGGGTGTGACAGCTTGGTATCAGAACTTAGGTTGAGTTGTCAGGGACCAATAAGTTAGTAAGTTAGAGTCATAAGTGTGGTAGATAGGAGATGTTATGATGTTAGCTCTGGGGATCTAAGTATTTGGATATCCTGGCATGTTATCTGAGTACTTGGATCAACCAGTATCAAGCTACTATGCCTATTCTTTCATGTATACCCTGGCCAGGTATACAGTGGAAGGATGGGCTAGAAAGGAACCCTAGAAATATTAGGGTTAGAAACAAATAAGTAACATGAATTAAGAGTAGAAATATAAAATGAGATAAAACTTTCATTTCATATTGTTGTTTTATTGGAGATGAATAGAAATGCTCTTATATGTTTGAATTCAGGTATTCATTATTTTGAAATATATATGGGTCTTTAAGATTTGTTGTACACTATGCAGTTGTAGCATTTATTGATTACATTCTTTGTATCAAGTAGACTAGAAATGATCTTTGAATAAGCTTTCCTAAGTGGATACGTTTTCTTCCACACATTTGAGATGAATAGGAGTTGAGTAATCCTGAGTAGCTCTTGGCTTCAGGATTGCAGGTTTGGCCTGGTTTGGCTGGCAGGATGCATTACTGGGATCTAATGAATCCTATTAAAAATATAATAAGAGTAGACCCTAGATAAATTAGACACACATCATAGTGAGAATCTACATACACTAAGATGTTGAAACATATGGGAAAGATTAGAGTAGCTAAGAATCAGTTGGAACTTATATCTAAGATCCAACTTTGGGGCCTCATATGAGAAACCCTTAATTGGGAATAAAGGAACATGACATAAGGTTCATATTAAGTTTAATGATTAGCATTATATGAACTCTAAATATGAAATATGGAAAATATATGAGAAAAGTATGTAAGGGCCAAGATAGTAAGAATCAACCATGAGGAATGGATTATATAACCGAGTACAATGTTTTTTATGTACTCCAAGGCAAAGGGAAAATAGAAGGAAAGAGTTAAGTATACGATAAGTACATAGAAGTGAAGAGTCTTCGAAAGAGTTAAAGTGAAGAGAACTAGATGAGCATGTAAATCATAAAACTAGGATCAGAAACTTAGTTGAAACAAAGAGAAATGTTGGAAATAATGAACTTGATCAAGGAATGACGGTTATGATATAATTGAAAGCATGGAATGTATACCTTTATTAATAAGTTTAATACATTCATCCTTACTGCCTTTGGATTCTAAGTCTCTATAGAACAACAAACTAGTTTCTAAAAGAAGAACAGAAGTGTAGCTAAATAAATGAATAAGTCATACAAAGGTAGACTATATTCAGGAAGGAAAAACTTGATTGAAAGAGAAACTATGTTTCACCCATGCATGATCCATTTGATTTAAAATGAAGGATATGTAATGTATTAAACATGAGGTGAAACTAGTAGAGAGATTATTGATTTAGAATTTCAACTTCACATTAGTAGAAGGATAAAAAGAAATATATGCAACATGGTATACATGATCATACACATATAAGAAGCAACATGATCATAAGAGAAAACTAGAAGTTAAAGATGACATGTGGAGTAGTAGTATATGGTAAGGGGATTATGGAAAGTAAGGATGGGTTTGAAACATAATGGAGTAATATAGATTATAAAAGAAAGAGGTTAGGAGATTCAATCAAGTGCTAGTTGGACAAGTATCCTTGTTGATAACCAATTAAACCTACATATGAGAAATGTATTAAGGGAATGTTTAAATATAAGAATTATAAGCCTTAGAATCATCTTCTCTTTCATATCTTCCTTAATGAGAGCAATGTGGGAATGAAGTGATAAGAAAATGAATCATATAGGATGCATAACCACCATTGTAGAGACATCTAGTGAATGTAATAATGATATACAATATGATGATGAGACCCTAGCAGGGTAAATTGAGAATGTAATTTATCTAAATGGCCAAGTAAGAGAAAGGAAATTCAATTGATAATATAAGGAAGACTTTAGTAAAACTTGTGAGATCAAAAGTTTGAATTTCAAATTAAGGGAGCAAAGTCACATCACAATAACGTCATGCTACTGATAGGGACCAAACCCTAGAATGTTTAGAGTTTTAGTAGTTAAAGGGATGTCACTAGTGATTTGACCTTGAATACTAGCATCTCTATAAAACAAGATCATGAGATTTTCCCTATGAGAAGTAAACTAGCACTGATAGTAATCCAGGGTTTAAAGGTAACTAATCTGAAAGGTAGACAAACAATATGGAAATGATTTAGAACAAAGGATAAGAAATAGATTTGAAATATAAGAGGTGTGTTTTGACCAAAAGGAGAAATACAATATGAGTGAAGTGCGATATGAAATAAATTCTTGTAGTTATAGCAAGAATGATGAATAATCTATTCTTACCTCGTACGTTTCAATTTTAGGGATGTTTGTTCTATATGATCAAAATGAGAAGGATAAGTAACAAGAAGTAAGTAGTAATGAATGAGGAGCTAAGAGAAAACAATGGCTTTCAGTAATATGTGAATTTGTTTTTAGAAGTGTAATTTGTTGAAGGTATAATGAGGGATGTAAGTTGGTTCTATGTATGATTTCAGTGTACTTGTGTAAGCAATGTGTTAATTACATGTGTCTGATAGTTGTAGTCATTCATACCAGTAATCCATCTTAGTATTGCACAATTGTAGTATGGTGATATGGGTTGAATGATGATGGAACAAATGGAGGGTTACCCTGAATATGGCAGTCTTACCTATTCACTCATATGAATAGAAGGGATGATAACCATATTGTATTGATATGTAACCCTAATGAGGTATAGCTTGTTATACCTAGATTTAATATAACTAAGTGATGGTAATTGGGTATGAATAGTCCTTGAATGACTAATACAATCATCGAGTACTCTGTTACTATTGTTGAAACCCTATTATGCTATAACTCGATGGTTACACCTTGAATTATGTGTGGGTTCCTACTTGAGAATAGTATGGAATGTGATGGTAATGCTTCACCTTATGCATCCGTTATGCAATGGGGATGTCGTGAGTAGTATTATACAATTTTTTTTGAATCTAGTCTTCCAACTCAAGACTATTTTGCTATTTGAGTAGCACAATAGTAAAATTCAAAACAACATGGTGAACTCTCTTTTGTGACTTAGAGGTAACACAGAACAATAGTACATATTGAGCCATATGAATTGAGATATTTGGATCAGATTATCAATGTTGAGGTAACACCTCAAGAGTATGAAAATATTGAAATGGTTGTTTCTCTCTCTATCCTATGGTTGATCGTGGCATAGATAATTCATTGGATATCATTGGGAACTATTTCAGACGTGTTGTGATTAGAAAAGAAATAAAGGACTTAATGTTGAAAGATACATTCAAGTATGAAATATAAGAATATAATGACATGTTAGATGTTAGAAGCTTAAAATAAACCTTGAAAGTACTTTGCTTGCATATTTATGTTTTGGGGGCGAAACCTTTTTAGGGGGGGGGGGGAGAATTGTTATGACCGCATCTGAGCTTAACTAGTAAACTGGGGTTTACTTGGATGATTGTATGCTTAACTAAGTTGATCATTTTTAAAGCTTGATTAGTGATGGTTTTTAAGTTTTGATGTTTTAAATATAATGAGAAGATTTAATCATACTTTGATTCGCATAATTAGGGTTTAAGATTTGGAAACCCTAATTGGCCCAAATTAGGGTTTTGATGACATATGAATACAGAATTTGATAAGTATAGTGTCTCACTAAATGATTTTTAGTATTTTATTTGTAACTCTGATTAAATTCAAATTTGGATATGATTTGTATATCTCAAATTTGAACACTATTGAAAAATATAAGAATTTTTGAAGAATGTTCTGACATGTTTGTTGGTCGAGTTTTAAACTTGACCGGTCATATTTTTAGATTGATATAGTAGTGAACTATTTTATTTTTAGTTATTTATTAGTAACTCCAAATGATATGAAATTTTAAATGGAGATCTGAAACTCAATCATAAATAACATGTTAAATTTTCAAAAATTTTATATGCATTTAGACCTTACTGGTAGACCAATTACAGTAACATTCCAATGACAGAAAATTCAGCTGAAATAAGAGAAAGTATAGTGAGGGGTCAATGTGCAATAGACCCAAGCAGCTCAATTGCTCTATATGGTCAACCTAACACACAAAAATCTCTCATAATTCGTGATTCAATCCAGAGAAACAAAATCATAGAGAGAGAGGGAGAGTTAGGGTTTCAGAGGAGAAAGTGATGGAGATGTTGATCTAGGGTTTTGCAGTCCGAGGAATTATGAAATCATGTAAGTTTAGCTTCTTTGCATAGAATTTAATGGTGAATCTTCTCTCACATGTCAAGATTTAGTCCCTCCTCTGATTTTATCCAAAATGGTATCAAAACTTTCCCTTTTCTCACTCTTTCTTCATAATCCCTCATTTCTAGGGTTTCCGAGTTGAAAGGAAGAAGAATCGGGTGAATTACTAGGGTTCCATATGAGATCGAGATTTTCAGATATGGGATATGTTTTTAAGGTGTTTTCACACTTTAGGGTGAGTGGGAAATTCCTTTAAATAGTATATTGCACGAAAATTGGTTAAATCATCAATAATCTTTAATTGCTTAGTATGCGACTACAAATCTTGAATTGTCTGTTTGATCTAAGTTGTTGCAAAATGATATGATATGGATTCTTCCTCTGTTTGGATGAATTTCATATGATAAAATCATATTTGAAATGTATAAAATACATCCTAATGAGAATTCCCTAAGTATTCTCATAGGTTATAAGAGTAAACCAAAATATAGGGAATTTGTCTATGACTAAAATTGTTGTATAATTAAATAGAGAAATTTGTTTATCTGGATCCCCTTGGTTATGAATGATTGTTTATCTGAATTCATAGTACACATATGTTAGATACTATCTTGGATTTCATTTAAGGTGAATAGTGTTTGTTTGATATCTCAGTAAAGAGTGTGAAACCCTAGATGCGAGGAAAGTTGGATATTTACAAATAGATATCGTGAAATCCATTTGAAGGGATTTTATTGACATGATAGACTTTATTTATTCAATTTTATTCTTGATGCATGATATCTCAGTGAATGGCATGGAAACCTAAATTCGGCTCAGTTCCAAGGTTTCATACATATATTGATTGTATATGATTTAAGCCGTCTTTATTCAGTGAATGTTTATGTCGTATGAAATCCTTATGAGAGCCATGTGATAAGTAAATGAGGTAAATGAAACCCTAAGGATAGGGTGTTCAATGAATCAAGTATTGTGATATCAATGTTCTCAGTATGAGATGTGGTGATGCTTCACAGTTCAATTGCATGATTCTAGTGTATAAAGTGCCAAGTTGACATGTATTCTGTTTATTTAAGAATTTTAGTCTGCCTTTATGTATAGTATGATGATTACTCAGAATATTATAGTATTTTGAATATACTGCACTTCCAAGTTTAGAATGATATACATGTTGTATTATAAACTTCAAATAAATAGACTTGGTACCATAGAGATACCAGAGTCAAGTATAAGTAAGGAAAAGATACAATATAGTAAGAGCTTTCCAAGAATAATAAAATAATAAACTTAGGGGCCCTAAACACCATAGAACCGCTATGAGAGGTATGCACCTTAGGGGTGAAATGACCTAACCCTGGAAGTGTCCAGTATACGGGGGTCGGATCGTACTAACTGGTGGTACAGGGGATGAAACCCTAGTGGAAGTCTCCTTAAAAATACAGTATATAGTGTCCAACATCAACCAGAGATCCTGGTGGCACTAGAGTATATAAAAGCCAATAGGTGGCTTGACTCTTCGCCTGTGTGCTTAGGTTAGAGGAGGCATCTAGTTTTACGGCCCATAGGTGTGCCAAGGCCAGAGTGCCATTTTTCCTGTTATAGACCAGTGACGTTGTTAGGCTTAGCAATCTCGGGGTGTCAGCTAAGTCTTGTATGGTAAGATCGTAGTTCGCTACGAGTCTTCATATGTAGAGTACATTACATATGATCAGGGAATAAGCTAAAATATGATAATATAAGTTTAAAGAGTTTCTTATAAGTAAAAAGAGTTCAGAAAGATTTGAGTACAGTTTCGTAGTAGTTGTTCTTTAAATGTGATATTTACATTCCCTGTCATTTTAACTATATTGTTTTAGATCTACTCAGTGAAGTTATTATTGTATTTTATTCCAGTTTAATAAATTATCTAGAGTATCCTACCATATTTATGTTTGTCAATGATTAGACTCTTTAAATATTATTGTTGTTATAATTGATATTAGTTTCTTAAAGGTATATCTGTAATTATATTAGTGCTTTAGACTGTTTCCTTGAAATAATCATTCACTGAGAGAGTAGGATCGCCCCTCTACTCAAAATTTTTAGGAAAACCATGTGGACTTGAAGAAGGTCAAAGCATAGAGTAGATCTACCACATGAGTTAAGTATGAGATTAGTTAAGTGCAGTCGGTCCCTGTCACTCTAGGTCCTTGTATAGATGTGAGAGAGTTGTAAATGATGTTTGTATGTTTGTTTCCTAATTAAGAGAGAATGCAAATGATTTTCATGTCGTGTGTACATGGAAGTGTGAGAAACGTAATGAATGTATGGATGTGTATCATTAATGTTGAGATCATATTAGAGTAATAAAAGTTTAATTCTCTTGTAAAGTTTGTTTATGTGATTGAATGCGAGAAAACAAAGAGTTTGAAATAAATAAATAAAGTCGGGAGTGAACTTTTTATTAAGTGTAATCCTCATAGTCATGCACTAATCTCATGATTAGTGGTAATCATGGGATGTGGGTGTGACATGGATGATATGAAAAGTAAGGTATATGATATTAAACCAGGTGCATACTACCTAATTTCAGTACTTGTATACCCCGGCCAGGTATTCAATTATTGAAGACAAGGTAAGTATGGGACTCTTAGATTGTTATCTTTCTGATTACTCTGATCAAGTAGTCATTTTGAGACAATCTAAAGAGCCTAAAGAAATTGAAAATATGACATAGATATTTCTATCCCACCCCAACTGCAATGAAATAGAAACTGAGTTTACCTTAAACCAGTATGTGTGTATGAGGAAGTAAACATTACAATCCTCATAATAAGAGAAAGGGAACAAGGGAGATGGTCCTTGTTAAATAAAGAATATGTGAAAACTAAAGATCTTTTCTATGATGTGGAAATAAATAAAGTCAGAACATTATTCATGAACAGTTGAAAGTTCATGCAAAAATCAAGGAAGATAATAATCTTCTTTCTTTGGTAAACAACCCTAGGAGATGATGGGGTGATAAGAGGAATATGTTTCCATATGTTCTTTCCTTATAGGGACATGATAATTAAGTAATTCGTATGACACCTGATGTGCATGAGTTATAAGTGTTCATTTGATGATACTTAGAAAAGTATTAGCTAGCCTTGGATTTTTGGTTCCAAGACAAAGTTATATGTGATAAGTAATGTCCCAAGATGAAAGAAAGGTCTTATTATATGTTTGGATTTGGTAATAAAAATAGGGAGATGGATATGATGAGGATATGATGTGTTTTTGGCACATGTAATGGATACCAAGGTAAGGAATCCTAGTATCTAAGAACTTTCAATGGTATAATAAAATAAGAACATGACTCCTGATAAGATAAATCATGTTTGGTTACTTAGAAGGGCCATCTTTGAGATAACTATAGTATGGATATCATATGTTAGGGGTTTATGCTTTGCATGAACATGAGAACATTAAGGATGTATCAATTGAAGGAACAATTATAGAATCATTTTGGGAAAAATCTTATCAAGCTAAAAATAATTCCTTAGAATATCCCTATCTAGATCTATTGAGGCAGTTTATACATGACATCTAGAGATACCTCATAGATAAGTTATTCCCTGATAAGTAGCCTGGCCTTATGGAAAGGAAATAGACAGCTAATGGGATAGTTGGTATAAGTCATAAGGAATTTTAGTATTGTGTCAGCAGATTAAAATGGCACAATAGAAGTACGATAAGACTGGTAGTTCCAAATGAGTGACAGAATGAAACTCTAGTCTTTCCTTGGAGAAGAAATGCTAAACTAAGTGAGGGGGTATGGTAAACTCCCAGGGTCAAGAATCTTATCACATAAAGTTGTAAGTTGAGAAGGTAACAAATCAGTGAGGTTTAACACCTGAGTAAAGTATGTATAGTACTTCTCTGACTTAGAAAGTGTTACCTGACAAAGAATTGGCATCGCAGTCAATTATGAAAAGGACAGTTGAATATGTGTCATGTATAATAGACTCTATGATGACTCTAAGTGAAAGGACTTTGTACTGGTCAAATTTCTATGGAATCTTCATAATAATGAGATGTTATGTGGAGACTTGATGGTAAGATGCATGAATAACAATTGTTTTCCTTCATCCGGGATTGTGGGGACGAAATCCTTGTTAGGGGTTTATAATTATAACATCCCTGACCTGGGTTATGGCTTAACCCTAGAAGTTTTTCTTAAGCAAGTTATTTACAAACTTGTTCTAATCTTTTGAAAAGTACTCTTTGTGAAGTTTATTTTCAAGTGTGAACTTAATTGCAAACTATTTGTGCATTATATGATAGTATAAATGAAAAGTGCAATTTACCCAAGATGAGGGGTTACATTGCAATATGTAACATGTTGAATGTGTCTTAAGTGTTTTAAATATCATAAGAGAAATAATGATACTAAGTGGTGGCTTGTGGAAAACCTAAATTTCAAGTATTGAGCTTGTTTGAATGATGTTAGTGCCTTATGTACCAATTTTGGTACAAATCATAATTTACCCAAAATGTAGGGTTGATATGCAAATTGCCACCCCTAGAGTGTTCCTACTCCCTCTATGTATCATTTCGAGGATATAGAAAGAAGGAGACGCCATGTTTGAACCATCTTTGAGTAAGGGTACTCTTAGTTATGAAAAGACTAAGAAAGGATTGAATTTGAAGCCCTTACTTGAGTTGTATCGGGTTGTAGACTTGTAATTGGGAATGCCTATCGGCCAAGGAGCCATAAAGGGGATCCCATATCGGTTTGTGGACTCTTGTTAAAGGCCATGATGACCTAAGCACCTCAAGGACGTAATCCATGATGAGTTAGATGCTCCTTGCTAAAAGTGCATCGGTTTGCTTTATTTGTGAGATAAAGATGAGATATCTTATCCAACAAGATAAGGAATGGCCAAGATATTATCCCTAGATTATCCTCTAGACGTTTGCATGTCAAGATAAATGCAAGAGAATGCATGGACATGTTTCAACCATGCATGGCCACGTGTCACCTAGTAGCATATGGTGAAAACACCTCTTATACACCTCTCATGAACCCCAAGTATATATATGTTTCCTTCCACCTACTAATGGAAGTTTATGAACCCCACAACTCTCTTTCTTGGAGATATCATGCATACCCTCTTAGATATCATGCAAAGTAGCTCAAGGATAAAGGAGAGCTCGAGCACCAAGCTTAAGGTAAGGCTTTGGTCATATTCAACCTTAGTTGAAGCATGATTTCGGGTTATAGATATTCCTCTATTTCCTTCTTCACCAAGTTCTTAACTATGGTGATTCCTTGTATATGGAGGAGTTGTGAACAAGACTTGTACCTTGGATAAGCTCATCTTCAACCTTAGGAATGTGAAGTTTTGGAGCTTGGAGCTTTGAAGTTGTTCCTAAGGCGGGTTATATAACTTGAGCCCAACTATATTATTATTCACTTTCAATATTGTTGAACTTGATGATTTACTTTCAATTTAGAAATCCTTTGATTAATTGATGTTCCTTTGAGTTTCAAAAGTATCTTAGGACTGTTTTACATGATCTATAATTGTAAGAACAAGAAACTATAGGTTGATGATGATGACATCATCACGGTCCAACCCGATATGGGTCGAAGCACCTCTAAACCCGATATGATGGAGTGAACCCACCATTAACTCGATATGGTAATGAGTAGGTACTCTTACACAATATGATGATGAAGTACATGCCTCATGGACGATATGTTGTTAATCAAACACTATGTGCATGATAGGAGATCAAGTCATGCACCCTATGCACGATAGGGAACAGAACATGAACTCCAACCCAATATACAAAAACCCTAGAGGATAAGTAACATGACATGTTGATATGAGCGTACTATAAACGCAATATGGTGAGGATTGTATACCTCACGGGCAGTATGAGTGAAACATAGATACACTATGAGCATGATTTAGGTCCAAGTATTCACCTCCTACATGATATGGTGTTAGGTTTATATCCTAACCCGATATGGGTTGAAACCCTAGATGGTGATATGAAACCCAAGATGATGGGTAAACTGATATAGTGGTGAGTGATACCTCATGGACAATATGATTGATATTTCATGGATGATAGGACTAGCACCTAATTGTACCTTGTGAATGATATGAGGTCAAATTCATACCTCATGCACGATATGGCACGATATGGCACACTCTACCCGATATGGTGGAAAAACCTAGATAATAGATTGAAACCCGATATAACCTATCCTTTGTGTAATGGATTGTTGTAAAAGAATTTAACGAGATACCTAGCTTGTCGTGTAATTATATGATAGAACTGATCCTTGAAGGTATAAAAGGTTATGAGCATAATGATTTATCCAACATGGAAATACGATATGGAATCCAACATGGAAATCTGATATGGAATCCAACATGGAAATCCGATATGGAATTCGACATGAAAACTTGATATGGAATCCAACATAGAAACCAATATGGTATGAGCTACTTGAACGATACTAGGATAAGGTAAATACCCTATGTACGACATGGTGCACACCTTGTGCATGATATGGTAGCAAGTATACCCTTATACCCGATATGTGGTCAAACACCTAGCTCATACACGATATGAGAATGACTTAAGGTGATAAGAACTAAGTGATAGCCAACCCGACATGGGTACACAATATGGAATAGGGGATACACCCTAAAATTTGATATGGTCGTATGGGTACACCATGATGCCCGAGATAGATACACAATATGGTGGTAAGGTGTATCTTAAAACTGATATGGTAGCATGCACTCTATGATGCCTGATATGGTAGGAATATTTTTAATACAATATATTTGACTAAGTGACATATGATGTGTGTTGAAATTAAATGCAACATTAAGGTGCAATAAATTAGTGCAATTAGATAGTTGTAACTAAGTTCTCTAAATATCCTAGTGGGAATGAAAGAGAATATAAGATTCAAATGATACTCACATAATGAGTATATAATGATACTCCTGGTATGAAAGAAGTATGAATTAGGGTTAACCTTTATTATGTGACTTTGAAACTCTAAGTGATTATTAAAGGTAAATCTTAAATGAAGGGTGATGTTATGCACTTACAACCTTAATCGGTTAGATTGAGATATCCGAACCCTAATAATGGGAAGGATGTATTTCTCTTATATCACATAGCGATGATGTGAATTTCAAACCCTGTTTGGTTGAAATAGGCAATCCTAACCCTAATAATGGGAAGGATGTATTTCTCTTGAATTTCATAATGATATCATATATTGTTAGAGTTTTTATTATGAAATGCAAACTATACAAGAATCACAAGATGATGAACATAGCCATGTACGAGCTATGATGGTTTATATGGTACATATTTAAATGAGCCTTGTGAGCCATGTTAAATATGTGTACAATAAAGTATAATAATTATACAGTCTGGTATCTTAAAAGATAGTTGTTTCCTACTAAGAGGTGACAAGATGTTTAATGAACCATGTGAGCTATGTGAATACTTGTACAACAAATGTGTTGAATACCTTGGTCTTAGGACCTAAAGGTAATAGTTACCTGTTATAGAGGTAACAATGCTTAGTGATGATCTAAGGGTTTGAATACCCTGATCCAATAATCATGATGATGATGATGTGAAAGGATGAGAATTCCCAGTATTGTGATAAGGGACTGAGATCTCGAGTGTTATACATTTAAAGTGTTCCAAAGATCTTAAAAGTACTACACCTTTCTTTATAGCATCTGTTAGAATTCATGTTTGAAACTTGTTTGATGCTACAAGATATTGTAATGTACCTAATTAATCAAGTTAAATCTCATCATGTAGTTGCCCTGACCATAGATCCATTCAGTGTTAGAAATTGATGATGGTGAAACGAGTTTAACTCGGAGAGCATATTTTTGAATATGCATGGGTGAAGGAAGAAGTATATCCACACGAACCAATGGAGAATCGATGTCACACATTCCTTATTTATCACGGGATGATGTAATTCTCCCGACCAAATAAGAAATTGATGTGTAAATCCTTCTTCATTCTAAGTGGTATCAGGATTGAAGCATAAAATCTCATGATCAGGTGAGGAATTGATGTATAATCTTCTTTTTCCTTATAATCTGAGAAAGCTATGTGGTCTTCTCCTAAAGAGAGTACATGCTACGACAGTAACTCTATAGCGAAGATGTCGCTATACCCCGGCATGATATTTGCGTATGACACAAGATGTCTTGCCAGCAGATGACACAAGATTTCTTGCTCTACTAAGTGGTCTCGTACTGACCGAGATATGTGAGGTCTTGACAGTCGGCTCTGCCATTGACCTTGTATGGTACCAATTTTGACTTACTAGTGGTCAGTTGGAGCATGAACGGTATACTTCATCTCCTCATGGCATAAGTGTGATTGTAATATGTAATCAGACATATAGCTTATTTTCTTAAGGATCAAATACGTGGTTGATGTACACTCCTTTTTATACATCTTAGTTGAATATATTTTATTCATGTTTCTTTATATTCTCTTGTATAGTGAATAGATGATTTATTGCTCTACCATAGATAGATACATTATTTCAAGAGAAGTGGTTACTTTGTTCTACTTATAACAGTGATTAACCATGCCTATTAATAGAAAATAACCTCTGCTCAGTTTTATACTGCTTAACTGTGAAAATAATATAGTCGACAGAGAGTTATATCTCTTGTTGGGACAATTGTCTCACCCTGTGGGATCTACAATTTTTAGGTGGACATGTATGAGGAGGTAGAAACCTTTCTGTAGAGGGAGAACAAGATCTGGGATAGTAGTAATAGCTCAGGTTGAGTGTACTATCTGTCGTGTCTTGTAGATATAATTCCTATGTGTCATATCTGTACTCTCAGGTCCTTGGAGTCAGTACGTAATGGTTTTATGAACAATCTGAGATTTTGGCTTCTATGCCTCGAGGTTTTATGTTGCTTCAATATATGTTTTGATAGAGCAACTGTTATGTTGTCCTCGAGATGAGATGAAACAGTGTATGTACAATGTGAGCCATGATATATTTAAGTTTTGGATCTCCCAGTAAGAGTTTCCTAGTATTGGATCTTCTTGCAAAATGGTTTTAATTCTTAGTGATTTTTGTTAATCTATTTTTTATGGTAATTTCGCAAATATTTATTGGTGATGGATTGATTTGTTTCTGGTCGGCACATGTTTGATGTTTGGGGTATTGACTTCATGGGTCTATTTGCCCCCTCCTTTGGGTATGTGTACATCTTGGTTGTCGTAGACTACGTCTCCAAGTGGGTTGAGGCAACTGCTACAAGGACAAATGATCATAAGGTGGTTTATGACTTGACAAGTCTAACATCTTCAGATAGTTTGGTGTGCCAAGGGCAATGATTAGTGAAGGAGGAAGCCACTTCATTCATAGAACTTTTGAAGGATTATTGAAATTACATGTTGTGAACCATTATGTGGCCACTGCCTACCACCCTCAAATTAGTGGTCAAATTGAGTTGGCCAATCAGGAGATAAAGCTCATTCTTGAGAAGGCGGTAAGATTGGACTGTGAAGATTGGTCTCTATGCCTTAATTAAGATCTATGGGAATATAGAACATCACACAAATCCCCGATTGGCACCACACCATTCAATCTTGTTTATGGTAAGAGTTGCCATCACCTGTTGAGATGCAACACAAGGTGCATTGGGCTTTGAAATCTATGGATATGGATGTATACACTGTCAGAGTAAGAAGGAAATTGCAACTCCATGAGTTGGAAGAGATGAGGCATGAAGCCTATGAATTTTCAAAAAGCTATAAGAAGAGAACAAAGTTCTTGCATGATTATCAAGAAGAAGAGTTTTGAGCCCGGATAATGGGTATGGTTGTACAACTCAAGGATGAAGTTTTTTTCTCAGAAAGCTTAGGTCTAGATGGGAAGGACCTTATCATGTATACCCCTTCGGTGATATTGTGATATGTGAAAAGGAAGGTGTAAAGGAATTTACTGTCAATGGATAAATATTGAAGGTTGTTGTTGAAGTTGGTCCGAACTAGGCAAAGCAACATTTTGATATTGTGATGCTAGTTGAGGAAATCCCCATCAATGAATAGATGTTCTTGAATTCACATGAGAGAGACATATACTTCAAACATGCTCATAAATTCCCAAGAGGATGAGTGAATGAATAATCAATAAGTCCGACTGAAGGCATAAAATTTAGCGATAGTGGGAGGCAACCAACCTAGGTTTGGGAACTTTTACACCCAACCTTTAATTTTTGATACTTTTGCTTTAGTTTCACACATTCCAAGAAATACACATGCACACACTTGTGTTTGATGGATTTTGTTTGGTTCTTTATTTTGGTGGAATAAATAGGTTGAAGCTTGAGAAGAAGGGTGAAATTCAATGGAAATTAGTGATAATAGGTCAAGTGAATCAAAGTTTTTGTTTGGCGTATGAATGATTGTAGTTTTGTGAATTTTGGAAAGTTTTTAACCTTGGGAGAGCCATCATGGCTGTGTTGGTGCGGTACGGCCGTGTTGGTAGGGTCATTTTTATAGTAAAATCTCAAGTTTTGGGCCTACTCAACATGACCATTTTGACCAACATGGTCGTGTTGGCGATATGCTCGCACAGTCGTGCTGGCCAGAATGGTTGTGTTAGCCCAGACCCACCCGTTAAGACTCTTGAATTCTTTTCCTCTAACACAAACCCACTCATTCTTCTTAATGTAGCATGCCCATTCTATCGGATGTAACAACTAGGGTGACCTCCAAGCTCCCCAAATTGCCACTTCCTCCTCCCAAACTCTAGATCCAAGCTCCCTTTGGCCCCCCAATCACTTTCCCCTACCTCCAACTCCTCTTTCCACCCATCCTTCACCTCTATTTGTCCACCTTCAAGAGGATTCTACCCCAAATCTTTAGAAGGGAAAAAATCCCTGATGTCCTTCAATTCTCCAATTCAAGCAAACATGAAGAAGACTGGCAAGGCAATCAAGAAAAAGGTTGAGAACACCATTAAGATCCTCTTGAGAGGAAAGATCTAGATGAAGAAGAGCTCCAACGCCACCCCACCATCACACAGCCTGATGCCATCACAATCAAATTCCATTTTCGGCTCCTTTCAACGGTCGACATCTATGAGTGGCTCTTGTCTCCGATCTTCCTCGAGCTAACACACATCAGATCCAAGATATAGTAACCCAGATGAAGAGGAGGAGGAAGAAGAGATGGAAATTCCGGTTGATTTAGTTAAATTTGATGCTCTAGCCCAAGAGAGAAGGGCCAAGAAAGTTGTTTCTGTGTCATCCTCACACTTGCCTCCAAGGCCTACTCCAGTGAGGCACTCTACATCCTCTATCCAACCACATGTTGCACAACATCTCGTAAGATGGAGGTTGCTATTTGAAGAGGAAGAAGATGTTGATGCACCAATTTAGATGGTGCCTTTGAACTTGGACACAAGTTCAGGGTCCCATGAATATGAAGAAGAAGAGGAGGGAGACACCGAGAGTGAAAAGGTGTAGGATGAAGCGGTAGACTTCTTATCGAAGCTGGAGGAAGACCAAATGAAGTAGACTGGGAAATATTCTAAAGGGGCTAGATATGGCAAAGGGATCAAGAAGAGTGTTCATGAAACCTCTCCAACATGAGTGCACTACACAAAGGGTGATACCTACAAAGTATGCATGTGTACAAACCATACAAGATCAAGGAATTTTTAGCTATTCTAAAGATGGTTGGACTCATGGTGCATTGTACAAGATACTAACTGAGGTCTAGGAGACTTACATTGAAGCAACCCAGGATTTCTTCAGATCCTTAGAGAAAGTGCAATATCAGGGTGAAGATGCCATCACATTTAGACTGAATGATTCTACACATGTGCTTAAGGCTTCCAGCTCAATGCAATTTGTGCCCCCACTCCATATATGGCAAAGAAACTTGATGAAGGGAGACTTGATAGGAGTGGAAAATGAAATTATTCCAAAAATGTGGAAACTTTTTGTTGAGAAAGACATCTTTTTAGCAGCGAAATAAAAAACAAGTAAAATGTTCAACCCATGTATGAGGTACTGACAAAAGGCTCTAGCTATCAATATTTTTTATCAGTATGACAACCAAGGCTGTTTCTCCCATAAAAACTTGTTTTGATGTTTTCCTTGTGAGTTTGCATCATGTGAACTTAGGATCAATGATGATTGATCACCTAAAAATAATCCCTTCAAATAACAAAAATCCTTTCATGATGAGGGGAATCATGACCAGCATAGCTAGAGCTCTTGATTGTCATCTTGAAGGCCTCACAAAAGTGAAGGGAACCAAACTAGTTAACTTAAGATACCTTACAAGATCCCAAATGATTTCAATTAGAGACAAAGAGTATATCTACAATGCCAACCCTGGATTCCCTACCATGACTCTGGAGTTATCTTATCATTCTGCTATCCTGCTTCATGACATTAAAGCAATGAAAGATTTTCAAGCGAGATTAGCAAATTGGGAAAGTAAGAATCCTAGAGAAGACTACAGATCATTGCTATTGGATTTTCCTAAGGGATTAGGTGAGACGAACATTCCAGAATAGGAGTGTGTTATAGAGAATTCCCTCCGCACCCATCTGAGAGATGAGGAGTTTGACATGCAGCCACCTCTAACTAATGATTATGACATGTCAGCCATTCATGCATGGTTGGACGGGATATATCAGAGACAATGGGCCATGTGGTTGGACCAATAATAGATGCATCACCAGATAAACCACATGTATCTCTACCAGCATGTGCAAGTTCAGATAAACCCCCAATGGGGGAAGGACTTCTGGGGAGCATTGCCTGGATATCGGGAGATATACCCACATATTGGGGCAGATACTATGAGAACCCTCCACCATATGAGGGTTCACCGTAAGATCCACCACATCCAGAGCAGTGACATCTACCCTATCATTCGTAAGCTTTAGTTTCATGTTGAGTACAACATGATTCAAAAGTTTGGGATGGTAGGAAGGTATGCCCTTTCCTTTCAAGCTTATATTTATTACACCTGTTTCACCTTATCCTACCATTTTGTGATGACATTACCCTATATAGTATAGATTTCTTTTTGTTTGCATACATGCATGTCATGTAGACCAACTTCATGCATTTTTATGTAACTTTTCAAAAAAATTGCTCTTTTCGCCATTCCATCTCATTCATTGCATCTCATGTAGTTTTCTAGTAAATTTTGTCTATTTTAGTTAGGATTTGCTTGATTTATGTTTTCTTTTCCCTAAAAGTAGGTTTGGATGTGATTTAGTGCAAATTGGCACCATTTTGACCAATTTTGCCCAAATTTGGAACTTCTTTCCTAAAAAGCATGTTTTGACTTAATCTCCACCTATTGAAGTGAAAACGTTGATCTATGACAAATGCATGCTAAGTTTCTCTGTTCTATTGCTAAATGGCCTTCATGTGAATCACTCATCTTATGTTTGTGAATGTTTTGGTTGAATTGTGATTTGAGCAAGCTATGAATGCTTAGGACTTTTGGGATCATATGATAAAACTATGAGTTTCATGTTGTTCGATCATGTGGTGTGACGTTACTTGATGAAGTGTTGGAATATTTATATGCAGGATATTTTATGTTTATAACCACACTAGTGACACCTTTTTGAGTCAACTTTTCTTTCACAATCTCCCTACCCATCCACCTCATGAAAGGATGCCAAAGTGCACATATTCAACCTTGACCACCTCTAAAAGTTTAAAGTGGACCTCCCCGCTTCACTGTCACCACCACATGCCCTCCATATACATGGGGCAAAGAAAAAGAAAAAGAAAATGCAAAAATAAAATAAAAAGATGCTCCTATGTAATAGCATCCAAATAAAGAAAAGATGAGTGTTCTATGTAATAGCACTCCAACCTCATACCATAACCCTTTCTTCTATTTTCATACCCATTAAGCTAGGAAACATCAAACCTAGATCACTTCACCCTTTTTCTGCAGCCATGTGGGTCACATATTGTGGTTTGAAGCATGAAATTGAATGCATGAAAGTGAAACAACCATCTTAATCATCATTGATTAACGCCACCATGAAACGGTCTATCTGGAGCTGCATGAAAGCTATATGTATTGATTATGTGTTCTATGCCCTATATTTGAAGTTTGTATGCTCAGTGCACTTTTCATGATTAGATTGTAAATGTAGAGAGGAGAGAGGTGGAACACATGTACTCAGTCACTTTTAAACCCATTCAGTCAATAATCATATGATGTGATGCATTTGTCATTCTTGTTTGTTGAAAGAAACTAAATAGATATTAAGTTTGAGCATACTTGACTACAATTATGTTTTAAGTTTAGGGTGGTGATGCAGCCCTATTTTAGGGCTCCATCTTGTGTCTTTTTGCATCTTAATCACATCTAAACATGTTAGAATGCAATTTAATTCCCTTAATATGCATATTTTTGATAAATGCACTTATGGACATTCTTTGCATGTTTTCCAGGTACTTGGACCACATCTTGGATGGAGGAGAGAGAAGGAAGGTATTCTAGAATTCCTCCACCCATGGAAGGGTCTAAAGAAGATCCCAAAGCTCCCTCAACCTACCCCAGTGCCCAAGACTCAACGAAATCAAGGGCGTCCATGGACTTCAATGAATGAAGTGTAGTGTAGCTGAAGACATCAGCATAGTTGTGATGACACGAAATGATTGTGCTGGTAAAGAAAAAATCACAATAAAACCATAGGCATGACAAAGCTAGAGAAACCTCGACAACATGGCCATGCTAGCTAGTATGGTTGTGCCAAGAAGACCTCAACACTGCCATACCAGCCAAAACGGGTGTGCTGCCCAGGAGCAGAATGACCATTCTGAGCAGAATGACCAAGTCACCAACTCGCCCACCACGGCCATGCTACCTAGCCCCCACCACGGCCGTGCTACCAGCCTCCATTTCCCCACATTCACTATAACTCTACCTCCACCTAACACACCCATTCCCTACTACCACGGTTGTTCTACCCCTAGTGATGCTATTTTGGGATTTTCTCCTAGATCCAACTAGTGGATCCCTAGCTAGCACCCCATATTTCCACACATATAGCCTTTCTCCTACTCTTAGGTGTGAGATCTAAGTATCTAGTATAGGATTGGTTAGTGTAATTTCCTAGAAGTTTGCTAAAATCAAGATGGTGAATAATGTGAGGTGA
Organism: Alisma plantago-aquatica; assembly: GCA_963693085.1. Taxonomy (NCBI): domain Eukaryota; kingdom Viridiplantae; phylum Streptophyta; class Magnoliopsida; order Alismatales; family Alismataceae; genus Alisma; species Alisma plantago-aquatica. The sequence continues at coordinate 757,666,157 of OY856414.1, forward strand.
AATACCCTTACCTCTACTCCATATCCCTACCTTTGGCTCCCAATTAAACTAAACATTCCTATCCTAGAAACCTAGATTAGACAAATCCAATTGAAATACCACCTAACCTTGGTCCAATTGAACCTTGTAAGTCTAGATAGGGTGTGCAAGGGTGTAGTTCCCCTTCCCAATCTCTATTCTATCTATGTCCAACTAATAGTCTACGGTGATTCCATTACATTGGACTAATTATTCAGTTTAGCAATCTAGAATGAATGGTTAGGTTTTGTATGAGATGTTCCCTCCAAGTAATATCTTAGTACCATTCCTCAAATGGTCCACTCTTCACACAACTTGCTTAAAACTCATCTTTCTTTCTTGATAGTTCATGCTTGATTAATTGCTTAGTTTAATTGCTCCTTAGATTAATTGCTTAGTCTTGGTATTTAATCCTTGCTCAGGTAGCTAGTGATTCTTTGTGTTTGTTCAATCTAGTTAGTGGTGGTTTAGAGTTCTAATTGCTTTAGTGCTTTAATTCCTAGTTTAGTGTAATCATGTGCTCTTGCTTAAGTAGTTGCTCTCCTTGTTAATTAGACTTTCTTATTTAGGGTTAAACTAGAGTTTTTTCTTGTCTTGTTTCCTCTCTTGTTCAATTGCTTGCATCTTAGTGTAATCAATTCAAATCAAGACCCTAAAAGCCCTAATTTCCACTTTAGGAATGTAGCCCACACTAACTAACTAGTGTCTCCTCTATCCCTACAGATTGACACTTATCTCGCCACTTGCCTATACTACAACATGAGCCTGTGCGCTTGCAGGAGAAATGTGATTGGTTTAAGTAAGTGTGTTCGACTAGGTATCCTTATAAATATTGAAAGATCCAAGTGTGTTTGAGCCCTAGGGTCACATCTAACCAAACTCAATTGGCTAGATGTAACCCAAGGCAAGGAGAAAGGCACCAACATTTTACCCTAACACTTAACCCATTTACCCATTAATATAAGGTTGAATTAATAGTTTGGAGTTGAAACATATATCATAACACTTACCAAATAAACCCAACAAACATCATCACTACTTGCTTAATATATTTCATTTCAGTTGCTTGTAAAAGTTTATATATCATATATTAGAGAGAAAAATGAACTCCTTAATAATAACTAATACTAATAAAACATTTTTCTTCAAACAATTGTTGGGTTAAGTATTATTTTGTGGGTGCATATCACTAGAAGCATAAATTATTTGTATTTCAATTTGTTGTAGAAGTGTCTCATGTATAAAGTAGGGAATATCAAATGAAATTATTTCAAAAATATTGTATATGTATCTTTATGTTGCTTTACACAATTTCACCATATGGGTATATGGGTACATTTAATCCTTTGGTAAACGTTTCCAAGGAAATGGTAATCACCCTACCCATTAGTCGCAACTTTGATGAGGGTAAGGGTATGGTTTCATTTCATTTCAATTTCAATTCCTATAGTCCTTACCCTACCCGCTACCCTAATTATTTATAGACATATCTGGAATGAGGCTTTGTTGATGATTCCTATAGGATAATGTTGGAAAACCACAGATTCGGTTTTTTTTCTAAGCACTATGTGTATAGAAACAACGTAATCATGTCATGAAAACAAACCTCAATTTGAGCATGTAATTAAACCAAGTGATATGGCATGTAGTATTCCATTTTAAATTGCATTTTTGTAAATCTTCTTATGATCATTATTGTTTCATACATATTTCCTATATAAATTGCACAAACTAGGTCATACTTAACACTTGACATTTGGGTAGGAACATAGTCTTTTCATCTGTAATAGGATGAAACATGTTGACAATTGGTCGTCCAAATGATGTAAAAGCTACTAAAATTCTTTTTGTCATCTTAGTTCAAACGATCCATATTATTCCCTTTAATGTAGGAGATTGGAGATGCACTATTTAGCAAAAAACGTAATGAGATGATATTAGGATCCCTCCAAGGTGAAAGCAATTATGGAGATGCCTCCTTATTTTTATGAAAAATGTTTGTTATAGTAATCAATATATATTTACTATATTATCTTCCAGGTGCATTTTCTTTATGGCATATTTTAATACGTCACACCTTAATTCTTGGCAAAGATTTTTTTAGTAAAAGAGAATAGTAATGGTTTTTTGTCATTTTAGCAACATATAGATGATCTTCAAATCCAAGGTTCTAATTTAGGTAATGCTAATAAAATGGTCTGTAAGACATCATTTTACAAGTTCTTCTAGAGAAACATGAAAGACATTATCAATGAGGTCTTGATACCACAAGTGCTAAGACATGGAGGAAGGAGACAAAAATTTGAGAGTTGCAATTTATTCACAACTATAGTAGGTATTTTCATGTGTAAAGAGCTTGTGTGCCTGAAATCGAGGATTTACAAATAAATTCCAACTTGTTGGTGTCATGATATCTTTACTTGAAGGTGAGCATATTAATATAACACCAATAGTATTGTGTAGTTCCCTTTGTGTTAGCTATTCATTATAAGCTCAATAAGCTTTACTAGTTTGTAGTTTGTTGCACCATATCCATTTAAATATTTGTGCGTGTTTTGACATATTCCAATATAACATCAAGCGATATTATCTATCATGCATATACATCATTAATAATTCATGAAGTGAGGTTGAATGCATCCTAGTATGATATGATTAGTACTTCCTTTGCATAATTGTTTCTAATAGAAGAGTTGAATACATTGTCATACCCTACATGATTATTAGTTATACCTATGATTTTATTTGAGATATTTTTTATTTGATTGATTTTATTTGAGATATTTTTTTATATGTTCCATATCAAATGATTGTACCTCATGATTTCGTTATGTATGGTAAAATCATAAAAATGGAAAAAGATAAGAAATAATATATAGTTCAATATCAAATATAAAACTTTTAATGCAAAGATGAGTTTTCATGTTATAAGGTTTGTTTTATTTGACATATAACAACTTAATAGATTTACATATGTTGTTTTTTAAATATTTTAAATGAATGTTCTTTTACTTCATTTAAGTACTTATGTTTTGGGCTTTTTGTTGACACAATTTGTATGTCAGGCAAGAAAAAAATATAAGTAGTTGCAATATGCTTGTTCAACTTGTAACATATCGAGAATGTGGCCTAAAGGTGTGAAGTATATAGCATGATACCTATAAACAAATAATTAGATAAGTTGACGATCTTATGATGTTAGGAAATATTTCTTGACTTAGTCTCAAACAAACACAAACAATCTTGATGCAGTGGTGTACATTTTTGGCTGTGTCACTAAAAGTTATATGTCGATGGTTATAATATCAATGTTAATAGTTTTTAATGTTGTTTTATAGTTATTTTTCATGCTTACATATTCTAGCGATCACACAATTTGTGTCTATAACTTGCAAATGACAATTTAGTTAGTATAATTAATGGTGTTAGCTAAATTGACACACCTATAATGACAACCACAAGTTTTGGTATATACTAAAAAACATTGATAAATGCCTATGTGATCATCTGTTTAGTTAGTATTTTTTAGCTTTTGGTATTGTCTACACCAATATTTTTGGGTTATACTAGCATTTAGTCGCTACTGGTAATGCCAATATTGTTGTAGTGTCTCAAGAAAAATTAGAGTAACCATTAGACCATTAAGGGCTTCTTTTAGCATGTTTAGGAATCCTAGAAACTCTGCCTATGTTTTCGTACATTTTGCACAAATATAGTCGGTCTCAAGCCCAGGTAAAGGAGGAGGGTTGGTAGTAGGTTGACATCCAGCCATAAAAACTTTGTCACTCTTTCTATGACATGGATCCTTATAAAAATTTCATTAGAGTGTCCCTACCTAGCAACAAGTTGCATTGGCACCCCGATGTAGTGATAAATATGCAAGGGGTTTCAACATAACAATGCTCAGTTGTGCTGAAGGACAGACAAGGGTTTCCACATCTTAGACGGGTGTGGGTAAAGAAGCCAGTCCCACTGCATCATCGGCCGGATGTAGCGAAAAATGTGTAAGGGTTTCCTCATCTTGGACGGGTGTGGGTAAAGAAGTTATTCCTGCCGCATCATTGCCTGAATGTAGTGAAAAATGGACAAGGGCAACATTTTCGACGAAGGCAAGTTAAGAAGCAAGTTTAACAAAAAAGGATTAGAGTTGGATCTTGGAATATTGGCACTTTGATAGGGAAATCGTTGGAGATAGTGAATACCATGATGAGAAGAAAAGTCAATATATCTTGCTTATAGGAAACTAAGTGGACATGGAAACGTTGTAGAGAGATTGAAGACACTGGATACAAAATCTAGTATACATGTATTGATAAACATAGAAATGGAGTAGGTATTATTGTTGTTAAAATGTTGAGGGATGATGTTGTAAAGATCACAAGGATGGACAATAGAATCATAGCTATCAAGGTTGTTCTTGGGGGAAATATTTTTAACGTTATTAGCGCTTATTCCCCCCAAGTTGGCCTTAGCGAGGAGGTGAAGAAGGATTTTGGGATGACATGGATGAATTGATGCAGGGAATACCGACAAAGGAGAATATTATTATTGGGAGTGATCTAAATGGCCATGCGGAGAGTAGCAATGTTGGATACGAGAGATTTCATGGTGGTTTTGGGTATGGCAATAGAAATGGAGAAGGAGAGAGGATATTAGATTTGCAGTTGTATATAATATGATTTTGGCAAACACCCATTTTAAGAAAAGAGAATCTCATAAGATTACTTTCAAGAGTGGGCACAATTGTAGCAAAATTTATTATCTCCTTACAAGGCAGGTGGATCGCAATATATGCAAGGATTGTAGAGTAATTCCTGGCGAAGAACTTATGACCCAACATAGGTTGGTGGTTTTGGATATTAAATTGAAGATCAATAAAGGCAAGCATAACAGAAACCAAGATAACAAGATCAAGTGGTGGAATCTTAAAGGAGAAAATAAATTGACTTTACATGATAAACTCGTCAAGAAGGTAACTTGGAGTTTTATGTTAACACTATGTGGATTAACATGAGCTCCTACATAACAAAAATTTCAAAGGAGGTTTTGGGGAGTCCAAAGGTTGTGGGCCCCAACAGAAAGAGACTTGGTAGTGGAATGATGAAGTACAGAAGGCTATTAAATGGTAAAGGGAGATCTATAGGAGCTTGTCTAAATCTCAAGATGATGCAACCTTCCAAAGATACAAGCAAGCAAAGAAAGAAGCTAAAAAGGTTGTCTAGGAGGAAACATCTAGATACTTTGATGATATTTATAAGAATTTGGACATGTGAGAAGGGGAAAAGATATATATAAAATGGCTCATATAAGAGAAAGAAAAGGAAGAGACTTGAGTCAAGTAAAATGCATCAAGAATGAAGATGGCAGGGTTTTTGTGAAGGATGATGATATCAAGAACCAGTGGAGAAATTACTTTCATAAGCTTTTCAATGGAGATATGATGCACTGGAAATTTATTGTTTTCACAGGCCATTTTTATAGTAATTTGTGTACACTATTTGTTCATTTTCATATTAGTATGTGCATGATTCACTCTCATTAGATTATGATACTTATTTACATCAAATAAATGTAATTTTAATGTTTTCAAATGATTTATTATATTTTAAGAGCTTATGTTCAGATTTTGTGAATTTTAGGTGATTTTACAAGAATCTACACAGCTCAGTACTACCGACTTTGGAGTCAGTGGTACCGATACATGCTCAGTTTAGAAAAGAAAGAAATCAAGAAAGCTCAGTAGTCCTGACTCTGTATGTCGATACTACCGACAACATCACATCATTTTGATCAAGGTTTATCAAAGAAACTCATTGTAATCGACACACGATCAGTAGTATTGAAAACTTGCCAGGTGATCGCAACAATTAAAGTAGTTAGTAGCACCGACACCTAGTCAATAGTACCAACATGCAGGGATCAGGTAGATTTGAAGATGGCATTTAATCTGATGGTTGGGGATCTATTTCACCCTAAGTTACTTCTATGACTTAGGGGGAGTTCGTCCAGACCTAATCATCACGTTCTATTCCATTACACAGCAGTCGAGAACCGAGAGAGGAGAAAGGAGAGGAGACAATCACGTTCTGGATTATTCGAGCACCTCCAGCAGGTATATTCATAGCTGAAAGACAGCAAATCGCTTCGTTTGTCAAAGGGAGTCATCCATACTAGTTCTTCTAGGGGGTTTCTTTAGTTCTCTAATGTTCCCCACGTTTTTCTTCTCCTCTCCTATACACTTGACCATGGAAATCATGTGAGGCTAATACCTTGTTCTTTAGGATCCGGGAGTAGCCTGGTTATCCATTATAATTGAATTTTATGTATTAATATGCAATTTTCTCTTAACCTCTGGACATATTTTGATGAGAGTACTATGAATTATCCATGATTGGGCATCATAGATATTTTAATAGACCGTTAATTGCTTCAAGAGAGGGATGAAGGGTTGGAAAATTCATAGAAATACATGTTTTATATCATCCTTTAAAAAGGTGGCTTACAAACATGAAGAGATTATCCAGAGTTTTTGATAAAGTGCCTAACCAATAACACAACCATTATGAGAGTGGTATTGGTATTAGATTAGGTAGTAAATTATGTCGTGAGAACATGTAATTCTAGCTACGGGTCTCTTTGTTCAGGGTTAGGAGAGATTTTATTAATGTCATATTGTTAATTGCAATGTTAGCTGACGTGAAACTGTAATCCTAAGGAATACACTCCAATCATGATTAAACACCAATAACCTTAGAATTATTTTCTACATTTTAGATAATTAAACCCTCATTTAAAGTTTTCTTCAGCCTAGCTGATCGCATTACAGTTAGTAGTAGTCTTTGGATTTATATTTCCCTGAGTTCGACATCCGGGCCTCCTTAGGCCTATATTACTCGATACATACACTTGTGTTTTATACATGTAGTTTACGAATATCAAGTTATTGGAATCGTTGACAGGGAAATGGAAAATCCAGCACTATGAGTGTTGTGATCGGCCACTCTAGGATGCAACCTTTTATCTTTTTCTTTTTACCCCATTTAATATGAATTTTAATATCATTTATTCAATCAGTAGTACCCATTTTCACATTTTTTTATAATTTAGGTACTAGTATATGGTGCAGACTAGATCCCACAACTACGGAGACTCGTCTACATCGGGCACTAGTCAGGAGGAGCTTCTATGCAACGGGATCGAGCATGTGCCTCAAGACTAGCTCAAACTCCACCATCGACCACTCCACCACCTCATCACCACCTCAAGTGGAGGTACCATAAGCAATTGAAATGGGGATGCGTAAGAAGAACAGACCATCTGGGAGAAGATCAAGGCATCATCCTCAACAACTTAGCTAGGTCCAATCAAGTGGCAAGCAATAAATGTTGGTAGCTACAAGATACATTCTGGGATGGCATCGTTAGTCAAGCAACATGCCTTCCATGGCCACAGTACTAAAGACCCGATGATGCACATCAGCAATTTCATTGAAAGCTACGACATGGTGAAGATAGATAGAGTGTCGGAGACTGTGATCTACTTAAAGCTATTTCCATCGTCACTGGTAGATGGTGCTAAGTCTTGGTTCCTTAACTTTAAGCCTGAGTCAATAGAACATGGGAACAAATGATTGACGCTTTCTTTGAGCTCTATTTCCCTCCTTAGAAGTCAAACGAGTTGACCAAAAAGATAATAAACTTCAAGCAACAAGCAGATGAGTCATGTTATGAAGATTGGTAGAGGTTCCAAATTATGTTGAGGAAGGTTCCTCATCATGGGATTGATCTCTATGGGCGGGTGAAGATCTTCTATTACGGAGTGCATCAGGGGTAAATGACCACTCTAGACAGTGTAGGGATAGGCTTCTTCCTCAAAAATAAGCCATCCAAGTGTCATGAGATCCTGAAGAACATGGCTATGAACTAGTCATGGGGTGAAGAAAGAGAATGCCCAACAACCATTAATAGTGTTGGGGAATCTAAAGTCATCACAGCATTGAATGAGAAGCTTGACCTTATAGCCATGAAATTGTGTCAAAAGAATACAAGCTCTTCTAGAGTACAAGAGGAAGAGTGCAAGTTCATGCATCAAAAGTACCAATGAGACAGGGGCCCCAACAAGATAGATAAAATTGAAAACATGATAGGCAAGGTGGTCAATCAAAATGAGGCAATTATTGGCCAGACACAGAGGGAGTTGTAGAATTAAGGTGCCCAAATTTATATTATTGAATATCAAATTTCTCAGTTGGCAGCAGAAGTAGCTTCTTCAAAAAAAATCATTCAGCAAGGAGTTCATGGGAATACAGTTGTAGCTCATCAACATCACCAAGCAAAGTTTATCTCTGTTGTTGAGAAGCCAGAACATCATACAGAGGAGTCACCCAAGAAACATGCTCTGGAACTTGATTGGGTGTACATATCAAAAGGTTCATTTCCCTGTAGTCTATATGGATTACCGGGAGGATGCAACACGCTAGAAGACAACAAATTTCAGGGTTCCACCACTGTAATGTCATTGCTTATAGTTTTAGAGAGGGTGCCTATGCAACAGGAGAATGTGAAGGTTTTACTCTCCAGTGGAACAATCACATTTAATAAGGGGGAACCCACAATTTATAAGGATCATCCACCGGTCATTCCATCTATAGGAGACATACAAAATCCTACCTCAAAAGGTGGCGTTGAAGCAAGCTTAGGGGAGGGGATCTGTAACAACCCCGCCTCCCAGTAACCCCCAATTAAGGGAGACCAAGAGGTCAGAGTTGTTATCCCAATTTCCAGATCGAAGGTTCTACAATTAATCAATAATAATTATCAAATTCTACCAAACTAAACTGAAAGGTTGTAATAAAATTAAACTTTTCATACCTTTTTCAAAACTTGGATATCTACTTCTATCCACTTGGAGTCTATTCTAACTAATCCTCATTTGAACTTTAATTCATATTTAATTCCACATATGCCACTTTATTGTTTGTTCTTTTCACTTGTACCTAAAACACCGACAAACAAAACGTCGGTCAGCATAAAGCTGGTATGTGGGGGAAACAATAATCGTGCAATTAACTGTAAGAACATATTGCAGTCAAGTATGATTTAACAAACAACTTTACATTTTCAACGTAACTGCTCAATCCTTACATACCCTAACCTCTGCATTGTCCCTGCAGTGGACTTGGATGCTACCTTCCTTATGGTAGATCCCCATTTAACCCCTCATGATTATACCTAATAGGTGAATCAGTTTCTAGGGTTGAGTAACATGGCACTACCCGTAGGTAGCCCACTCCTTAACTCATGGTGCGCTAAAGAGTTGCATGGCACTACACGTAGGTAGCCCAATCCCTAACTCTTAATAACCTAGACCTTGCTCTAGGTTACCCTTTTTTTTAGCCTTTGCAAAGCCACAGAGGTGGACCATGATCTGAGCCAGTCATGTATGCATACTTATGGTGATAGTCATAGTCACTTTATAGTTGCATGAAATAAAAGTCATCCAAGTAGTTATTTTTGGGCAACCGATAAAACAACCAGGAATCGCTGTGAAACTAAAGTGATTATTCATAAGCGTAACCACATACTTGTTAGGTTGATTTGAGACAAAATAATCCAATCAATCAAGAATTCCAAATAGGCAAGCAAGCACATTATAAGATCCTGAAATATGCATACAATTTCCTATTATTAATCATACCATCAAGATCTATTAAACTTAGCTCGCTTCTTAGGGTTTCTAATCCACTTTTAGGGTTTCCATTGCAATTAGGGTTTCACTTCATTTTTACAAATTTAAACCATAATTTTATTCAATTATTCTCAAAACCTAATTATCTCATCTATTCATCATGAAAGATACTAAGGTTTATTTTAACAACATATAACCTTATTTTTGGATTAAAGGCACACTCAGCCATTAATTAAGTCCATTAAGCCTCTTTTACATTAAAGCTACCATTTTTATCCTTTTAATCCATCACAAGATCATTATACTCATTTATCATCAATTCATAGTTCATTATGGTCTAACTCACATATGAACTCTATTTGTCATTAATTCTACCTTTATCCATTAGAAAACCCTAATTACTACATTAAGGGTATTTATCCACAATTAGAAACTTTTATACTCGAAATAGCTTAGAATTATCATATTTCGACTTTAATCATGATTTTGAACAATTAAAGCTATTAAAAGGCATAATTGTCATCATTAGGGTTTTAAGGCCCATTAAAGCATATTTATGCACATGAAACTCTAAATTAAACCAATTATGTGAAAAGTTCATCCTTTTTGTTCTTAATGTACCTTTTCATGATTAACAGGCTAATATCAACTTTAATCATCCGTTAAACTCTACTAATTATATTAATCATCACAAAATAGGGTTGCTTAATCATTAAATCATTAAAGTCGATAACTTCCATCACTTTTCAAATTGTAATTAGGAAAAGGCTTCAATTATATTTTTATTGCATTCCGCGCGTTCTTCTAAGCAAAATTCACATATTATGTATATCCATCCAAGCTACAGTTAATTAGCTATGAATTTTGCAAAATTAACTTATTTTGGGCCAATTAGAAGTTGCCACGCCGCCCGTTCCCATGCAACGTTTCCCACCGATTTGGAAACATTTCAAAATGTCGGATCTGCCCTCGTTAAGTTAGTGGTTTCTTCAGCCCGTAGAGGGGCAAAAGTGTCCAACGACCCATGGGTCATCTTCCACCTCCAGCCAGCCCTAGCGGCCACCTACAGCAGCCTTGCGCGGGCTGTCTATCTCTCCCTGGGCCACGTAACTCGATGCCAACAGCCGCCCCAGCTGCTCCGCCCCCTTGCTCACGTGGAGCATCTCCAAATCAGGGCCAATATGGCCGTTCTTTGCGCGAGATCCATCTGTGGTTGCTGCCGCATTGCTGTCGTTTTTGCAGACCTACGGAAGGCACTGCTCGAAGACCAGGGCGGAGGTATGATGGTCAACCAGTCTAGGGTTGTCGTGGAAGCCTCCCGCCTCCATTGTGACGACTCCATAGACTTTTGTTTGCTGCAGGGTTGCCCTACCCTCTAGGTTAGGGTTTGAAGATGAAAATAAGGAAGAAGGGCAGAGAAAGATGTGTGGGATTATCTTAAACTTGGGCCAAATGCTCTACCCCTTATATAGGGGAGGTATCCACGCCCTACGGTGCTCATCCACGAATTAGCAATGCCTTTTTCTAATAGGAATGTGATTCCTTCATTAAGAAGCAAGTCTCTCTCTCTCTCATATCTCTTTAATATTCCTTCTTCTTTTGATATTAGGATTTCGAAAATCATCCCTATTATTCTCTTTGTTCTTGCTTGTTAATACATTGGAATGAAATTCTATTTTCATTTAGTAGAAAATACTTCCTTTTTAGCAATGCCACCAAAATCATTAATAATGTATCACATTATCCTCTTATTTTGCATTATTGGTATTTTCTCTTTCTTTCTTATTCATTGGGGCTCCTTGGGCCCCAAGAAACTCCAAGATTTTGAAATTCCTTTTTAAGGATACTTGTTATCCTTCTAGATGCATCTATATTCATTATTTCTCATTATCTTGTTTATTTCTTATTAAAATATCTCTTTTTGAGGATTTCTCTTTATCTTTCTTTTTATTTTCCTCATTGGCATTCCTTTTAACATTAGGAATCCTTTGGATACGAAAATCCACCAAGGATAACTCCATTATACCTCTTTTCACTTATTTCCCACATTTTATCATTGTTTTCAATTTCTTTCTTAACAAAGAAATATTTAATTGGTCTTTTCTTTTCTTGGTGTATTATCTTTGTAACTTTGGACTCCTTGGAACCCAAGGAACCCAAGAGGCACGAAATCCAACTTTGGATTATATACTTTTTCCTTCTAGAGGTTTCTACATTTTTCTTTTCTCCATTTCTTATTAATAATGGAGTTCCTTTTGTCTCTTCCTTGTTATTGGGCCCAATAGCCAATAAAGCCCACAAAACAACCATCAAGGCTATTTTAAATGAAATCCATTTATTTAAAATATCTTTAATATGAGAAATTACATTTCTCACCAAATGAACCCAAAAGTTGGGGTTGTAACATCCTTCCCCTCTTATAGGAATTTTTTCCTCAAAATTCCATCAAGCAAACAAACAATTCAGGATAATACTTTTCCATGTCCATCATTGGCCCATATGTGTCTTTGCCCTATCCATGGTGCTTCCAAAGAACCTTTATCATCACATATTCTTTTCTCTGAGTTCTTTCACCATGGCATCTATAAACCTCATAGGTGACTCTGTAACATCCCTGACCTGGGTTATGTCTTAACCCTAAAAGTTTTGCTTAAGTAAGTCATTTAGATTCTTGTCTTTATCTTTTGAAAAGTAATTAAGACTAAAGGAGAGCTTATGTTTCAATTTTGGTCCTATTTGAATAATGTTGAAACAATGTTTTACCTGTTCTGGACTAAAGTGCAATTTACCCAATTTAAGGGGTTACCTTGCAAATGTTACATGATAAATGTTCCTCAAGTGTTATAGCATCGTAAGAATGAGAATGATGCTGAGGTATGGCTTGTGGAAGTCTAAGTTCCAAGAAGGAGCTTGTTTGAGTAATGCTTGTGTATTGAATGCTAGTTTTGGTGTAATTTGCAAATTACCCAAAATCTAGGGTTGAATATGTAAAATACCACTTCAAGAATGTCCCTACTATTTCTTGGTATCATTTAGAGAAAATAAAAAGAAAGGGGCATCTTGTTTGAACTACTCTTGAGGAGAGATAATCTTGACAATAAAATAATCAAGATTTAAGCATAATTAAAACCCAAAATTATTTTGTAGCAAAAATAATTATATTAATTGAAGTGTCCATCAACTAAAAAGGTTGTGGTTGAAATCCCATAGTGCAAGGACGTCCAAATGTCTTGAGTAGCACCGAAATATCCTAAGTAGGTGAAGAAATCCACTCACATTTGTTAAATAAAAAGTAATGTCCACTAAAAATGGATAATAGTATTATAATGATTAAGGTGCTTAAGTGGTTGCTTTCCATTCAAGGATAAACGAGAGGAATTTGAGGGAAAAGGAAGATGGCTTCGAAGTCAAGGAAGGGAGGGGGGCATGTGGCAAGAAAGTGGATGAATTTTCTTCTACTTTCTCTCTCCTAGAAAATCAATTACATATACTCCATTTTCTCCTTACTTGAAAGGCTATTTTGTAAACCACTTTCTTCCCTTGCTTTGGCCGACGACCAAGGAGCTTAGGAGCAGGAGGAAAATGTTCCCCAAGCTGAAGGTAAGCTTCATGATCATCTTTAACCTTGAATTGATGGTTGAAATCAGATTTCAACATTGATTTTCTTCTCTCTACCATCCAATGCTCAACCTTGGCTATCTTTTGCATCCAAAGAGTTGGAAATGAACCTTGGATAGTTGAAGGAACTTCTTTCACCATTAGAGACATGAAGCTTGAAGGTTTGAAGCTACTTTGAAGGCGGGTTATATAACTTGAACCCATCAATGTTATTATTGATTTTAATTTCTCATCATATGTTGATCTTTTATTGTCTTCTTGAATAATTACTGAATTTATCATATATTTGACAATAGAAATCGAAGGTCTGAAGTTTGATGATGATGAAATCATCTTAGCACACACCTCAAGAATATCAAACGGTTTCAATTGTTGTTGGTCAAACGGTTTCAAAACCATTTGGTGACCAAACGGTTTCAAACCCGTTAGAGGTCAAACGGTTTCAAACCGTTAAAGACCAAATGGTTTCAATGGATTCAAATATCAATTGGTCTCATGAACTAATGACTTCAAACAATCAAATTTAATTGATTTCAGATCCCTAGCTCAATTGGGTGTGAAACCCTAGATCCATTGATGTCAAAACCCTAATTTAGGTTTAAAGAATTTCATCTCTGAAGTGACCAAACGGTCTCAAACCATTTAGGGTTAATCAATCTTCAAAATTTTCAAGGGTCAAACGGTTTCAAACCCTAATAAGATCAAACGGTTTCAAAACCGATTGAAGATCAAAGGGGTCAAGACTGTTTGAAGATTCATTGATCTCAAGATCGTTTGAAGGTCAAGTTACCTTAAGACCGTTTGAAGGCAACATTTGAAGGTCAAGTGACCTCAAGATCGTTTGTAGGTTAAGTAGCCTCAAGACCGTTTGAAGGATTAGACCAAGACCGTTTGAAGGTCTAACGGTCTTCAAACCGTTTGAGATGTTAGAGACCAAGACCGTTTGAAGATATAACGGTCTTAAAACCATTTAAGGATATAGGGACCAGACTATTTGAAGGTCTAAACGGTCCCAACCCATTTGATGGTTTAGGGCCAAACCATTTGAAGGTTCAATTGGTCCAAACTGTTTGAAGGTCCAATTGATTCAAACCATGTAAGTACTAATAACCCCATAAGTGGTTGAAGAGTATTTATAGGTTGATTTCAATGGAAGTACCTCTAAAGTACTTAGGTGATTAATATAGTTAGAGTGATTATCACTTGATGCCTATGAAAGTAATAAATTCAATACACTATGTTAAGCATAGGTGTATGTACTTAGTGAAAGATTAAGTCAACTGAATAAGGTATGATGGTGATGTGTGTTCCTAGTAATGATAAGTATGATTTAATACTTAAATAATGCTATGTGCTCTAAGATATGTGAAACCCTAATATAGGGTGAGGTTATGTGAAACCCTAATATAGGTGATGTTATGTGAAACCCTAATATAGGATGAGGTTATGTGAAACCCTAATATCGGGTGATGTTATGTGAAACCCTAATATAGGGTGAGGTTATGTGAAACCCTAATATAGGGTGATGTTATGTGAAACCCTAATATAGGGTGAGCTTATGTGAAACCCTAATATAGGGTGATGTTATGTGAAACCCTAATATAGGGTGAGGTTATGTGAAACCCTAATATAGGGTGATGTTATGTGAAACCCTAATATAGGGTGATGTTATGTGAAACCTTAATATAGGGTGATGTTATGTGAAACCTTAATATAGGGTGATGTTATGTGAAACCCTAATATAGGGTGATGTTATGTGAAACCTTAATATAGGGTGATGTTATGTGAAACCTTAATATAGGGTGACGTTATGTGAAACCCTAATATAGGGTGATGTTATGTGAAACCCTAATATAGGGTGATGTTATGTGAAACCCTAATATAGGGTGATGTTATGTGAAACCCTAATATAAGGTGATGTTATGTGAAACCCTAATATAGGGTGATGTTATGTGAAACCTTAATATCGGGTGATGTTATGTGAAACCCTAATATAGGGTGATGTTATGTAAAACCCTAATATCGGGTGATGTTATGTGAAACCCTAATATAGGGTGATGTTATGTGAAACCCTAATATAGGGTGATGTTATGTAAAACCCTAATATAGGGTGATGTTATGTGAAACCCTAATATAGGGTGAGGTTATGTGAAACCCTAATTGATAAAGATGGGAAACCCTAACTCTAGTGAGGGAATAGTAATGTTATCTTTGCATTGCATAATGTTGATATGTAATTGATATGGTTGTTATCAAGTATACTAACCATGTAGGTATCATGAGATGATGAGGATAACCAGGTATGAGCTATGATGTTTAATGGGCCTTGTAAGCCATTATTTTATTTGTTACCCAATGAGAGGTGACAAGATGTGTTGGCCTTGAGAGCCATGTGAATAAGTTGTTACCTAGCGAGAGGTGAAAAGATGTGCAATGGCCTTGTGAGCCATGTGAATAAGTTGTTACCTAGTGAGAGGTGACAAGATGTGCAATGGCCTTGTGAGCCATGTGAATAAGTTGTTACCTAGTGAGAGGTGACAAGATGTAATGGCCTTGTGAGCCATGTGATAATTTGTTGCCTAGTGAGAGGTGACAAGATACTTAATGGGCCTTGTGAGCCGTGTGAGATGCTTGCATAACAAGTATTAAATATACCTTGGTCCTAAGACCTAGAGGTATTAATAATGTATGTGATGAACTAAGGGTTTGAATACCCAGATCCATCAAACATGATGATGGCTTTGTTGAGGGATGTGAATTCCCAGTAATAAGATAAGGGATTGAGATCCCAGTGTTTTATAAAGTTTTGAAAAGTACTTGATGGAAGTATTACATGTTTCTTTATAGCATTTGTTATAATAATTCTTGATTGAAAACTTGGTTGATGCTAAAAGAATATGGTAATGTACTTAATTAATCAAGTGGAATCTTATCATGTAGTTCCCTGACCATAGATCTATGAGCGTCAGGATTTGCTGAATGGTGTAATGGGTTGCTCTGCGGCATAACCCGGAGACCGCATATTTTTTAATATGTGGGGGTAATGGGTGAATATATCCTTACGCCTCATAGGAATGACTGTGGGCCATATCTTATGCACAAGAATGGTTACGGACCATATCCCAATAAGAGTATGGCTATGGGCCATAACTCCACAATACCAGGCATTGGCTATGGGCCATATCCTGAAGAGAGTATATGCTATGGGCTATAACTCTATAGTGAAGTTGCTAGTATACCCTGGAAAGCTATTTAGCAGTGATACTAGATGTCCTGCATGTGGTCTCGCACTGACTGAGACAGATTAAGTGATGGAGTCCAGCTCTTTCATTGACCTATGTATGGAACCGATGCTTTACGTAATCGTGGTCGGTTGGAGCATGAACGGTAAACTTCATCTCCTCAGGGCATAAGTGTGATTATAAAATGTAATCATCCGTGTAGCATATTTGCTTAAGGATGAATTACGGAAATCATTGGTTGATGTTACATTGCTTATTGTATCCTAAATGGATAGATGACATACATGTTCTTCATATTCCTTATCATTTATAAAGATGATGTTGCTCTATTCTGCTTAATAATGATTAAATCATGATTTTCAATAGAGATTCTTCTACTCAGTTTATTACTATTTATCTGCAATAATAATGTTTCTGGAAGAGAGTTATATCTCTCGCTGGGACAATTTCAATTGTCTCACCCCTATGGGATCCAACCTTTTTAGGTGGACGAGGATGAGGAGGTAGAAACCATACAGTAGGGGAAGGACAGTAGCATCAGGGACAGTAGTAAAATCTCAGGTGGAGATACTGACTGTCGAGTCTCATAGATAATAGTCATATGTGTCGTCTTTGTACTCTCAAGTCCTTAGAGTTAGTACTCAGTGTTTTCATGATCAATCTGAGATTTTGTCTTGAATGCCTGAAGGTTTTATGTAGCCTATGTATCGTTTTAGCAAAGCAACTGTTGTAAATATATTCCTCGAGAAGAGATGGTACATGCTTTGTACTTTGTGGACCAGAATGTATATATAATACTTTGGTTCTCTTTTTAAGAGTTTCTTGGAATTGGATCTTTTTGTAAAAAGGTTTTAATTTTTAGTGATTTTTGTTAATCCATTATTTATGTTTATTTCGCTTAATTAGTAATGATTTTGTATGTCAGTTTGGCGACTGTCGTGACAAGTTGTTGGTATCAGAGCTTAAGGTTCGCTGAGTCTACAAAGACATAGGACTAAGGTGTTGAGTCTGTTCTAGTGTCCTCTAGTATATCTTATAGTGACTTCTGCTCATGCAGAAGATAGAGTAAAGCTTAAATATGTCTGAACTACTGAAGGAGTACATTGCTGAAAGCAATGTTGCTGCATCAACAGAAGGTGCAAGGGACCAGGCGAGAGAAGAATGACTGTCTAAGATTCCCCAAGATGAACCAACTATGATAAAGAATCCTTCTTTTGATATCACTGCTGGGCAAGTTAGGACAGCAATGATGCGTATAGTAGACCGTGTATTAGCAATACAACCCAGATTACCAGCCCCCAATGATGAAGTTTTGGACTCCAACAGGATTCTTGATCAACATCAACATGTTGAAGCAATAGAAAATGTTAAAAGAAATAGGTTACAACCCAAAATCAGGGTTTGCTATAGGTGTAGGCAGCCTGGACATATCAGAAGAGATTGTCTAGAAAAGGATAATGAGGAAAGAATTAAGAAAAGGCCTATCCAAACTCAGGAATAGAGGCCTAGTAGATTCAAAAAGGGGAAGTTTTTAGTACCACCAATACAACCAGTGTCTAGTGCACTAGGGAAATGGATACCCAGAAAGGGTAAAGGACCTTTTAGACCATATCAAGAGAATAGAATCTGTCACCAGTGTAGACAGGTAGGACATCTAGTAAGGGATTGTCCAGTTGGAAACACAATGATGACCCAACCGCTAAGGTGGAGTCAGCAAAACCCTCAAAGGCAGTGATCTAGTAGTGGCATTCGATGATGTGGACAGATATCCCGAGTAGGTCCATCTGCACCGAGCAATAGAGCACGACATTGGAATCAGGCAACGACAAGATTCTATGAAAAGAATCAGCCTGAGGCAGAAAACAAACTATGAGATGAGACATGTCAAATGAAACAGTTTCATTCTGATTTATTATTTAATGATTCCATGTGTTAAATATAAGAAAGTAGTTGTTTTTAGCTTCCTTTGACTAGTCATTTGAGGACACAAGGAAGATGAGGACTTATATTTTACTCAGTATTCCTTTAAATGCTTTATAATTTCTCTTATCTTTGTGAAAAGGGGATAAGGTATATATGTGATGCCTGGAGGAAATCTAGGAATGATAAGTCATGTGTTCTAGATGATATGAAAAGTAAGGAACATGATAGTCAATAGAGTGCATACTCCCTAATCTCAGTCCTTGTATACCCTAGCCAGGTATTCAACTATTGAAGATAAGGTGAGTATGCACCTCTTAGATTGTTATCTTTCTGATTACCCTGATCAAGTAATCACTTTGAGACAATCTAGTGAGCATAAAGAAACTAGAAATATGGCATGGATATTTTTATCACACCCTAAGTATAATAAAATGGAATCTAAAATGATCTCAGATCAATCTATGTGTATGAGGAAGTAAAAAGTATAATCCCCACGATAAAGAGAATGAAGACAAGGGAGATGATCCATGTCTGATAAAGCTTGTGTGTATAGTAAAGATCTTTTCCCATGATGTGGAAATGGGAAATGTGATAAAATCACAAAATGTTCATAAACATGATAGACAATAACAAAGAAATGGGTAATGACATGTAATCATCCTTATAATTCCTATGTTGATAGCAAGGAACCTAGGATGAAACAAGAGTAAATGAATCATGAACAGTTGAAAGTTCATGCTATAATTAGAAGAGATGATAATCCCTTCTCTTTGATAAGCAACCCTGGGTGATGATGGGGTGATAAGAGGAATATGTTTCTTTGTGTTCTCTCCTTTTTGGAACATGGCAATCAAGTGAGTACTATGGAACTTGATGTGCATGGATTAAAAATAATCCAATGATGGATACTTAGAAAAGTATCAGTTCATCTTGGACTTTGGTTCCAAGATAAAGATATGTGTAACAAATAATGTTCCAAAGATGAAAGAAAGATCCTTTTATATGTGTGGCTTTGGTAATAACAACAGAGAGATGGAAATGATGAGGATGTGATGTGTTTTTGACACATGTGATGGATACCAAAGTAAGGAATCATGGTATCTAAGAAATATCAGGTGGTATGGGAAAGTAAAAACATAACTCCTAATTAGATGACTTATGTTGGTTACCTGGAATGGCCAACTGTGAAATCAGTCTAGTTACATAAAATAGTATGAACATCGCATGTTAGAGGTTTATGCTCTGCATAAATATAACATCGATAAGGATGTACTAATTGAAGGAACAATTGTAGAATCTTTGTGGGAAAAGCTTATCAAGCTAAAAATAATTCCTTAGAATATCCCTATTTAGATCTGTTAAAGTAACTTATATATAACATCTACAGATACTTCTAAGATAAGTTCTTAATTGGTAAGTAACCTCCCCTTATGACAAAAGTATGTACAACTAATGAGATAGTTGGTACAAGTAGTAAGAAAGTTTAGTGTTGTAACAATAGTTTGGATGACACACCAAATGTATGAAGAGACTTGTAGTTACAAGTGGGTGACAAAATGTAACTCTGGTCTTTCCTTAGAAGTGAAATGCTAAACTGAATGAGGAATATGGAAGACTCCTCAGAATCAAGAATCATGTCACATAAAGTTATAAGTTGGGAAAGGTGATAAATCAGTGAGGTTTGACACCTAAATTAAATGAGGTATGTATAATGTATCTCTGACTAAGAAAAGTGTTACCTGACACAGAGTTGACTCTACAGTCAATAATGAAAAGAAACATTAGAGTATGTGTCATGTGTGATAGGTTCTATGATAACCCTATATGGAAGGACTTTGTGTTGATCTAAATTCTATAGCATCTCCATGACATTAATATGTTAGGTGGAGACTTGATGATATGATGAATAAATAATATTTGTCTTCCTTTACCTGGGATTTCGGGGATGAAATCCTTGTTAGGGGTTTATAATTATAACATCCCTGGCCTGGGTTATGCCTTAACCCTAAAAGTTTTGCTTAAGTAAGTCATTTAGATTCTTGTCTTTATCTTTTGAAAAGTAATTAAGACTAAAGGAGAGCTTATGTTTCAATTTTGGTCCTATTTGAATAATTTTGAAACAATGTTTTACCTGTTCTGGACTAAAGTGCAATTTACCTAATTTAAGGGGTTACCCTGCAAATTTTACATGATAAATGTTCCTCAAGTGTTATAGCATCATAAGAATGAGAATGGTTCTGAGGTATGGCTTGTGGAAGTCTAAGTTCCAAGAAGGAGCTTGTTTGAGTAATGCTTGTGTATTGGATGCTAGTTTTGGTGTAATTTGCAAATTACCCAAAATCTAGGGTTGAATATGTAAAATACCACTTCAAGAATGTCCCTACTGTTTCTTGGTATCATTTAGAGAAAATAAAAAGAAAAGGGCATCTTGTTTGAACTACTCTTGAGGAGAGATAATCTTGATAATAAAATAATCAAGATTTAAGCATAATTGAAACCCGAAATTATTTTGTAGCAAAAATAATTATATTAATTGAAGTTCCCATCAACTAAAAAGGCTGTGGTTGAAATACCATAGTGCAAGGACGTCCAAATGTCTTGAGTAGCACCGAAATATCCTAAGTAGGTGAAGAAATCCACTCACATTTGTTAAATAAAAAGTAATGTCCACTAAAAATGGATAATAGTATTATGATGATTAAGGTACTTAAGTGGTTGCTTTCAATTCAAGGATAAACGAGAGGAATTTGAGGGAAAAGGAAGATGGCTTCGAAGGCAAGGAAGGGAGGGGGCATGTGGCAAGAAAGTGGATGAATTTTCTTCTACTTTCTCTCTCCTAGAAAATCAATTACATATACTCCATTTTCTCCTTACTTGAAAGGCTATTTTGCAAACCACTTTCTTCCCTTACTTTGGACGATGACCAAGGAGCTTAGTAGCAGGAGGAAAAAGTTCCCCAAGCTGAAGGTAAGCTCCATGATCATCTTTAACCTTGAATTGATGGTTGAAATCAGATTTCAACATTGATTTTCTTCTCTCTTCCATCCAATGCTCAACCTTGGCTATCTTTTGCATCCAAAGAGTTGGAAACGAACCTTGGATAGTTGAAGGAACTTCTTTCACCATTAGAGACGTGAATCTTGTAGCTTTGAAGCTACTTTGAAGGCGGTTTATATAACTTGAACCCATCAATGTTATTATTGATTTCAATTTCTCATCATATGTTGATCTTTTATTATCTTCTTGAATAATTACTAAATATCTCATACATTTGACAATAGAAATCAGAGGTTTGAAGTTTGATGATGATGACATCATCTTAGCACAGACCTCAAGAATATCATTATCAAACGTTTTCAATTGTTGTTGGTCAAACAGTTTCAAACTGTTAGAGACCAAACGGTTTCAAAACCATTTGGTGACCAAACGGTTTCAAAACCGTTAGAGGTCAAACGGTTTCAAACCATTAAAGAACAAATGGTTTCAATGGATTCAAGGATCAATTGGTCTCATGACCTAATGACTTCAAACAATCAAATTTAATTGATTTCAGATCCCTAGCTCAATTGGGTGCAAAACCCTAGATCCATTGATGTCAAAACCCTAATTTAGGTTTAAACGGTTTCATCTCTGAAGTGACTAAACGGTCTCAAACCGTTTGAGGACTAAACGGTCTCAAACCATTTGAGGACCAAACAGTCTCAAACCATTTAGGGTTAATCAATCTTCAAAACGTTCAAGGGTCAAATGGTTTCAAACCCTAATAAGATCAAACGGTTTCAAAACCGATTGAAGATCAAAGGGGTCAAGACCATTTGAAGATTCATTGATCTCAAGATCGTTTGAAGGTCAAGTTACCTTAAGACCATTTGAAGCTCAAGTTACCTTAAGACCATTTGAAGGTCAAGTGACCTCAAGATCGTTTGTAGGTTAAGTAGCCTCAAGACCATTTGAAGGATTAGACCAAGACCGTTTGAAGGTCTAACGGTGTTCAAACCGTTTGAGATGTTAGAGACCAAGACCGTTTGAAGGTCTAACGATCTTCAAACCATTTAAGGATATAGGGACCAGACCGTTTGAAGGTCTAAACGGTCCCAAATCATTTGATGGTTTAGGGCCAAACTGTTTGAAGGTTCAATTGGTCCAAACCGTTTGAAGGTCCAATTGATTCAAACCATGTAAGTACTAATAACCCCATAAGTGGTTGAAGAGTATTTCTAGGTTGATTTCAATGGAAGTACCTCTAAAGTATTTAGGTGATTAATATAGTTAGAGTGATTATCACTTGATGCCTAAGAAAGTAATAAATTCAATACACTATGTTAAGCATAGGTGTATGTACTTAGTGAAAGGTTAAGTCAACTGAATAAGGTATGATGGTGATGTGTGTTCCTAGTACATGAAACAATGATAAGTATGATTTAATACTTAAATAATGCTATGTGCTCCAAGATATGTGAAACCCTAATATAGGGTGAGGTTATGTGAAACCATAATATAGGGTGATGTTATGTGAAACCCTAATATCGGGTGAGATTATGTGAAACCCTAATATAGGGTGATGTTATGTGAAATCCTAATATAGGGTGATGTTATGTGAAACCCTAATATAGGGTGATGTTACGTGAAACCCTAATATAGGGTGAGGTTATGTGAAACCCTAATATAGGGTGAGGTTATGTGAAACCCTAATATAGGGTGAGGTTATGTGAAACCCTAATATAGGGTGATGTTATGTGAAACCCTAATATAGGGTGATGTTATGTGAAACCCTAATATAGGGTGATGTTATGTGAAACCTTAATATAGGGTGATGTTATGTGAAACCTTAATATAGGGTGATGTTATGTGAAACCGTAATATAGGGTGATGTTATGTGAAACCCTAATATAGGGTGATGTTATGTGAAACCCTAATATAGGGTGATGTTATGTGAAACCCTAATATAGGGTGATGTTATGTGAAACCCTAATATAGGGTGATGTTATGTGAAACCTTAATATAGGGTGATGTTATGTGAAACGTTAATATCGGGTGATGTTATGTAAAACCCTAATATAGGGTGATGTTATGTGAAACCCTAATATAGGGTGATGTTATGTGAAACCCTAATATAGGGTGATGTTATGTAAAACCCTAATATAGGGTGATGTTATGTGAACCCCTAATATAGGGTGAGGTTATGTGAAACCCTAATTGATAAAGATGGGAAACCCTAACCCTAATGAGGGAATAGTGATGTTATCTTTGCATTGCATAATGTTGATATGTAATTGATATGGTTGTTATCAAGTATACTAACTATGCAGGTATCATGAGATGATGAGGATAACCAGGTATGAGCTATGATGTTTAATGGGACTTGTAAGCCATTATTTTATTTGTTACCTAGTGAGAGGTGACAAGATATAATGGCCTTGAGAGCCATGTGAATAAGTTGTTACCTAGTGAGAGGTGACAAGATGTGCAATGGCCTTGTGATCCATGTGAATAAGTTGTTACCTAGTGATAGGTGACAAGATGTGCAATGGCCTCGTGAGCCATGTGAATAAGTTGTTACCTAGTGATAGGTGACAAGATGTAATGACCTTGTGAGCCATGTGATAATTTGTTGCCTAGTCAGAGGTGACAAGATACTTAATGGGCCTTGTGAGCCGTGTGAGATGCTTACATAACAAGTATCAAATATACCTTGGTCCTAAGACCTAGAGGTATTAATAATGTTCTATGATGAACTAAGGGTTTGAATACCCAGATCCAGCAAACACGATGATGGCGTTGTTGAGGGATGTGAATTCCCAGTAATAAGATAAGGGATTGAGATCCCAGTGTTTTATAAAGTTTTGAAAAGTACTTGACGGAAGTATTACATGTTTCTTTGTAGCATTTGTTATAATAATTCTTGATTGAAAACTTGGTTGATGCTAAAAGAATATGGTAATGTACTTAATTAATCAAGTGGAATCTTATCATGTAGTGCCCTGACCATAGATCCATCAGCGTCAGGATTTGCTGAATGGTGAAACGGGTTGCTCCGCGGCAAACCCAAAGACTGCATATTTTTGAATATGTGGGGGTAATGGGCGAATATATCCTTATGCCTCATAGGAATGACTGCGGGCCATATCCTATGCACAGGAATGGTTACATACCATATCCCAATAATAGTATGGCTATAGGCCATAACTCCACAATACCAGGCATTGGCTATGGGCCATATCCTGAAGAGAGTATATGCTACGGGCTATAACTCTATAGTGAAGTTGCCAGTATACCCTGGAAAGCTATTTAGCAGTGACACTAGATGTCCTGCATGTGGTCTCACACTGACCGAGATAGATGAGGTGATGGAGTCTGGCTCTTCCATTGACCTATGTATGGAACCGATGCTTTACATAATCATGGTTGGTTGGAGCATGAACGGTATACTTCATCTCCTCAGGGCATAAGTGTGATTGTAAAATGTAATCGGCCGTATAGCATATTTGCTTAAGGATGAATTACGGAAATCATTGGTTGATGTTACATTACTTATTGTATCCTAAATGGGTAGATGACATACAAGTTCTTCATATTCCTTATCATTTATAAAGATGATGTTGCTCTATTATGCTTAATAATGATTAAATCCTGCTTTTCAATAGAGATTCTTCTGCTCAGTTTATTATTGTTTATCTACAATAATAATGTTTATGGTGGAGAGTTATATCTCTCGCTAGGACAATTTCAATTGTCTCACCCCCGTGGGATCCAACCTTTTTAGGTGGACGAGGACGAGGAGGTAGAAACCATACAGCAGGGGAAGGACAACAGCATCAGGGATAGTAGTAACATCTCAGGTGGAGATATTGACTGTCAAGTCTCATAGATAATATTCTTATGTGTCGTCTCTATACTCTCAGGTCCTGGGAGTTAGTACTCAGTGTTTTCATGATCGATATGAGATTTTGGCTTGAATGCCTCAAGGTTTTATGTAGCATATGTATCATTTTAGCAAAGCAACTGTTGTAAATATATTCCTCGAGAAGAGATGGTACATGGTATGTACTTTGTGGACCAGAATGTATATATAATATTTTGGTTCTCTTTTTAAGAGTTTCTTGGAATTGGATCTCTTTGTAAAAAGGTTTTAGTTTTTAGTGATTTTTGTTAATCCAATGTTTATGTTTATTCCTCTTAATTAGTAACGATTTTGTTTGTCGGTTTGGCGACTGTTGTGACAGACTCAGGTCATTTCACCCTCCCTTAGGGCTCACTAGGTTCATTGCTCCGCACATAGTCTGGGTACCTCACATAGTGCTCTAAATTGGACGCATGAAACTCATCACACATCACATTATCCTAAGGGGTAAGGGCAAAACTTAACCTTCTCCACCAAACCATGTCAAAGAACCCATGCATCGGGGACTCAGCTCTCTTAGCTATAACTTATAGGGGTCGGATTTTCATATTACATATTCCCCCACAGTGAACTGCATATCAGTCTACTTTGCATCAGCTTACAACTCATGTCGTCTCTGGGCTCCTTTCAGCCATTGCACGATCAAAGCGACTTCATCTGTACACAATGTGGTCATTTCTTGACCTTCATGAGGTCCCTTTACCAACATCATCTTAATGAAGTGGTGACCGACACAACCTCCCTTACAGAGCTTCTCTACATCCCGATACTGGCTATGGTTGTTATCATCACCTCTTACAAAAGACAAGAACTGTCTCCATGTATAACCCTGAACGAGCACACATGCTCTCATCAGACCCTTTAGTCTGGACCATACTAACCATAAGTTAGGGGTGATAAGCGGTACTAACATCGAGTTCTTCAGGTACCTACTTCCACCTTATGGAAGTGAATCTTTAGATTAAACTCAAGAACTCACATCATGGTGTAGTTGAACCAACTCTCTCTCATATGTAGTTCAACTGGATCTGTCCCTTGACAGTATTCTCTCTTTCTCATGTCATCTAGGTAATGCGATCAACCATAACCCAAATTGCATCTTGACCTTCCCTGGTCCATGGGAAACTTACTACACATCCATAGTGATGAACTCCCATTCCCTCTCAGGGACTCTATTATCCTCTATATCGATACACTAGGTTACTGGTGTTCGTCCTTCACCTCCTGGCTTGGATGGCAACATACCACATGCAACTTCATCTTAAGCATCCAAAGTACCACTATCACTTACTATCTTTGTAGTACCATGGTGTATGGTGATCTTCAATCATGATCTCCTGTATTGTCATGATTCCTTAAGGTCGATTCCTCGGAAACCCTAAACCACTCTAATCGGGGTTTCATCACCTTTCTTTCTAGAGAAGTGCATCTGAGATTCTACAACCATCCTTTCATCATGGTAAGCTCTAGGCTGGCTAACCAAACAACCATTAACTTGATCAACCAATATTGTTACAGCTGAGTGTTAGCCAAACTTATCTCTTTTTCCAACTGAGGGTTACCCTAACAACCTCTTCTAGCCTCCATCTAAACTAGGCACATGTATCTCATCTAGAGCATCTATTACCGCTTCCCATCCTTAGGTATTAGGTAACGTTGAAGACGTACACCTCCATGTATTCCACTTATTATCTCATCTCAGCTCTAAGTCTATCTTCATCAAGAAAACTCTGAGCTTATTCTCTTGGTTTTTCAAACTCAACCTTGTATGACTCATACCTCATGATAAAAACATCCTCATAAGATGACTACCTTATTCCTCTTAATGTTTGTAAACCATTCATGTATCATTCACTCCATAAGGTTATGTTATCATCTCTGTCCTCATACCTCATAGCAATGTTCCAACTCACATCATCTTTATCCTTGGTGTATGGCATGCGTATTGTCCTATCTCTCACTTCCATAACAAGAGGAAATAAGCATTTGGTTGCAGTCCAAATACAAAGTTCTTCCTGTTCTAAGAGTAGAGATGGTACATCCCACCTTGCCAGTACACCTTTAAATCTAAGTTGAAATGTTCCACACATGTCTCTACATCACAATCATCTCGATATCAAAGTTACTTCCATGGAAAATTGGTCTCGAACCTACTGAGGTCAACACACATCCCTTGGTGATCTCCTCTAGATCTATAGGGTATCGGCTCTCTTGGGGTCATCCCTCTTCCCTTATGCATCCAGAGAGTGCCCTACTCATCTATCCTTTAGGTCCCATGAGTTCATGAAGGTGATCAATCCCCTAACCCATGGCCCTCAGACAAAGATAGTCGTTACCTCCCGACCCTATGATCATGTGCAACTAGGGAATTAGGAAACTCCCACTTTCATTGATCTTATCCCTACCTGACCCTAGGATAGACTTAGGATTCTATTATAGTACATGTCCAACTTAGAACCTCACCCAATCCTTCATCATCTCTCCCTGCATTCCTAGGCTGACTTTCATCCTTTCATAGGGGTCATGGAGACATGCCTACCTTGGCCAGGCCCCATACCGTTTACCTTCATGGTAACACATCCACATGCACTTAGAGATGGTTATCTATGGGTCTACATGTTCATTCTCATACCATGTACTTTTCACTTAGCTTCTCAAGATCCTATGAGACCTCTTTAGGTTGCCTCAAAACCAACAGAAACTGGTGTACACCTTACAAAAAGGGTCCCTCTCCCAGGATGGGAGGAAACTACAAATCTTGACAACAAGGTCACAAACATCCTTAGGGTTTATATATACACATGAGCTGCTTAACCCAACAGCTATTAAGGTACAAGCAGACCACCAACTAAACCATGCTAGGTCATACTTGTTCTCTTTCCTTAATGCCGATTCAAGATCATACCTTCCCATGTCATCAACTTCGTTGTGAGGGGTTCATAAAACATACATTAAACTTAAGGGGTTTCCCTTTACTCTAACCATGAGAAGTACCATGCTCGCATCTACAGAAACTCAAATCTCATCATGAGCATTAGGTACACAACTTCCCCTCTTAGGCTTAGGTTTGCTTTCTAGGTGTGCAACTGCATTCTCAACCTCTTAACCACGTATCAAGCATGTATAAGGCATGACATGCACTTCCTCTCATCCTTCTATTCAAGCAACACTTCAAAGTTGAGTCCTCCTCAAGGACAATCAACAAGGTACAAGGCCTTACAACCTGTTACTAAACCTCTCCAGGTCTAAGGAACTCTTCTTCTCATCTATACCATAGGTACAGAGGTACCAACAGACTCATCCTCTCTCTAGGATTTGGTTCCTCTCATGGAAACCAAGTCATCATCAGCCTCCAAGGATCATGCATGAGGTAACCGCAAACGTCCACTTAGGTCGCATCATCCTCAACTCCCCACTTATCCTCATTTCTCAGAGTCTATGCTTCCAACCTTCTTGCTTGGGTCCTTCTCTCTCTCTCTAGAGCTAACTCCACAACCAGCCTTATAATAATGGTCCTCTCTCCATTAAGATGGATCAAGCTTACAAGCATACCCTTACATGGTGAAGCCTATGCTCCAACTTATGTTTGCT
This sequence comes from Alisma plantago-aquatica, assembly GCA_963693085.1. Classification (NCBI taxonomy): domain Eukaryota; kingdom Viridiplantae; phylum Streptophyta; class Magnoliopsida; order Alismatales; family Alismataceae; genus Alisma; species Alisma plantago-aquatica. The sequence continues at coordinate 757,695,137 of OY856414.1, forward strand.
CAAGGTTATCCCTAGCCCTTTATGCTTATCTCATCAGCTATCCAACATACTCCCTTGGCCAGGGTTTTAGCACGACTGACGTACTATGGGTGCCTATTATGCCATGCTCATATAAGCTCATGGGGTTTCCATAGGTTCTTCTCTAACCTCATCAAAGAAGGAGCTATCCTTCGCTCTAGCATGCACGACCCTTCCCAGGGTTGGGTCGCCAAAGGTACTCAGTCATCCAACCTCTCATGGCTCATATGACATCCAAGGCATGTCCATCCAAACACTTGGTCTACCAAGACATCTAACTCATCATGTCATCTCTCTCTCTAACCTTCACTTAGGGTTAGGGTTAACATCATCCTCAGAGGATGTGCCAAGTCTCTACTTGTAATGGAGATCTCTACCTCCAAGATGAACTCTTTTTACTTATCCTCCTGACAAGAAGGTCTAGCCTCAGGTCTCTCCTGAGGGCATGACAACTTATGTCATACGACCTAAGCATGTATCTATTCTTTTACGCTTAATCTATTAAGCTTATGTCCATGACATCTTATTTACATGCTTTTTATTAATTTGGTGGAGGATTCCTTAAACCTTATCCACCTTACCCATACCTCAAGAGGGTGAGGAAAAGAGAGAAAACCCTAATCCTTATAATCCTTAACAACATTTGAGTTGAGAAGGGATGAACAAGACAAGAGATTCCTAAAGGTATCTTGTTTTGAGTCAAATCCTGAGACATTGGCCAGGCAATCACACTAATCAGGGAGTCCTTGTATTCTGACTAGTTATGCGGAGGAAAATCTTGCCAGCCCCCAGATGTGATCCTTTTCTAGACACCTCTGTCTTTTGGAAATTCCTCTAATAACTCCCTTAGGTTCTATAGATTTGTAAAATTTAATAATTATTAAAGATTAAATGAGGAACCTATGCTCTGATACCAAATGTAACAACCCCGCCTCCCAGTAACCCCCAATTAAGGGAGACCAAGAGGTCAGAGTCATTATCCCAATTTCCGGATCGAAGGTTCTATAATTAATCAATAATAATTATCAAATTCTACCAAACAAAACTGAAAGGCTATAATAAAATTAAACTTTTCATACCTTTTTCAAAAACTTGGATATCTACTTCTATCCACTTGGAGTCTATTCTAACTAATCCTCCTTTGAACTTTAATTCATATTTAATTCCACATATGCCACTTTACTGTTTGTTCTTTTCACTTGTACCTAAAATGCCGACAAACAAACGTCGGTCAACATAAAGCTGGTATGTGGGGGAAACAATAATCGTGTAATTAACTGTAAGAACATATTGCAGTCAAGTATGATTTAACAAACAACATTACATTTTCAACGTAACTGCTCAATCCTTACATACCCTAACCTCTGCGCTGTCCCTACATTGGACCTGGATGCTACCTTCCTTATGGTAGATCTCCATTTAACCCCTCATGATTCTACCTAACAGGTGAATCAGTTTCTAGGGTTGAGTCACATGGCACTACCCGTAGGTAGCCCACTCCTTAACTCATGGTGCGCTAAAGAGTTGCATGGCACTACATGTAGGTAGCCCAATCCCTAACTCTTGATAACCTAGACCTTGCTCTAGGTTACCCTTTTTTTTATCCTTTGCAAAGCCATAGAGGTGGACCAGGATCTGAGCCAGTCATGTATGCATACTTATGGTGATAGTCATAGTCACTTTATAGTTGCATGAAATAAAAGTCATCCAAGCAGTTATTTTTGGGCAACCGATAAAACAATCGGGAATCGCCGTGAAACTAAAGCGATTATTCATAAGCGTGACCACATACCTGTCAGATTGATTTGAGATAGAATAATCCAATCAATCAAGAATTCCAAATAGGCAAGCAAGCACATTATAAGATCCTAAAATATGCATACAATTTCCTATTATTAATCATACCATCAAGATCTATTAAACTTAGCTCGCTTCCTAGGGTTTCTAATCCACTTTTAGGGTTTCCATTTCAATTAGGGTTTCACTTCATTTTTACTATTTTAAACCCTAATTTTATATAATTATTCTCAAATCCTAATTATCTCATCTATTCATCATGAAAGATACTAAGGTTATCTTTTAACAACATATAACCTTATTTTCATATTAAAGGCACATTCGGCCATCAATTAAGTCCATTAAGACTCTTTTACATTAAAGCTACCATTTTTATCCTTTTAATCCATGATAAGATCATTATACTCATTTATCATCAATTCATAGTTCATTATGGTCTAACTCACATATGAACTCTATTTGTCATTAATTCTACCTTTATCCATTAGAAAACCCTAATTACTACATTAAGGGTATTTATCCACAATTAGAAACTTTTATACTCAAAATAGCTTAGAATTATCATATTTCAACTTTAATCATGATTTTGAACAATTAAAGCTATTAAAAGTCACAATTACCATCATTAGGGTTTCAAGGCCCATTAAAGCATATTTATGCACATGAAATTCTAAATTAAACCAATTACGTGCAAAGTTTGTCCTTTTTGTTCTTAATTTACCTTTTCATGATTAACGGGCTAATATAAACTTTAATCATCCATTAAACTCTACTGATTACATTAATCATCACAAAATAGAGTTTCTTAATCATTAAATCATTAAAGTTGATAACTTCCATCACTTTTCAAATTGCAATTATGAAAAGGCTTCAATTATATTTTTATTGCATTCCTCACATTTTTCTAAGCAAAATTCATATATTATGTGTATCCATCCGAGCTACGGTTAATTAGTTATGAATTTTGCAAAATTAACTTACTTTGGGCCAATTGGAAGCTGCCATGTTGCCCGTTCCCATGCAACGTTGCCCACCGATTTGGAAACATTTTGAAATTTCGGATCTGCCCTCATTAAGTAGTGGTTTCTTCAGCCCATGGAGGGGCAAAAGTGTCCAATGACCCATGGGTCGTCTTCCACCTCCAGCCAGCCCTAGCAGCCGCCTAAAACAGCCTTATGCGGGTTGTCTCTCCCTCCTTGGGCCACGGAACTCGATGCCAACAGCCGCCCCAGTTGTGCCACCCCCTTACGCACGTGGAGCATCTCTAGATCATGGCCAATATGGCCATTCTTTGTGTGAGATCCATCTACGGATGCTACCACACTGCTACCATTTTTGCAGACCTACAGAAGGCGCTGCTCAAAGACCAGGGTGGAGGTATGATAGTCGACCAGTCTAGGGTTTTCGTGGAAGCCTCTCGCCTCCATCGTGATGACTCCACAACCTTTTGTTTGCTGCAGAGTTTCCCTACCCTCTAGGTTAGGGTTTGAAGATGAAAACAAGGAAGAAGGGCAGAGAAAGATGTGTGGGATTATCTTAAACTCGGGACAAAGGCTCTACCCCTTATATAGGGGAGGGTATCCACGCCCTACGGTGCTCATCCACGAATTAGCAATGCCCTTTTCTAATAGGAATGTGATTCCTTCATTAAGAATCAAGTCTCTCTCTCTAATATCTCTTTAATATTCCTTCTTATTTTGATATTAGGATTTCAAAAATCATCCCTCTTATTCTCTTTGTTCTTGCTTTTTAATCCATTGGCACGAAATTCTATTTTCATTTCGTAGAAAATACTTCCTTTTTAGCAATGCCACCAAAATCATTAATAATGTATCACATTATCCTCTTATTTTGCATTATTGGTATTTTCTCCTTCTTTCTTCTTCATTGGGGCTCCTTGGACCCTGAGAAACTCCAAGATTTCAAAATTCCTTTTTAAGGATATATATAATCCTTCTAGATGCATCTATATTCATTATTTCTCATTATCTTGTTTATTTCTTATTAAAATATCTCTTTTTAAGGATTTCTCTTTATCTTTCTTTTTATTTTCCTCATTGGCATTCCTTTTAACATTAGGAATCCTTTGGATACGAAAATCTACCAAGGATAACTCCATTATACCTCTTTTCACTTATTTCCCACATTTTATCATTGTTTTCAATTTCTTTCTTAACAAAGAAATATTTAATTGGTCTTTTCTTTTCTTGGTGTATTATCTTTGCAACTTTGGACTCCTTGGAACCCAAGAGGCATGAAATCCAACTTTGGATTATATACTTTTACCTTCTAGAGGTTTCTATAATTTTCTTTTCTCCATTTCTTATTAATAATGGAGTTCCTTTTGTCTCTTCCTTGTTATTGGGCCCAATAGCCAATAAAGCCCACAAATCAACCATCAAGGCTATTGTAAACGAAATCCATTTATTCAAAATATCTTTAATATGAGAAATTACATTTCTCACCAAATGAACCCAAAAGTTGGGGTTGTAATAGGATCCCTAATACACCATATGTTTCCTCCACACAAGCATACTGAGAAGCCACATGTTCCATTATTGGATAGTATGAAGTCGAGGAAAAAGGAAAGGCAATTTAAGAAGTTCCGAGACATCTTCTAAAAGCTCCACATCAACATCCCACTTGTGAAGGTGATAGAGCAAATTCTTGCTTATGAAAGATTCTTGAAGGATATCATCAACAAGAAAAGATGGATAAAAGATACATATGTCTTGTAGGTTGATGAAGTGATGAGTGAAATGATCAAAGGAAAATTTCTGGCTAAGAGGAAAGATCCAGGATGTTTCTAGATCCCTTGTTCTATAGGCAACCAACATTTCCCACAAGCACAATGTGCTTCTAGAGCAAGCATAAATCTAATGCCTCTCTCGACTTTCTGGAAGTTGGGATTGAAGGAACCAACAAATACATCCATGAAAATCGAGCTGGTAGACAGATCTATTGTGAGGTCATACGGGATATGCAAGGATGTCCTAGTCAAAGTCAACAAATTCATCTTTCCTATTGATTTTGTCGCCATGGACATGCACGAGATATGAGGATCAGAAATGTTATTAGGAAGGTAATTCCAAGCTACGACTAACATGATCACTACCATTGGTGGAGGCTACTTGACACTCTGTATAGACGATGATAGAGTGGAGTTCAGCCTGCCAGATGATTGTACACCACCAGCTTGTGACAACCCAGCGTGAAGGAAATCACCCTGTTGAGCCTAGAACATGGGAGGCAATTGAATTGTATTTTTATTATTTGTTATTTGTTTAGGTCTTTTTGTTAGTTACATTTCATATGTTTCATTTTAGATTTTATTTGATGTAAAAAAATACCTTGATGCTCTTGTTTGGTGTGTAGGCAAAATCAAAGTTGGTACTAGCAACACCCAAGTCAGTACTACTAACTCCTTATCAGGTAAACTCTACAGAAAGTCGGTGCTACCAACACCAAAGTCAATACTATCAAGTTTTCTCAGAAAAATCACAGGATTCTTGTAACAAAGTCGGTACTACTGAGCCCAAAGTCAGTACTACTACCACTTAGAGGAAGTGTATGGGCTAGTCAGCTTAAGGACATTTAACATGAATGGACATCTTATTTATTCATGAAACGTGGATGAAGATGGGGTTTGAGACTAAATTGATCAAACGATTAATGGGACCTTAAATGGAAATTTAAGAAAGAAACCCTAAGGTTACCCTATTCACATGTCATTAGAGAGGGACATATCATAATCTCATGAAAGGCATTGTCTCTTATGTGATTTCATCCATTTTCCATTCATTTTGACTCACCACCTTAAGATGATCGAGTAAGACCGAATTATTTCCTCTTGTTTGCATTGCATTACATGACATGTTACATGATAGTTAGTTTTTTTTATTGCATTAGTTACAAAATGAGAAAATGTTATCATTCACAAGCATTTTTTTGTGCATATCATTTTAGTTGCATAAACAATTACATGTAGATTACATGCATTTCTCATTATTCAATTTTATATCATGTGGGTATCAGTTTCCTTCAACTTTGAGTGCAAGGATACACATCCATACCCTTAGAGAAAAAAAAGAAAAACATGAATGATGTGTAGTAAATCCCAAGCATAAAGTTCCATCATGATAAAATAATGGGCCAAAGAAAGAAAGAAAAAGAGTTTGTTAAAAGATGGAAACATTCACATGATGTGTTCTTTTGTTTTCTTACTTCATTCTCATTTATTTGACGAGATTGTTTGATTTATGCATCATTTCACCAATAACATTAGGCATTAGGAATCATGCATTTTTCATTCTCTTCACCATATAGGTTCAACATGTTTTATTTTTGCATAAATAATTCAGATTTACTTGTGGATCTCCACAGAAACCTATTTCATACTATCCATTGCTCTTATCAATAGGCCACTTAAGTGATTATTCTCCTCGTACATTTTTATAAGGAGAACAACTTCCAAGTAGTTGGTAGTTAGGAAAAGAGAAATGTAGAATAGGGAATCACATAATGCTCCAAGTGAATGCATGATTGATAATGATGTTATTTGCTCACTTGATAGTGTTCATTGATCTAAGGGTGGACAATTTTTATGGAAATTTCAGTCGCTTTAGAGCAATGAATTATTCAGTGATCAGTAAAGGCCAGTTTGGGACCGCCAGAGTGGGGATGATTGAGAAATGAAATTTATAGTTTTTATCCTTTTGTTGACTTGTCTCAAACAGATTTGAGGGTGTGTTGCTTGAGGACGAGTAACATTTAAGCTTAGGGGAGTTTGACACACTGGATATTTGTTGTTTTAACATGCCATTTTTATAGTAATTTTTGTGCACTATTTATTCATTTTCATATTAATGTCTGCATGATTCACTCTCATTAGCTTGTGATGCTCATTTGCATCAAATAAATGTAATTTTAATGTTTTTGAATGATTTATTATATGTTAAGAGCTTGTGTTCAGATTTTGTGAATTTTAGGTGATTTTACAAGAGTCGACATAAGTCGGTACTATTGACTTTGTAGTCAATGGTACCCAAAAAAAAATCGAGAAAGTCAGTAGTACCGACTCTGTATTCCGATACTACCAACAACATCACAGTATTTTGATCGAGATTTATTGAAGCAACTCGTTACTATTGACACACGGTCAGTAGTACTGAAAACTTGCCAAGTGGCTGCAACAATTAAAGGAGTTAGTAGTACCGACACCTAGTTAGTAGTACTGACATGTCGGGATCATGCAGATCTGAAAATGGTGTTTAATCTGACAGTTGAGGATCTATTTCACCCTAAGTCACTTCTATGACTTAGGGGGAGTTCATTAGACCTAGTTATACATTCTATTCTAATGCATGGCAATCGAGAGCTGAGAGAGGAGAAAAGAGAGGAGACAGTCATGTTCTGGATGATTCAGACACTTCCAGTGGGCAAATTCACAACGGAAAGACAGCAAATCACTCTATTCATTAGAGGGAATCATCCAGACTGCTTTCTCCAGGGGGGTCTTTAGTTCTCTAATGTTTCCTACATCTTTCTTCTCCTCTCCTATGCACTTGACCATGGAAATCATGCAGGACTAATCCCCTTGTTCCTTAGGATCTGAGAGTAGCCCGGTTATTCATTGTAATTGACATTTATGCATTAATATACAATTTTCTCTTAATCTTTGGACATATTTCTATGAGAGTATCATGAATTATCCATGCTTGGCCATCATAGGTAGTTTAAGAGACCATTAATATCTTTGAGAGAGGGATTAAGAATTGGAAAATTCATAGAAATACATGTTTTATATCATCCTTTAAGAAAGGTGGCTTATGAACATGCAGAGATTACCCAAAGTTTTGGATAAAGCGCCTAACTAATAACACAATCATTATGAAATTGGTATTGGTATTAGATTATGTAGTGAATTATGTCGTGAGAATGGGTAATTCTAGCTACATGTCTCTTTGTCCAAGGTTAGGAGATAAATTTATTTATGGCATACTGTTAATTACAATATTAGCCGAGGTGAAATCGTAATCCTAAGGAATTTACTCCAATTGTGATCAAACACCAGTAACCTTAGAATTATTTTCTATGATTTAGATAATTAAACCCTCATTCGAAGTTTTCTTTGGCCTTGCTGGTCGCATTACAATTAGTAGTAGTCTTTGGATTTACGTTTCCCTGAGTTTGAAATTTGGGCCTCCTTAGGCTTATATTACTTGATACATACACTTGTGATTTATACGTGTAGTTTGCATGTATCAAGATACTACAAATAATGTTAGAGACTTGTGTGACATGAATAGAAGAGATATCATTTACACACAATGAGTTTCACCTTTTGAAGTCAAGAATGCTTTGAAGAAGATGAAAATGAGAAAGGTATGTGAACCATACAGTATTCCCATTGATGTATGGAAGAGTATAGGGGATGAAGGAGTTATGTGGTTAACAAAGCTCTTTAACAAGATCACGAAGACCAAGAAAATGTCAGATGAGTGGAGAAATAGTACTGTAGTCCCCATCTACAAGAACAAAGGTGAAGTTTTGAGCTGCACAAACTACAAAGGTATCAAGTTGATGAGTCACTCAATGAAGCTTTGGGACATGATTATTGAGCAGAGGCTAAGATCTATAATGTAGATATCTAGTAATTAATTTTATTTCATGACTGGAATATCAATAATAGATGCTATTTTTTTGATAAGGAGGCTTATGGAGAATTATAGAGAAAAAGAGAACTTCATATGTTGTTTATTGATTTGGAAAAGGCTTATGATTGAGTACCCAAAGAAGTGTTGTGGATGGTTTTGAAGAAAAAGGGGGTTCTAATCCAATGCATTGACTTGATTAGAGACATGTACGATAGCTCTACTGCAAGTATGAAGACTCTTGGAGGAGAAAACAAACTTTTCCTATCACAGTTGGGGTACACCAAGGATCCACACTCAGCCCATATATGTTTGTTCTTGTTATGGATGAGCTGACAAAGAATGTTCAAGATGATATTCCTTGGAGTATGTTATTTGCTGATGATATTGTTTTGATTGACGAAACTAGAGATGGTTTGAATGATAAAGTTGAACATTGAAGAAAGGCATTGGAATCAAATGGATTGATGATTAGTAGGAGCAAAACTGAGTATATGCATTGCAATTTCAGCCAATATCACAGTGTGAATGATGGAGACAAGTTGGACAGAGTAGATATACCAAAATGTGATAAATTTTTTTACTTGGGTTCTATTATTCAAATAGATTAGGATGTCTAAAATGATGTTTGTCACAACATCACTGTAGGATGGCTGGAATGGAGGAGTGCAACTGGAGTATTATGGGATCGAAAGATCCCTCTCAGTTTAAAAAGTAAGTTTTATAGTACAGCTATATGGCCAACTATGCTCTATGGGAGTGAATTTTGGGCGGTGAAGAAACAAGGTCTTAGCAAGATGAATGTGGCTAAAATGCGTATGCTAAGATGGATGTGTGGGAAGACAATAAAAGATTGCTTGAGAAATGACTATATCAGGAATAAAGTGGGGGTGGCAAGCATTGAGGACAAGTCACGTGAATAGATGGTACTAACATCTGCAACACTGACTGAGTAATGTGCCTATACAAAGCAATGCTATTGAGTCAAGCATGAGAAATAGAAGAAGAAGAAGACCTAAATTAACATGGGATGAACATATAAAGAGAGATTTTGAAGCTCTATATCTCAACCAGAATATGGCCCATGATAGAACTGAATGGAAATGAAGGATCCATGTAGCCGACCCCAACATAGTTGGGACTGAGGCTTAGATGATGATGAGGAGGAGGAATCCTAGAAAATAGAATAGTATTAACTTATCTAAGCATAAAATTTGAGTGCCTAATTGCTTCTTCAACACATTTCCTTGAAGGAAAGACATCAATATTGTATCAAAAATGTGATGATTGGTGGTTGGATAAAAGAAAGCGCCAAAAAGAGTGCCAACATTCTCCATGAAAGAATGATGAAGATCCCCAACAATGGATTGAGAAGGAAAATGCAAATTAAAATCAATATACCAAATTTTGGATGAACCTTTTCAAACACATGCTTTGAAGACAAAGGAGGTTGTTGGAGGGGAAAAACTTGATCTATCCAAAGAGTGAATACCGAGAGAACACAAAAAAATGGAGAGACTTCCTAGAAGGTTACATCATTGGCATGCATTCTCATCCTCCAACCCTGGAATCATTTTTCCCTGGGATATGGACATTAAAGGGGTCCATTGAAGTTCAAAGCAGAGGAAGAAGTTTCTTATTGATTAGTTTTTCAAATTAAAATGACCTTGAAGACATTTCCAAGGGTAGACCTTGGTTTATTAAAGGAAATCAATCATTCTTATGAGATACAAAATATGCATCACCATGATTAGATTCAAGTTGTTTGATATGCTTGTTTGGGTCAAGGTTCATGGCCTCTCTTAGAGATCGGGACAGGAATTTCCAAACAATTGGGTCCTATATTGGGATCTCTATGTGCAGTTATAAGATTACACATGATTGTAAGAGGATGAATTTTTCAAGGATTTAGGTTCTTATGTCAGAGGATCCCCTCTTCATGTATACTGTAAAGGAAGGGGGCAAGAAGGGTGACTCTTCATGTATACTATAAAGGAAGGGGGCAAGAAAGGTGACACTCAAACCATTGCATCAAAACAAGAATGGACCCCTAAAAAGTTTCCCTCATGAGGCTACTTTTGACACAATAAATTTTAAGAAGTTAGTGGTGAAGAAGGTTTGGGTTATAAATATATGCTTTGAAAGTTTTGTGGTGATTGTTGATTCTACCGAAGGTGGTGAGGATGAGGATAACGTAAATGGTGGAATGCTAATGTAGATAAATAATGAAGATAAGGGTATTAGACAAATGTGTCAGTGCTCATATTTGCACAATCTTGCTAATGTTGTGATGGCAATCAATAGTAGTTCATAACAAAATGTTGTAGTAGCTAATCCCTCTATTGATTATACTCTACTTATTTCACCTATACTTCTTTAAAGTTTTCTTGATATTGTAGTTCAAGAGGTGGTAATCGGGGAAGTTAAGAAGAAGAATAGATCTACATCAAAAGGTGATTATTAAAAGGTTCTCCTATACAAGTCACTTAGAAACAATCATTTCAAAAATCTTAAAGATAATATTGAAGAAGTGATAATGTCAATGAAGAACTGACTTAAAGTAGTGGTTTAAAGGATTATTTACTCTATATTAACTCATAGAATTGTAAAAGAGTTAAAGACATAAGCCCTTCAAATTCTATCAGAAGTTGGAAGGTTCAAATATCAAATAATTGTTCATAACAAAATATTGAAGCCAAAGAAAAATAAAAAATATATCATTAGGTTTTTCCCTGATTTTTTGTGTCTTTCTAACCATGATTCTCATGTTTTGGGGAGTTTACTTGTCTTTGGAGGAGTGAAGATTGTTCCATCACTAAAATTAGTGATATGATCAAATTATTCATGTTAAATTGGTAGATGGCATTACCACTTCTTTCTTATTGTTGTTTATGGTCACTAGTATCGATACCACCTATAGTGTTGGTTAAAATAGACTTATAACCTCAATTTTGTATCTACACCTAAGTGGGAGACACTACAACTAAGGACCTTCTACGTCAGTTTCTAGGGAAAATATAAAACAACAACACAGAGTTAGTGTCACTTGCTATGAAATAAAAACCAACAACTCATAGTGATATTAGTATCATGGTATCGCTATGTGTCGTTGATTTTTTGTATATGAACCTACATCATAGTCCTGTTGTGTGGTCAGTTTTAGTGTGAAGAATTGACAACACAAAGTGATACGATGGCTTGGAAGCACAGTCATGTTGGACAACACATCCGTATTGCTTGGCTAGGTAGCATGACCATATTGTGTGGAACGGTCATTTTAGAATAAATGTGTCGTCGAGTTTTTTACAAAATCGATGGTGTAATTCCTTATCAAGTAATTTTTTTACTGATAAGGGTATATGTTTCATCAGTTTTAGTGATGAAACTGGCGATTCAAATCTACAACCTCGGTTTTTATATAAGAACTGACACCACATGTATTTTTATAGCAGGTCTACAGACCTGTTGTTCGACTATTCAACATGATGCAAATTATGTAGTTCATCAGAACTGCAAGTTCCATCCTGTGTTCAGCTTAACAACATGCTTGTACACCTAAAAAAGTTGTAATAAGGATAAAAAACCAAAATAACACACTTTAATAAAAATATGTACTGAAATAGCACCATAGTCATCTTATTTCCCATAAGAGCCCACTTTCTCATGAAAGCACCAAGAAATTGGTGTTTTTCTTGTTCCCGAGACTAAAGGTGCCAATTGGTCTGGCGTTTTCAATTGAAAGCACCCAAAACTAGGTGTTTTCAGGTAAAAAGTGCCATGATCTTGGCATTTTCAGCCAAAAGCGCCAGCCAATTTGGCGTTTTCACATGAAAGTGCCAAAAGATTGGCGTTTTAACTAAAAGTGCCAGAAAGTTGGCGTTTTCATTTCTTGTGCTTCCTCGCTCATTCTTCCTCTTCCCCTTTTCCTCCTACTCTTTTACCGCAGTCTTCTACCAAAAGATACTGGAAGCCTGAGCAGAGCTGTGAACCATTGCCACTGAACACGGACTCCGGGATGGCACCTAAAAAGGCGTTGCTGGAGAGGTCGAGCACCTAGAGTGTCGTGAACGACGTGAGTTCTGGGGGGAGCGGGTCAGACATTGCGTTGCCGGAGAGGTTGAGCGTCTATAGCCCGCGGAGCGCGGTGAGGCCTGGGGGTAGAGGGTCGGAAAGGTTGTTTCGTGCGAGTGAGAAGTGCTTGAGAGTTGGTGATAGCCGGTCCATCCTACGGGCCGGAGAGGCCCACTCCATTGAGGTTGCGAGACTCGATTCGTCCCGTATCCAGGTTGCACCAGACCCCTGGCCAAGCAGTGGGGTTGCAAGGAGAGTCACCCTCTTCGTTCCACTTAGACAGTGCACCCTTCAGGTCCTCCACGCTATACTTGAACACGATGAGCCCCAACATGTCATCGTTGAGCTGCTGCTGGTCGGCTGCGGCGGCAACTGCTACGAGCAACAATGCGTAGCAGGCCATCGCTATCAGCAGGAGGAGTCGCAGCCACAGTATTGGCGGCGGTGGCACTACTCTGTTCCTCATCTCGATCTTACACTGCTTGCAAGCCAACTTCCCTTTTCCCACCCTTCTCCCTGTCTACTTTCTCTACTGCTATTCTAGCTAGTGTGTGTTTCACAGTGTGTTGCTCCCTCTTAGACGTGAAAAGCGACGAGCTTGGTGGCTAAGCTTCTCTCCTCCCCAGTCATGGACACACATGTACACATACTTGAGGGTGGGTGGGGTTCCAAAAAGTGTGAAGAGCGCAATAAATGAAAACACCAACTTTCTGGCGCTTTCAGTTAAAATGCCAATTTTCTGGCGCTTTCATGTGAAAACGCCAAATTGGTTGGCGCTTTTAACTGAAAACGCCAAGATCTTGGCGCTTTTTACCTAAAAACGCCTAGTTTTGGGCGCTTTCAACTGAAAACGCCAGACCAATTGGCACCTTTAGTCCCGGGAACAACAAAAAGCCAATTTTTTGGCACTTTCACGAGAAAGTGGGCTATTATGGGAAATAAGATGGCTATTGTGCTATTTCAGTACATATTTTTATTAAAGTGTGCTATTTTGGTTTTTTATCCTTATAATAACAAACACATAAACACAATTCATCCACCCATATATATTTTTATTCTCTAATTCCATTCTATTCAATACTTAATTACATTCTCATCACATACACAATTCATAAAACACACATATGATTCCATTCTCATGACATGTACAAATGCCATTCTTATTGTATTGATTCCTCTTCACATTCATTCACACACATGCATATATACACACATCACTCACATATACACCAATAATTCACTTGCATCAAATTTAAAGTTGTAAAAGTCATAGCCATTACATGTATATAGAAATAATGACATCAAGGTTTAGAAAACTCATACTTCATACCAATCAAATTCAAAGTTAACTTCCTTAATGATTTATTGTGCCCACTCTTCTCATATCTCATCTAGATCTTCATTTGTATAGGGCTATGATGTGTCAAGCAACTACAAAGTGAGTGACACAATTCAAGAGTTTGATTTAGTTTTGTATATTATCAAATGAGACTATTTACTTATGATTTGATCAAGCCTATATACATTACCTTTTGTATACAATGGATGTCACCCATCTTACAATTAGGTCCATATACCACATCATGTAGTATATACATGCCCAATTATTATTTTTTAATGGGCACTATAAATTTATAGTTATGCAAAATATTAAAAAATAAAAGTAAGCATAGTTGGAATATATATGAGCTAGAGTCAAAAACTACCTCAAGAATCTTCCAACTTAATAATTTCTCTTTTTATCTTCCTTTTCTATGGACTTAGTGAATGCTTTTATACCCTTATAAGTTAAAGTAATACAGACAATTGAATTAGTATATAGTCATGTAACAATGTAGACATTAATATTGTTGATGAATATAAAAATTTACATGCAAAATAATGTCATTTTCATCATGTGTCCTCCACTCCTTACTTCACCTGAAGGATCTAGATAATATGCGGTTAGTGTCTCAGGGACAATTATCATGTAACTTACCCAAACCATAAATTGCAAATTTCATTGCCTGTAACATACCATGGAAATTGTGACTTGGTTTCACATCGATTTTGGGGCCAATTTTAGTTTTACATCATAATGTTTTGCATATATTTCTCTCTCTTTATAATACTATATGTATAAAAAGTTGTACGGGATTTTATCGAGGTTTACTTAACTAAGTCATAATGAAGAGACGTGCGAAGTCTTAATAGAGAAACTCGAGAATTTATTAGAATGGAAATCAAAAACCATAGTTTAGGGGGAAGTGATGATTGGGATAGTAAGGCTTGTACTAAAGGTTTAGCTGGATTACCCTTATATCCCCTATGACTTTTTAGTTTCTCATGTGAACCTTAGGGTTGTTAGGTTAATAACACAAGGATATAAAACTCAACCCTATGTGGGTATGACCTATTAGTTGGATGCATGGTCTATAAACAACATAAACCCCTAAAATATTCACAATTAAAATATCTATATGTAACCCTAATATCCTTAAGAGTTGTTTTGGATTAGTAGGTTAAACCTTTTAAGGGTTGGTGAGAAGTTGGTTGGTAGAATAAGGATGGTGGGATTTGGCCGACAATATCCTCTTTAAGGCGTGGAGTGCTGTAACATACCCAAACCTAGATATTGACTCTAGAAACCTCAATCCCATGGGTAATAGATTGGCATGCTTAGTTCTTTAGATTTGACTAAGCAAGG
The DNA here is from genome assembly GCA_963693085.1 of Alisma plantago-aquatica. Classification (NCBI taxonomy): domain Eukaryota; kingdom Viridiplantae; phylum Streptophyta; class Magnoliopsida; order Alismatales; family Alismataceae; genus Alisma; species Alisma plantago-aquatica. The sequence goes on from OY856414.1 coordinate 757,710,362, forward strand.
ATAAAGTTATATCTTAACAAACATTGTTAATGTATATAACATATTATGTGAAAATAGGTTCTATATTCAACATCACATATCAAAATACATCAAAACTTAATCATGTGCAAACATGTAAGGAAACTCATTAAATATTTCACATATGTTTCCTTTGCTAAATAATACACAAATAATAGGTAAAATATGTTTAGGAAGCGATATAATGTGTTTGACACATAAAGTGGAACAACATTTGGAATTTTCATGTGTAATTATTTAAGATGGACCAAATATGTTACATAAATAAAATATGGAATTTCATGCATAATAATATACAGAAACTCTTTTGTAAACAAATTGAAGATAATAGAACTCAGTTAAGTGAATGTTGGTGATAAAGTTATAATACTTTGATAAATATAATGGAGCCAAAAATCCTAATGGTGGCATGATTCATAAAAGGAAATATCAAATCTCAAATTCAATGGGGAAAATGTGTTCCTTGGTTCCCAATTAGTTAAGATGCCAAGTTTTAGTTTTTTTGGATAATGATATGTGCCATAAGTGAATTTAACAAAATAATACTAAGAATAATCAAATAAATTAGATGACTCATTATACATGCCAAGTTTCAATTTCATGTTCGGGATCAATATGTCAATGTTAACCTAGGTGTCGAAATTGGTATTAATTGGATAATGTATTACCCCTCAAATAGATTTGGAAATAAGCATATATTTAAGGGTCTAATTTGATAAATGCTCCAATTAATACAATGAATTTCCCATAGATGGGCTTTTTTCCATGTCATGCTGGATTTTTGGATTTCCCTTTTGTGAGCAGGTCCTTTGAGGGTCGTAGGATTTTAGTCTAACAAATATGGGGTCATCTTCCCCCTGATTCCAAAAAGGAAATCCAGGTCATTTGTGATGGTTACCAACTTGCTTTCTCTTTGTAATTTAACCTTCATTTCTCAATGAATCACCATGAATACTTCTCCCGCACTTCCCTCATATGCACCCATAATAAACCCTATTTTACCTAGGTTTTGTTCCCTTCAGCTCACCTCAGGAAAGAAATTTATCATCGCCCCTATTTCTACTTTGTTTTCAGTTTCATTTCTAATTCCTCACAACTTTGAGCCTTCAAACCCAAATATATAGCTACCCATACCATCGTTGGGACCTTCATAGTTGTTTCCCCATATTTGATTAGTCCTCTTCCCTCAAAAACCCTCTTTCCAACTCCCCTCCTCCTTAGTAGTTTCGTCGACTTTGGCGACATTGTTAGAGTCTTCAAAGTCTTTGCCAAGTTTTTGGACACAGTCAATAGATCTTCTGGATTCCTTATATGATTTGGGTTTCCCCTTACTCTCGATAAGGTAGGTTTACTTATTTCCCATCCTTCACCCTATTGGTTTCAGGCGTGAATGCGATCTTGCGTTGACATCTTTCCTTTTTGTGGGATTTATTCGCCTTTGGCTTCGTTGAGAATTCCTGAATGTTTTGTGCTCTCTTTGTTCCCATGCAATATTCTCTAATGTGTTTGTGTTGCATCTTGGAATAACCTTGGACAACAAACTTTAGTAGGCCTCTAGGCACCTCCACACCCTATTCTAGTGTTGGGCGAGATGGACATGATATGGGGGAGTTGTTGGGATCATTAAGAGATGAGATCACCATAGGCTTGCATCCTTGATCTTTGTAGTCCAGTGCCCAGAGCTCTGTGACTAGTCTGGCAAATGAACAAAGGAGTAAGAAGATGAGAGTGGGTGTTTTCACAGTGCCCATGGTTTTATTTAATCTTTGTCACGTCTCAAAGGGTACATTCGTCATTCTGATAAGTCTATTTGGATTCAATCACACGACTTCAGTTCTGGGCGATTACCCAATATGCCATGTCACACAGATATATTCTAAGCTGTGATGTGGGGGCATATCAGTCCTTTCCACTTATTCTATTTAGTAAAATCCAATAAACACTATTATCTAAGATAATTCATAACTAAATAATGGTAACTCAAAAAAAATAAACTAAAATATGATTTAGGATCATGTGATTTTTCTCTATCCAATGGCATCAGTTTTATCATCTAAATTGAATATAATAAATATGTGATTTTCCAATGATTTCCTAACTATTTAATATTTCTAAAATTTGTAATTAATTATGTATAAGTCAGAAAAATATAGTACAATATGATATGCACTCAAAAAAATATGATTGTTAAGATAACATGGTTTAGATAACCTAATTCATAATAATAAAAAGACAACTTTTAGGATATATACAATTAATGCTAACCTGACCCTAATCTCATACATGCCTTTAATAGGTTTCTTGTGGACCGAGATGGAGTTAGGATTTTGACCTTGGACATATGTAGACTTCATGTGAGGTATGTTTCATTCCATATTATTTATATTAAGCAATAACCTATATTTACTCTCTCTCTTGGTACCCTATACACTTTTCTCTCTCTCATCTTAGAGGTTGACTCTTGTGAGCTTAATGATATGAATATTTTGTTGGATATTCTTTTGACTCTAAATTGTACTTTACTTCATGACGAAATCCTATTTGAGAAAATAAACCATGTGGTTCCTTATTGTGAGATGGAATCCTAATTGTGGATATGAACTATTTTACCCACTTCTGTGGTGTATGTTTTGTATTTCTCATTTATGTGATGGAAATCTCATTAAATCTATTCATATGACTAAACTTTCACTTGCCTCCACATTTTGTAAGTTTTGTGATTCAATAGCCCTAAAGTAATGTAATGCTTTGGTTTTGTTGGGTTTTATTCCTTGTTGAGTGTGTCTTTCCACTAGTATTATATATATGGGTGCGCCTTCCCACCCAGGGTGTGCCTTTCCACTTGATGTTCTTATATTATCAGGAGTCTGGCAATACATCATTCTCTACCAGGTTATAGGTTATGTGCCCTAATCGCCACTAATTTTATATTATGCTAGTGATATGCTTATCTCACATACATGCAGGTTGCTTATTATTCTGATGGGTTTTGCACCCTAAATTATTTATATGCGCCTTTATGGAACCTCTTATGTTTTATTTATGGTAAGTGCTTTTCTTGATTATCATCTCTTTACAATTCATATTTTTTGTATCCACTTAGATAGTACTTTTCCTTTTCTATGGGAAGCCTTGTTATACCTAATGTGCATTTTCCTTATATTGCTCAATCCACATTTTATACACATACCATCGTTTATGCTAGTAACTTACATTTTATCTTCTCTTCTGGGGTATGCTTCCAACCCCAGGTGTAGGACTTGGAATACTAGACATGGTGACATGGACCTACTAGGTGGAGCTCTCGGGGAGATAGACTTGAGATTGCTGGATATCCATCTACTTAGGTCCTTATGTGGTAACTTTCATGTAAACCCTATATGGGAGATGGAAATGTACTTTTGTAATATTGAATATAGTCATAAAATGTTACTACAATGTTATACTTTGGTTTTGTTTTATATCATCATTTTAGAAATGAAAATGTACAATGATTCCAGCATACCTTTCAAGTGTGTATCGAATAGATGGATGTATTCCTCAAATTAAGTAGGGAATGGATCCCTTCTTATTCCCACTCCTTACATACCAATAGCTCCTAATGCCTATTATTGAGTGAAAAGAAGGCAAATAAAAGAAAACTCAAATTCCATAATGAAATATAATTCATAACTCAAAATTATAAGCAAAAAGATCAAAACTTACCCAACATTGAAAGGAGCTATAATTTTTCTCTTTGTCACAATAACCAAATATTTAAATATGATAGAGCAACAATCACTAACATATTTTGGTTCTTTATCTACATAGATAATCAATGATGAAATTAGAAATGGCACATTGGTTAGTGGTGAAGTGTCTACACACCCTATATAAGTAGCTATAAAACATATATGCATGTATTAATATCTAAGAAAGCAAACCGACATATATTTTCACATATATAGAATGATGTATTTAGTCATAAGATCTCACCTTATCTAAAGTTTTGTCACAGTTATATCCAACCAATCATAAGTAAACAACTCCATAATATCTTCTAAGAATGTGGTGGCTGGCAACGACTGTGGATGGCAGTTGGAAGTTGTTGTTGATGGTGGCAGAGGATGGCATTGGAGGTTGGCATCAGTTATGGCTGAGGTTGCGACAACACTGGTTCCAAGCAAGAGCAGAGAGGAGGGTGGCAGGTGAAGAGAAGTGATGGTTAAAGACAACATCACAATGGAGAAGTGGCATCAGCCATGGCTGTAATGGAGGCGGCGATGATGGTTAGGAGCAGCAATGGATGGAAGAAGATAGGTCGTCATCATTTCTAGAGAAAGGGATCACAAATGATGAAATAAATAGTGAGGAAAAAGATTTCGTGGGTGTTATTAAGTAGAACCTAATTGTTGATTGTTACAAAAAACCTATGACTAAGCCTTTAGTCATTGGCTGTTGAATAAAAACCGATGATGTAATCTCTATTTTCAGCTATCAACAAATAAATGAACACCATATGTACTTATCCCTATTAAAATCTTGAACTTCACTAAAACAGGTGTCATCGGCAATCTAGGAAAACTGACAACATAGTTTACTCTATATCATCGATTATCCACCAAAAAGTTGATGACATATGTACTTATCCTGGTAAAAAAACACCAACTCCATGAAGACATGTGTCGTTGGTTTCTAGTAAAAAAGCAATGACATAACCCAATTTGGGGGAAAATATTTATCACAAGACACATAGAAGGAAGCGTGTGTTGTTGGTTCTTATATAAAATATTGACACCACATGTTTTTTGAAGGTAAAAAATTTCATGGTGGGAGTGACCTACGACATCAGTTTTTATAGAGTGCAACTGACGACAAAGTCATTTTATAGGCAACATTTATCTCACAAGAAGGGCTTTATCATCATATTTTATACAACCGACGCAATGAGCCTATATCAAAATTTTCTCCTTAAATTTTAAATTTTGGGGACTATCTGTGATGTCAATTTTTTATATGAAAAGAACTAATACTATAATGATAGTGGCATCCATTTTTTTAATTAGCTAGACTTGACAGTAGTGACGTTTGTGCTTTATCAAATGACTCTATATGCTCGTACACTAGATGTCAAAAATGTGGTAGTGGGTTATAATAGTTATTCTGATGGAACCATGATCTGGAAGGATATTAAAAGACTTCATGAATCATGTTTTCTCATGTGTTATTTAGGGAGAGATATTAAAAGTGATTGGAAGGACGCCCCCCCTCCCCCCACAAAGAAATGCTAGGAAGAAATCAACAATTGTATGTATGACTGTGGACTGTTTGAGCACAATGTAAATGGTGCCATCTATACTTGAGACAATCATAAAAGTGGAAAATATTAGATTACTCATAGAATTGATAGAGTCATAAAACTATTTTTTTGGTCAACCACTCTAAAATGAAAGATTTCTCTCATGCTAATATCACTATTAGTCACAAATCATCATGTTATCTATTAGAAAGGGAACCTATCAAAGATCCATATTGGCTCATTAATGTTTGGTCATTGAAGGAGTTATATGATATTGTAAAAGAGGTTTGGATCTTACGAGTAGAAGATCATACTTAGATTTTTGTATGTAAGAAGCTAAAGAATAAAAAAACTAATCTTGCTAACTAGAAAAAACTGTAGTTGGGAACTTTATTAATTCAACTAAAGGCCTTCAGGAGATGCTATTATATATCAAATATATATTTATTCTAACCCAAATGGCCCTATTTTATTTAGAAAGCAATTGCCAGTAGGAAAGAGGCTCAATTTTCTATTGCCCAAGAGGAATCTCTCTTGAGACAAAATGTTGGAGTACAATGGCTAAGGTGACTTTACATCCTATCTTTTTTTATTCTTTGATAAAAGTGTGTAGGCTTAAGAATCATTTTAAAGGGATGCACATTGATTATTACCTTTGCATGAGATTAGTAAAACTAAAGACATTTTTTGGAAAAATTACAAAATCTATAAAATTGTTCTGGTATTTACTGATCTTTTGGATGAGCTATACTTTCCTACTTTATCAAATGTTGTTTGGATAAGTATGTTATCGAAAATGAGGAAGAGGTTGTTAAAATTTGAATTGTGATAAAAGTTGTGGACCTAACAGTTTCAAAGCACATTTCTACTTAAAAAAATATGAGACATTGTCAAGGATGATACTATTGCAACCACTCTTGAACTTTTTAGATCTTTTTTTTTTAAGAATCTAAAAATATGTGTATTATATTTATTGTCAACTTAAATGAAAGACTATACATCAAGAAATGTTGACCTATTGCTCTATGCATCTCGAAAATCTTGGTTAACATGTTATATGATGTTCGTCTGTCTTTCGCCAATTAGAATCAATGTACCTTTGTGAAAGGTAGGAGTGTCAAGGAGGCAATCCTTATATATAATTATTGTTCATGATTACAATAAGAATGACAATAATACTCATATTTATGTTAAAGTAGACTTATCTATGACTTATGATTCTATTGCTCGGCCTTCTTTTTTTAAAACAATTGAGAAAATACAATTTCCTTAGAGTTGGCTTATTCAATACCTCTTTGTATCAAGTGCTTTTTAATGGAGAACCTAGAATGATTTTTGTACTTATTACTATGTAAGGAAGGAGGACCCATTGGCTTCTTTATTTTTGTTCTAACTATGCAGTGGTTCACTCAACTCATTGTTATGTAAGTTAAAGAAGGAAATCTTAAGCCTCTTAAAGCTTCCAAAGACCTAGATATGTCTAACTTGGTCCTTTTGCATGGATGATCTTATGGTTTTCAATGAACCCAATGAAGAAAATTCTAACAGTCTCATGTCACCCTTTTGATAACATTTATGATATGACAGGGCTCAAGATAAATATTGATAAGAATGATGTTTTTTTCCAGATGTGAAGCTATAAGGAATTTGTTAAAATTATTAATATTATAAAATGGTCCCCACCTCGGATATTTTTGGTTTTGCTCTCTTTATTGGAAGGCTTACTAAAGACCTTTGTGCTCCCTTATTGGATAAGATTAAATCTAGATTGGATGGATAGAATCTGAGACTTCTGTCCATGGCCGGTAGACTTGAACTTATTCAATCTACTATGTCTTTTGTGCACCTTTTTTATTATTCTACTTTCCTCTCCCTTACTCGGTTACCAATGATATTGAACAAAATTTTAAGGATTTCTCATGGGCTAACACGAAAGGGAAAAACAATATTCGTCTTGTTAAATTGGAAAAAACCATCAAAACAAGTAAAGAGGGTGGTCTTGGTTTGAGGTCAATAAGAGATTTGACCAGGAATGGTCTAGTCCTTAATGCTTGGTATATTGTGACATAGAAGGTTATATTATAGGTCAAGTGGGTCCATGATAAATATCTATTTGAGGTTCCTATTTGGTGTGTCTCTCAAACAACAAACATGGTCTTTTAATCAAATCATGAAGGTTCTTTTAGATTGAACATTTAGCATAGAGTTTTGTGTCACACACAACCAACATTTACTTTTGGTTGGAACCCCAAGTTCCAAAATGAAAGTTCCTCATGGATGTTGTTGGTAAAAAAGTTATTCTTGAGTTGGGTATGCATTTAAATGCTAGAAAGAACAATATTACTCATATGAAAATTGGAACACCATCCTTCTAGAGTGGATGAACATTTGGTTGAAGTGTTATCTCTGTCCCTACTCCTATTTTGGAGGATGATAAATTATACTTTGATCTAAAAGTTTCCATCAAGTAGAAAGATGCTTGCAAAGAAACTAGCAAGGAATGCCATGTTTCTAAATTTATTCTCTTGTGTTTGAACTTTATATCCCATAGAACATTCTAGTTGAATGGGTGGAAGATGGGATACAAGATCCCAATCTCATATTTTTCTAGAAGAAGAGACCTTTGATTGCATTTGATTTATTTTCTATGCAAGACTCTTTGAGAATATTCAAATCTTTTTTTTCCTATTTTGGTTACACTATTAAGTTGTAAGAAAGTGCAAAAGAAGTATTTGATATTCCTATTATTCATGTTAACCTATGTGCTTTATCTGTGCTAAAGAATAGAAGTAACTAGTTATTGGCTCTATGTGTTCTTCATAGTGTTTGGATATAAAGAAATGAAAGAGTTTATGGACTAAGCTATATGCCCTCATAATCTCTATGGCACAATATTAACAAAACTGTTATTAACCTTAAAGATGAATTATTTTGACCAAGGTTTGGTGATTTCCTATGTTAATATGGAAACATAGTTTTCTAGTGAAAAATCTTATTATTTAGGATTTCTTTTGCTAGCTCTATACAAGAAATTTGGATGCTGATTTTATCTCGCTATTCTGGGTCCTTGTAATGATGTAGGCTACTATAACTGATTTTTCATGCTTTTGAAGGCTAGGTCATGTTTTAATGAATGTTTATGCTATAAGTATTTGATACTTATAATGCTTGATTCAATGTTTCACAATGCCTTAAGTTGATGATGGAAAAACCTGTCATGAAATGCTTGAACTCTTTCACAATGCCTTAAGTTGATGATGGAAAAACCTGTCATGAAATGCTTGAACTCTTAAGATTGAAGCAAAACTATCATGAAAGGATTGAACTTTCAAGATAGAAGGGTATATTCCATTTTTCTCAAGAATCCCCCAAAGGTGCTTTTTGTAGTTGTTGTTGGCTTTTCAAAGTGATTACCTCAACATGTCTTGTGATGGCTTATGTATGTTTCGATAGTGTTGTTTTGATTGTTCTTTTGCGACTATGGAACTATATTGGTATCGTTCTTAAGAAGTTTTTAAGGGAAGTGAACTGTTAAGTATTTTTTACTTATCTAGTAAATAAAGAGAGGGACCGTCAAACGTTCATGAACAATGCGCACATGACAATGAAAACTAAAGTATATTAGAAACCTAGAATCATGTACATAGTATCTTATTTCCTCATCCAGTTTGAAATATAATCAATTGGTTGTCTTTTAGGGCATGTTTGGTTTCATCGATTTTGTTGTATTGAATTGTATTTTCGCATCCATTTTCAGAAAGTTTATGTTTGGTTTACAGGATTACGGAAACAGAGCTAATTCCGGGATTTTCAGACATAATAGAAATCCTACATTTTGGTTTCTATCAAAATTCTCCCGGACGCCAAAATTCAGCTGTGGCTGGCCGGTGGATAAAAAAAATTAAACCATGTATTTTACAAATCCGGGGAACCAAATATAAAATTTGTGTTTGCAAAATTTTGACAATGCAGTATTTTGCAAATGCAAAATTCTTAAAAATTCAGCAAACCAAATGTGCCCTTAAACTCATCTAAAAGGATGTCCGTGTCTGCGTCAAAGGACTAGTCATGTCCATAAATGAAGGACTATTGTTAGTCTCGTCCAATGTCCTTGTTAACAAGGATGCACTTGCGGACCATTGTGAAGTATTGTTTCCCATTTATTCATACAAACCATCGTGCAAAAGAAGATTGTAAATATGCTATTAACCTATAGCATGTAGGTAATCTAAATTCAACAACAATTGAAAGAGATCTTGTCTATCTTGAACGTGATGGCACTAGTGTTGGTACAATGACAAGTAGACCTTGTTGGTTGTCCTAGTGCATATAAATATAATCTAAATAACTCTCTCGCCACCTCCGTGCTTTCCTTTTCCTTCTATCAACGTTTTTCATATTTGTCCACCGTGTTATTTTGACATTGTTTATCCTTATAGGAAACCAAAGTATAATGTAGAACATGTTAATTTTGTTGTTGCTTGAAGTTGCATCGAACCGTCACATTTGCAGACATACTTGTTTCTTTTTTAGAGCTGGTGATCATTATTTATTACTAGTAAACGTATTTTATCAATTGGCTCTTGATTTGAATTTTAGCTTTTATTTTATGATTGAGTTAACTGAATTGGAATTTAACTTTAGTGTCTCACTCTAATATAAAAATGGTCATTAATAATTGTGCCTCACGTTGAATTCTTGGCTCCACTACTGACGACATATGTTCAGTTTTTTTTTTAAATGGTTCAGTTTGTTTAGTTTTGAGAAAAGTATAAAGTGCACAAATTTTGTGAAAACAAATGGCATTATTAATAGCACTCACACGGGAGGATAACTAACCTCGCCCCATATGGTGCAGTACCTTTCCGACATGCACGCATATAAATCTAGTAAACATCAACTTATACAACTACACCGCATTACACCTCAAGACGAAACAAATCAAAAGAATTTGGACAACAGATGTGAAACGAATGCCCATTTGGCAGTCTGATTTGGTCGGGTGGAGCCCTAAAGCGCACATCTTTTCTCGAACCCTTCCCTTCGTGTTCCATTATCTATCAGCTGTGTGTTATCGAGTTGCTCCCTTTTATTTAACTCTTTTTAACCAAACGTGATGTAGCTGCTTCATTTAGTTGTATTCTTATATATTATTCTTGGTCAATCGATTAATTTACGACTACAGGAATCACATGCGCCGTTTGTTCGTGGATAACCTACTGTTCATATTATTTGTTCTTTATATATAAAACATTGCATGGTAATTGATTAGCTCTCTTCTACCATCTAAGTAGCATGTATATATACTTAAGAGGTATGTCTATATATTTCAGCAGCCTATATACAAGGTCTTTGGTCTAGTTTATATGTTGCTTATTCTTATTGTTTTTCAAAACATATATAATTTTAGCAAAAAATGCTACAAATTTGTAGGAGTCAGTTGGAAGTAATTGATTTGTTCTCTTCTAAAGAGACATATCTATAGACATATCTATATTATTGTAAGTACTAATTATATACTAGGTATCAACATATAGGTGATGTGTGTAAGTGTGTGAGTCAGCTCATCGAGTTGTTGTTCGCTACTTTTTTTTTGCTTACGACCGCTTTACCTTTGGCCTTTCTGTTATTATTTTTAGTTATTTATGTCTGCCACACAAATAAGGAAAGTAGACGATATAGAAGTGTCGTGTTATGCATGTTGTACTCATCGGTCCAGTCTATCAATGTGTTTAAGCCGTCTATATATGTACTTACATATTGGAGAGTCACCTAACTTATTCACTAGGTAATATATAAATTATTATATAGTAATGTAGTACTAATCATGAGCCCAACTATTGTCAAGCTCTTTCACATGTAATCTTTCTTTTTGCAATTTGAGTTTTTTTTTGTTTGTAATTTTTTTGTTTAGTTTTTTGGATATATTTTGTTGCCAAATAAGAGCATTAAATTGATTTTGGTCTATTCTATCTATGTATATAAGCATTTTGCATGTGCTTATAGGTTGGAAAGATTCACTTGACTTTTAATAGATTAACTCTCACTTATAGGTTGTATCTAAATTATTACATAACATGCAGTAGTAATCATGAGCCTAAAAAATTGTGAGTATTTTGATACTTTTTTAAAAGTGTGCTACAAATTTGAGAGATTCAAGTGGTTTAATCAAATATGTGTGTTTCAACAACTTGATTGTATGCTCATCAGCCTATTCGGTCTGTGTGTTTCAACAGTCTGTCCGTGTATGCTCTCCTTCACCTATTACTTTTTGTTTTTACAATTTGAGTTGCTTCATTTGTTCACAATTTTTTTTTCTATTTATTTTTTTAGATATTTTTTTGCTGACAAGCTAAATGAGGACATCACATTCAGACCGTTTCAATCTATCTATGTGTTTAAGCAATCTGCATGTGTGCTTATAGATTGAAGGGAATCACCTAACTTTTAATTGATTGTCTCTCTCTCTCTCATAGGGCTACATATAGATTATTACATATCATATACTAATCATGAGCCCAATAAAAAATATTGTGTGCATTTTGACAATAAACATAACTATAATTACACAAGACATTGTCATCTTTTTTTAATTCGAATATTAAACTCACCCCAACGGAGTAATTTTGAGACCAAACATGTGCTGGTAAATTTACAGGACAACTACTACTCAAACAACTTTTTTTAAAAAATAATTTATGAAAGCGGTAACACGAATATTTGAGCATTTGAATTTTTTACTTTTTTTCACTGTTGGAAAAGTTTGATGTTGGATGTTTGCTATTTATGTGCTATTAGTTTAAATTGAACGTAAAAAGAATAATCAATCTCAATATTGTGCAAGCCGCCCTATTCGTCTTGGTTAGTAGTTGTGCAAGTCTGCGACGCCTTCTCAAAAAGCTCGACCGCCAAGCCACTGACGCCTCAATTCAATGGCGGAGGAGGCGCCGTCCCAGCCGACGTGCAATTTCTTCCGCAAGCCGACCGCGAAGAAGAATATTCGCAAGAGGAGTTCGGAGGCGGACGACGCAGAGGACGAGGACTCCCAGCCCTCCATTCTCACCTCGAAAAGGCCCCTAGTAGCTGCTGACAACAAGCTTACCTTTTCTTCCGCTCGACCTAAACCCCGCTCTACCGACCTCGATGATGGCGCGGATGACACCGGTGCGCCCTCTGCATCCTCCGCCCCCATATTCTACTACGAGTCTTCAAAGGAGATCCAGGTCCAGACGGACAGTAAGGCCACGGCGACACTGGAGACCGAGACGGAGTTCGACCGCGACGCCCGTGCCATCCGCGAGCGACAACTTAAGCAAGCCGAGGAGGCTCTAAAGGGGAGCGGAGGGAAGGCACCTGTGGGGGGCGACAAGCTGTATCGGGGTATCCATGGGTACACGGACTACAAGGCTGGATTTCGTCGGGAACACACAGTTGCTGGGGAGAAATCCGGCGGAGCACACGGTCCCCTGAGGGCCTCTGCGCACATTCGCTCGTCAGCTAGGTTTGATTACCAACCAGACATATGCAAAGATTATAAGGAGACAGGCTACTGTGGATTTGGGGATGCCTGCAAATTTATGCATGACAGAGGGGATTATAAGTCTGGGTGGCAGCTGGAGAAGGATTGGGAAGAGGCTGAAAAAGCCAGGAAGAGGAAACTGGCTATGCGTGGTGGTGATAGTGACGATGACGACGTCCCTGACGGTGAGGATGACGATGATGAAGATGATGATGGATTGCCATTTGCATGCTTCATTTGCCGCCAGCCATTTGAGGACCCTGTTGTCACGAAGTGTAAACATTATTTCTGCGAGCACTGTGCACTCAAGGTATCATTTAGACGGGTTTTAAAATTCAGTATATTTTCTGAAACTCACACAAAGCTATGTTCTATGCTACTTTAAATTTGCCTGCTTAAGCACATGGCCTTGAGACCCGCCTAAAAAAGTTGCCGAATATGAGTCTCTTCTTAAACCTGGGTTAAGTCAGTTGATCCCTTTATTGTAATAACGTGCCTTATATATCCTTTGGAAAATAATTGACTATAGAATATTAAACTATCCATTAATCAGCTTGAAATTCCCAGGAAACTGGGGTTTGTGAACATCTATAATGTGAATATAATTGCATAATGTATGTATGTACCAAAGAATGCAATACACAATGAAACAAAATACCAAATTCTGGCTATGTTACATATTATATTGTATGAAATCTATGTTGAATGAGTACTTAAGATGAGGTGTGCACTTACTAAAGAATGCATTAGATTGGTCATAGGCGTGGACTTACTAAAGAATGCATTAGATTGGTCATAATAATTATGAATTTCATGTTGAAGTTATACTTAATAATCCATAGCAGTGGACAAGATTCTGATGTTAGAAACAAGGATTATAGAAACGTAAACAATTCAACTAACTTGGGTTGGGTCAAGCAAGTGGATGACCAATGATTTCACTAGGTGGGTTTCCTTCAAAAATGGGTTTTGAGGTGACTTGACTGTTTTGTTTCTAGGTATCTACTCAGCCAGTTCAATCGGGTGGGTGGGGAGTATATGAAAACTCTGCTTAGCCGTCCTTATAGTGAATAAGTGGTAACAAGGTATCAAACTTTCAGCTCTTCACTTCCCAGTGCTCTTATGATACATTGGTTTGGGGCCTTTAGGATTTTACTTTTGGTTGGTCTGAGCAATGATACTGATTGGGTAGTTTATATCTATTTTCCAAGCACGGCCTTAACAAGTGGTTTTGTTGAGGGCCATGAACAAAGCTATCTATTCTACAGATGCTATTTGACTGTAGCGGTTGGACATGTAAATTTGGATTGTTGTACAAATACAGAGCTAATCCATGTGATCCAAACCATGTTTGCAAAAACCAAACACATTCTAATTTAATCGCGTGTGTTTTATAGATAACTCATGGGAAGCCAAAATCGGGCCTGTTTCTGTTAATGACCCAACTGAAATAAAAAATAAGCTATTTAATTGGGAAATTTCAAATAAGTCCTCAGTTATGGACATGCAATAAATGGTGGGTGCCTTTGAGGCTACCTTGAAAACTCAAGGAGTACGAGTAGCATAAAAAAATGTTCTCTTAAACAACAAGGTATTTTTCTATCTTGAGAGAAGCCCAATGCAATATCAAATCCAAACGCAAACAAAGATAACTGTTTGTTTGCTTTCTGTCTTTCTGACAGGCTAACTTATTATAATGAGAAATTTATGGATTAGTTACAATATAATTAAACTGACTATCCCATTCGCTATGATTTTGAATATGTACTTTTTCTGGAAAATTCTGTTCTAAACATATTTTTTTGTTATCATCTGAATGCAGCATCATGCAAAGAATAAGAAGTGTTTTGTCTGCAACACACCTACACTGGGCATTTTCAACACAGCACATGACATAAAGAAAAGAAAGGCCGAGAAAAACAGTTGATGGTAAGAAAATGCATGCATGTTGAAGTTTTTATCATATTTATTCGGCATTCGAGAAGTTTTTGGATCTGGCATATTTGTTTGCTGGGCTGTTTGCAGATCGAACTAGGTCTAGGTATATTTGAATGACTACAGTAAATTTTGAGGCTAACTTCTCTTGAATAAATTAGGCAGTCAGTATAGACCTTAAGGAGGCTGCCTAGGGTTGTGTTGAGTCAATGGGACTAAACGTGTCTTGGGCGAGTGCCATAAGTCGCCTCATCCAAGCGTAGTATGTGTATAGAGATCATCTACTACAGTTAGACTCATCATCATCATCATCATCATCATCATCATCTAAGCCTCAGTCCCAACTATGTTGGGGTCTGCTACATGGATCCTTCGTTTCCATTCAGCTCTATCATGAGTCATATTCTGGTCGAGATGTAGAGATTCAAAATCTCTCTTTATCAGCTCTTTCCATGTTAATTTCGGCTTTCTTCTTCTTCTATTAATTGTGCTCGACTCAATAACATTGCTTCGTATAGGCACATTTGTCGCTCTGCGTTGCACACGTCCATACCATTTGAGTCAGCCCTCGCGCAACTTGTCCTCAATGCTCACGATCCCCACTTTATTCCTGATATAGTCATTTCTCAAGGTGTCTTCCCACACATCCATCTCAACATACGCATTTCAACCACGTTCATCTTGTTGAGACCTTGTTTCTTCACCGCCCAACATTCACTCCCATAGGGCATGGCGGGCCGTATAGCTGTTCTATAGAACTTGCTTTTTAATCTGAGAGGGATCTTCCGATCACATAATACTCCAATTGCACTCCTCCATTTCAACCATCCTGCAATGATTCTATGACAAACATCATTTTGGACATCCCCATCTATTTGAATAATAAAACCAAGTAACGAAATTTATCACATTTTGGTATATCTACCCTGATCAACTCAGTGTTGTCAAGGCGCCCGCCTAGGCGGCGCCTAGGCGCGCCTAGGCGTCCTAGGCGCTAGGCAAGGCTGCCCAAACTAGGCGCCCAGCCCAGTATGTGCATTATATGGGTGTCTAAGGCCTTTTAAACCTAAATTAAGTCATTTAAAGGATAAATTAGCATGAATCAAGTCTGGATTTGGTCGAATTAGATTAGCTTGAGTCAATTTATGGCTGAAATAGGTCTGATTTAGGCAAAATCAGGCCAAATTTTGGAAAATTAGGGAAAACATGTTTGATTTGGGCCAAATTGGTAAGTCATAAAATCACTTCCTCATATGTTTGTTGTTCTTGCTTCTTTTTCTTTTCTTTTTTTATCCTTTCTCCTGCATTTTAGTCCTTAATCCTACTGCTGCTGCGTTTTTTTTTGAGTTATTCCTCCTATATCCCCTCCTACTCCGAAATCCTACTACTGCTGTGTTTTTTTTATTCTGTTTTCTTCAAATCCTCTTTTACATCACCTATGCTTCGTAATGTTGATGATGTTGTACTTTCTACTTTCCTCTTTTACATCACCCTTTTTCCCTGCTTTCTTTTCTAAGTCTCCTGCTCCAATTGTTGTTGCAGGCTTGTTGATATTACTTCCCCTTTTTCTTCCTATTCCCATCTCCTGCTACTGCTGTCATAACCTCATTCTGCCCTCTTTTTATGTTTCCTATATGGTATTATATGTAGTATATATGTATAATAAGAATCAAATTAACATACTGAAAAAGATACAAAATATAAAAAACGCCCAGAACAGCCTAGGCGCCCCTTGGGAAATGCTGACCGCCTAGCCGCCTTGACAACCATGGTTCAACTTGGCTCCACCATTCACATTGCGAGATTGGCATCTACTATGGTTAGACTAATGAAAAATATTAAAAGATCTAGGAGATAATTCTATGAATCTGTGTAACGTAGCTTTGTGAGTAAAGCTGATTGGATAATTTTAACAAGATTAATAATACACCAACAAGTGCATGAATTAGGTCATAGTTGGTACAATATCTTAAATTAGATAAAGCAGGCGTGGACATGGAATATGACCTGGAACACCTGTTGCTAATTAATTGCATGTTATGGTAATGTCCCAGGCTTACATGTGTCCGACATATCTTATTGTCGCCATCTTTTGAATATGGGACATTTAAATCCAGCTGTATGATGGAGTATATGTAATTACCATTCACAAGTTGTGAGCATGTGCTTCTGTTTGAAGTATTTACATGGATCACTTATATCTTTGTTGTTATATCTTTGAAACGTATATTTTCTGTAGTACTATTTGACCGACGTGTTTTTCGGAATATCATGATTAGTTATATGTAACCAATTGGTTATTAGTTATTTCTTTATAATATTGGTTATAACTTTACTAATTGAACCAAACTATCGATCTCACTTAAAGCAAATCGACATTGGTTATTACAAAAAGTGATGTGGAATTGTGTATTCCAAAACCATTTCATTTAGTTAATATACTTTTTACATGTATATATATCGTCATGCTAATAATACATTAAAATTATAACCATAATTTAATAATGATTATAAGTGGCAAGATTCATTTTTCTTTTGTTTTTGTATAATTTATAATAATGTTATATACATTTGATACTATTTAGTTAATATTGTCCAAATTGCTAATATATCTAGTTATTTTGTTTGATTCTGTGAAGAAGTGTATACGATAATGTTGTGTTGTTGTATTGATATGTACACTCCATCCTATATATAGGAAAGGAGGCTATTACAAGAAAGCACAAAGGAAGCAGACTAACCCTAATGGGCCATGGGCAACAAGCCCATGTACACAATAGACTAGTAACCTATTAACTAAATAGGCTATATTCTAACACTCCCCCTCAAGCTGGAGCACGGGTGAACACGTGTCCAAGCTTGGAGTTACATGACTCGATTGAACGATCGAAATAAACGATAAATGAAAGATAGAAATGTCACTCCCTATACAAAAATTATTACTCCCCCTTAAACGATACTTCCTAACTGAAAAGATATGATGACGACGCCTCTATGAGATGTGTTCTGCAGGTTGGAGTAGCTCGAGCTTTGAAGGTCTTTCTCTTGAAGTGCATCTGGAGTGAAGAACATGTGAAGCAAACAATCATAAGTATCACAACTACGCCATCTTCACTGGAGGTGAATGTGGAGTGGAATAAGCGCACTCAACACATCACACGTACATAACGCTGCACAAACGCGGAGGCACAATGTCGATGTAGCAGTGGAGATGTCTCTGAATTGTCTGAGAAGTGTAGCCAACTGGAATAAGTACAGATGACCATCGACGTGCATAACGTGGCTCGAACACGCTGGCGAGGTGCTGAGGTGGCGTCTCAACACGTAGAAGTAGTAGATACAACTTGGAGAAGATGCGATGAAGTAGCTCGGTGAAGATCACTCTGGATGAATCCTTGCAGATACAAAATTTGCACAGGCTTGAAGATGACGAGCTTCGAAGATGAAGAAGCAACCATATGAAACACCATCAACGCAACATGGATTATCAAGTGGAACGTCATCAACACCAAAGGGACTAGAGGCCGGAATATGCACAACAAGCTCTTGTTCTGACGTACATAATGCGGTACGAACGCGGGAGTCTTGGTGTCAATGCTGCAACTGTAAGATCCGTCAATGCTGTCTGAAAAGTTATGTTATGCTAAGTGTGAATGATGCACCACAAAGACATTAGGAAACCAGATGTGCTGAACAAACAATGTGAAGCTCCATGAAGATAGCCTGGAATATCATCTCATTTCTTCTCATGTCTCTCTCCTCATCTTCTCCTCATGTTCTCCTCGTACTCTCCTCTCTATCTCTCTCTCTCTCCTCTATTCCCCCCGTACACCAAATACGACGAGAGTGAGTAGATGGTGTGGAAAAAGGGAAATATGACCCCCCACATGTGGAAAGACGCACACATGATGAATGAGAAGGTGGGAAAGAAAAAAAGTCAAATGAGAGGTGTAGTATGGAGAGACGAACAACGCAAAAAGACTATCGGAATGGAAACATCGGTAGAAAGAGGTGATTCACTATTAGAATTTTGCTCGGTAGGAAAGGAAGTGGCACTGCCGGAATGGTTTCTCGGCATGAAAATCGATAACTGGAATCAATATGCAAAACACACCTGATTAAGATCCAGATAGAGAAAATAAATGGATCTTTTCATGACCTCTATCATTGGACACGCTCTGTAACTTGTCAGGGTTGAGATGCAGACTCCTGATGACACGCCGTGTGATGTTGATGACACGCTGTGTAGTCCTTCACTCAAAACTGACTGACTGCTTGCAACACGCCGTGTGAAAAAATGCGACATGCCGTGTCGGATGTCGGGGGCGTGAACTGGATCTCCTCTGAAATCGGAGGCGTAACTCTGCTGTCCGCCGACACGCTGTGTTCCAAGGATGACACGCCGTGTTTGTTGCGATCTACGCTGTCAGGTTGAGTTCTGAAATCGAACACGCCGTGTGTTTTGAAAAACACGCCGTGTGTTTTGAGAAACACGCTGTGTCTTTTGCGTTCTGGACAAAACTCCGTGCCGTCAGGGTGATTTCTAGAGCGCGACATGCCGTGTTGTTTGGACAACACACTGTGTCTGATGCACGATCTCAACGGGAATTTGCGCCGTCAAGGAGACAAGTACCCCGGGAATTAGCACCATGGGTCGACGGGAATTAGAGGCGTCTTTTGTGCTCCCTTGATCATGAATAGAGGTGGCTCCTTGCTCGACCACAGCCAGATCTGGACAGGAATAAGGGCCGTCCAGGGTCCCGAGAAGCGGTGTAGCCGTGGAGTGATAGAGCGGTTGGATGCAGAGATGATGGATGGGCGGCAGCTCGACGCGGAGACGACTGGGCAACGAGGCGGTGAAGATAATGGCGGTGGTTGATGGAGCGGAAGGTAGATCTGCTTTGGCATGGTTGCTTAGATGGCGGCGGTTGGAGCTGCTTGACGAACGGATCTCGGGGTAGGTGACGACGACAATGATGACAACGGATAGATCTGGACAGGAAATAGCGCTGTCCAGAGACTCGGACTAGATAAGAGTGCCGGGAAGGATGGCGTCGACGAATAGCTTTGGATTGGAAAAACATAGATTGTATGTTGGGAAGGTTGGCGCCGGCATACAGATCTATAAGAAAATGGGAGAAAGAGCCATGGAGGCCAGAAGTGCCTACCGGGCAGCCGACGAATGCCATGGAAGAGGCGGCAGCGGCCGCCCGCAGGCGGGGGCACTCCCCCTGTTGCTCTCTCTAGGAGAGAGAGGGCGGCCGACGGCTAGGGCTAGAAGGGGCGGCTGAGAGAAGAGGGAAGGAGGGATGGCGGCTAGGGTTTTCTCTCCCTCTCTACTGCTCTGATACCATGTGAAGAAGTGTATATGATAATGTTGTGTTCTATTGATATGTACACTCCTATCCTATATATAGGAGAGAAGGCTATTACAAGAAAGCACAAAGGAAGCGGACTAACCCTAATGGGCCATGAGCAACAAGCCCATGTAGACGATAGACTAATAACCTATTAACTAAATATGCTATATTCTAGTAGATTACTAGATTCCATGGTTTATTTTTTGGTCAAGCCCTAGAAGAATTACATCAATTTTTTTATAGTCCTCATTTTCTCAATCATATCATGTCTTTGTCTCATGTCAACATCCCTACTCTAGAGGTATTAAGTCATCTATGTGGTCAACTTCTATGGAGGGTATGTTTACTTTGAGACACAATGACACATGGTCTTAATGTCATGCCCATTTGGGATTTCTTTTGTTGTGCAGATGGATACTTTTTTTGAAAGTGAGTCCAAATGGTTTGCTGACAGGTAAGCACAAACATGGTTGTAGACACATACACAGACAACCACAAATATGAGACATGAGATTTCTTAGAAATATAGAACATGGACACGTTGCCACGTTGGTAGAAAAAACAAGACGTGTATACAACAATAGAAGTTATTGTTGAATATCTAGTATGCATGTATTTTGCTTAGTTTTTTTGAAATATAATTATAGTTGTTAGATGTTAGAAAATGCTATTAGTTAATAGGTCAGACCCTAATTGTCTTGGCCCATTACCAGTAGGGTTAAGTTCCACTTTCTTGTACAAGCTTCCTTTCCTATATATAGGAGAGGAGTCTACCGTCTCTCAGTAAAAAATACAATCTAGTTCTCATCTTTCCACATGGTATTAAAGCAGGATACTCTCGGGAAAACCTAGAAAGGAGAGAGAGAGAGAGAGCATCAGCCTACGGGCGGCCGCCGTCCCTTCTTGGCTTAGCTGCCAGTCAGGCATCACCCCGACCTCCATGG
This sequence comes from Alisma plantago-aquatica, assembly GCA_963693085.1. Lineage (NCBI taxonomy): Eukaryota > Viridiplantae > Streptophyta > Magnoliopsida > Alismatales > Alismataceae > Alisma > Alisma plantago-aquatica. The sequence goes on from OY856414.1 coordinate 757,731,416, forward strand.
TCGTCTCCTCCCTTCTTCCTTCATAAAAAGTTCCCTACGCCGTCACGATTCATCCCCATCATTACCAACATTATATGCCTTTCCTAAGTCACGTCTAGTCGTCTCCCTTGAGTCCTCCCCTACTCCAACTTCTATATTAGCTCCCATATATCTCCATCCAACAACAGAACACCGATGTCATTGTCCGACGTCACTATAGCCGCTGCCATCAACCACTACAGTTGGCAGCAAGGCCCCCGGATAGGCGTCGTCGTCGACCAACAACAAGGTCGCTGACCACTACGACCAACAAAAAGTAGTCGCTGTCACAGTCGGGCACCACTTTCATCGGAGCATCCATCATGGCCATCATCAACTGTGCATCAACCGCCAACCGTTGTCAATGCTGCCACCGTATGCGGTTGCCAAAGGCTGCACAAGCCCAAGCCACAACCACTACACAACAACAACAACGGCTGGACAAGGCCCGCTGCCGATCACTACGGCCAATGGAAAAGCTGCAAGAATACGGCCGCCACCACCTACTGCCTTGCCCGCCGCAGTCGAGTAGAGCACCCCATCGCCAATGTCAACCGCATGAGGCGACACGCCAGAAGCTGGGACTATTGATTTCATCATGACCTTCCATGCAATCTGTCTATTGGGAGCCTCACCATCTGCAAAGGCACTGTAAAGCTACCTATACCTAATAGAAATTTCCTACTTCCACCATATTTTCACAAATTTTATGCTTGGCCTTCCACTGAAAAACGTTGAAGACTTTTTTTGGAAGCTATGCCCTTGACCCCCCCCCCGGCAATGGGCAACCTCCCCTTGATTCTTGCCCACTGAGGAGTAGCGAGACCCCTAACTGGGTCTGTGCCCCCTAGACACCCCCAATAGCACGACAACCATCAATGAGCTCCTTCGGCTCTACCTTCACAAGCTATAACCATCCACTTAAAGATTTTAGACCCCTACCATCCCTCATGTGTGCATCCCTTTCCATGTGTGAGAGGGGGTATTCAGTATTGTCTCTTTTCCACACTAACTACTCATTCACTTTGTAATTGGTATGCAAGGGGATATACATGATAGAGAGAGTATAAGGAAGGAGAGAGAAAGGATGAAGAGGGAGTATGAGAAGAAAGAAAAGGATGATATGCATATTCCGGGCTAATTTGATCTCCACAGAGATTCCTATTCTTCATCATATTAGTCTTTTCGATGTTTTTGTGGTGCTTCATTCCCACTAAGCATCGTGCTTCCAATGACCATTGGTGCAACTCTTTTCCAATGACACCTTTCTTCTTTGTGTTATTCTGTTTGGCCACAACACTTCAATGATGTTGCATGATCTCAGTTACAACACTGGAACACTTTCAAACAAAGCTTACTACGTTTATTCCAACCTCTTGTTTCCTTTGGTGTTGGTTTCGTGGCGTTCCTACTGCATCTCATAAGATGGATGATTACCTTTTAGTAGCTCGTCGATATCAAGCCTACAAGTACTACACTTGCAAAAAATTGACACTTCGTCCATATTTTATCTTCACTGAGCTATTTTATTCATGCCTTTTCGAAGTTACATCTGCCTTTTCTCAAGTGCCAAGATGGATCTTGTAGTGATCTACTTGGGCTTTCCGTAATAGTGTCTTTCATTATTGTCAAGCCCCCGAGAGTCACATCCCAAATGGATCTAGTTTGACAATCGTCATCACCTCATCATATCTGTGTTTGAAGTTACCTCTACCGGTACATTGTTGGATGCGTTGATTGCGCTTATCCCAATCACACATTCCTTTCTAGTGAAGATGTCATAGTCGTGGTGTTTCAATCGTCTGCTCCAGATTGATGGTAATGTTCTTCATTCCATATGCATGGAGATCTTTTCCAAAGCTCAAATATTTCTAGCTTGCTGAACATAATTTTAAAGGAGGCATCATTAAATAATTTTTGGGGAGTCATTTTTAAGAGGGAATTGAAATCTTGTATTGAGATATATTATTGTATTTACTGTTTATTGTATATTTCTTTGAGTCTTTTCTTTATTCTGTAACATGGGCCTTTGTATAAAGAGGCCCATTAGGGTTTTCAGTTCGCTTCCTTGTACAACTGCCTCCTATTTATAGGAGTGAGTTTCCTCCTTTGTGAATATAGAAAACATGGCACACTTTCATATGGTATAAGAGCGGGTCACTTAGGCCTGATCTCCACCGGTCACCGCCACCTTCTCTCTCTCTCTCTCTCTCTCCCTCCGTCAGCCGCCGCCACCGTGTACATCCTACTTGATTTTTGATGCTGAACATTCCTAAAGAGATCTAAGTTTCTTTCTAGCCCTATCCTCTTCTCCAACATGAGGATCTAGGGATTATGACCGACGGTCCTTCCAAGGTTCTTATGCCCTAAAGAACTGTTATTTGGAAGTACCGTTCGACAGATCTATGGTCATTCAAGATCACCTATTCTAGGGCTCTGCTCACTTTATGAGTGGTATGATTGGGTATATCCAACATATCACTTTTCTTCTTGGTGAATCATAGTATTTGCCACTTACTCTTGGTCATCCTTGACCTTAATTTGCTGGGTTCACTATTTCTGCTCCTGATCTGCTGTTGCCCCGACATTTGACACGTCTTGTCTTTGTTCGACACGTCGTGTCTCAATCCGGCGAGTCCTCTGTTCTGCTGCTGCCCTGACCTCTGACACGCCCTGTCTTTATTTAACATGCCGTGTCTCAATCTGGCGAATCATCTAACACGGCGTGTCTTGTTTTTGACACGTCGTGTGCCATTCCAGGCGACTTTCTATTGCTCCTTGACACGTCGTGTCTTATTTTTGACACGTCGTGTGCCATTCCAGGTGACTATCTGCTGCTCTTTGACACGTCGTGTCTTATTTTTAACACGTTGTGTGCCATTCCAGGCGACTATCTGCTGCTTTTTGACACGTCGTGTCTTAATTTTGACACGTCGTGTGCCATTCCATGTGACTTTCTGTTGTGTGTTGCTGCTTCTAGAGATTCTTTGGATATCACTTTTGCTTTATGACTTCATCGTCCTCTGAAATCATGGAGACACATCCTAGATGTGTCACGTCTGTCAAGTTCAATGAATCCAACTACATTTTGTGGGCACGATCCTTTAAGGTTTAAGCTCACTCATCAGGTAAACTTGAGCATCTCACCGAGGAGCCTCCTAGAGATGAAACGTCTGACAAAAAGAAAGCTGACTATAAGATATGGACAAAATGTGATTCTCAAGTTCTGTCTTGGATTCTAAATAGTTGTGAACCCCATGTAGCCTCCAATCTCCTGTTTACTGACACCGCTAAGAAGGCCTGGGATCATATTGCTCAGGTCTATTCCAGTAAGGGAAATGCCTCCCGAGTTTTTGAGCTCTATAAACGCTTGCATTCTCTAAGACTTGATGACGCTACCTCATTTGCTTCACACTTTGGTACCTTCAAAGGTATTTGGGGAGAGCTCAAACTCCATCATCCTTTATCTACTGATCTCACTAAATTACAAAAACAACAAGATGAAGTTCATCTTTGCCAGTTCTGGCATCCTTGCCACCTAGCTATGAAGCGTTTCGTCAACAAATCCTTGCATCAAAACCATTACCCATGCTGGATGATGTGTATCTTCGGCTATCTCGCTCGGTGTCTTCTGCTACCAAAGAAGAGCCGACTGCTCTAGTTGTTGCTGGACGAGGGCGTGGTAACTCTACTCGTGGATTGGGCAAAAGTCTTAATACTGGTGGATGGGGACATCCTCCTCAACCCTATGGAAGAGGGTCTTCTTCTCTTCAACCTTGGTACTGTAATTTCTATAAACGGACCAGTTATACCGAGGACAAATGCTGGAAGAAACACGGAAAGCCTAAATGGGCAAATCAAGTCTCCACTACTGATGTTGGTGAAGAATCTACATCTAATGCTGCTTCTCCTCAGATGGTTACACTAAGTTCGTCTGACCTTGACAAGCTTATCAAAGGCGCTTCTACAGCTATTACCACACCTCAGGCGAACATTGCTCAACACTCTGGTGTTCCCTCCTGCCTTCAAGCTTCTTTCTCTTCTATAAAGGAAGATTGGATTGCTGATTCTGGTGCCACTGCCCATGACTGGTAATTAATATCTCTTTACTCATCTAAAGAAATCTACATATTGTCCTCCGGTGCGTCTGGCAGATGGATCTACTTCTCCGGTTACTAGAGTTGGGGATGTTAACAATCATCTCCTTAAATCTGTTCTGTTTGTGCCTAAATTTCCATTGAACTTGATGTCTGTTAGTAAAATTATCAAATCCTTAAATTGAAGTATAACTCTCTTTCCTTACACTGTCTTCATGCAGGATCTCAGGACGAAGAAGACGATTGGTGGGGGATATGAAGGTGGAGACGGTTTGTACTATCTACAGACCTCGTCAAATTTGCCTGCTACCGCTCATATGGCTCACTCTACTTCTCTTTATCAATGGCACCTGAGACTTGGTCATCCTTTCGCCCAAAAGTTGAAGTCCTTATTTCTTAGTTTGTCTTCTGAAAAGTTTACATGTCAATCTTGTCAACTTGGAAAACATCACCGCTCTGTGTATCCTCCTCGTTGTGATAACAGGAGTCCTAGTCCTTTTTTTAAGTCTGTTTTATTTAGTTGATTCCGACATCTGGGGACCATGTCGTATTGGTAATCGTACTGGTGTGAGATATTTTGTAACTTATATTGATGATTGGTCTCGTGCCACTTGGCTTTATCTTTTAAAAGATCGCTATGAAATTTTAGATGTTTTCTCCAACTACTTAAATGAAATAAAGACTCATTTTTCTGCTCCTAAATTTGTCCGCACTGATAATGCTTCTGAGTACGTGCAACATGGCTTTCAAAAGATTTGTACCTCCAAAGGAATTGTTCATCAAACCTCCCGTGCCTATAGTCCACAACAAAATGGTGTTGTTGAAAGGAAAAAAGTCACCTACTTGATGTCGCTCGTACTATCCTAATTGAAATGAATGTTCCCAAGTCCTATTGTCCTGATGCCATCTTGTTAGCCAACTACCTCATCAACCGTATGCCTTCGTCCATCCTCCAAAATCAGATTCCATACCAACTCCTCTACCCACATGAATCTATTTTTGCCCTACCACCAAAAGTTTTTGGCTGCCTTTGTTTTGTCCACATTCACCAACCTGGACTTGATAAATTGTCTGAACGAGCTATCCATTGTTGTTTTCTTGGATATTCTCACACAAAAGGGGTACAAATGTTTTGATCATGTTGCACGTCATTTGTATGTTAGTGTGGATGTCACCTTCTTTGAAGACACATCATTCTTTTCTAAGCCACGTTCACAAGTGCCTCCTCCTAATGTACCACTTCCAAATGTACCAATTTCTACTGTCCCGTCCTTAGACGAATCTTCCACCCCTGTTCTGAAAGTCTATGAACGTCGGCACAAAAGACCTCTACCTGAAGTATCCCCTGCTATGACCTCTTCAGAAACTGATGATCCACCACCAGTTAATGGTAATTCTATTGACTCTATTCAGATTTCTGAGTTGGACATGCCTATTGCCTTACGAAAAGGACAACGATTTGGTACCAAATATTGTATTTCTAAGCATGTGTCTACTGATCATCTCAATGCTTCCATGGCTAAATTTACTGCTGCAATATCTGCTATCTCTATTCCAAAGAATGTTTGGGAAGCTCTTCTACATTTTGGATGGAATAAGGCTATGGATGAGGAGATGGATGCTCTTCGATCCCGTGGGACATGGGCCCTTGTTGATCTCCCCCCAGGCAACAATCCTGTTGGATGTCGCTGGGTATATACTGTTAAATATCTTCCAGATGGAACGATTGAACGCTTAAAAGCTAGATTGGTTGTCAAAGGGTACACACACGAGTCTGGAGTTGATTATTTTGAAACATTTTCTCCTGTTGCTCGCCTTAATTCTGTGTGTATTCTTATTTCTGTTGCTGTCAATCAAGGCTGGTGTTTGCATCAGCTAGACGTCAAAAATGCATTTCTATATGGTGACCTGCAGGAGACTGTCTATATGTCCCAACCTCTAGGTTATATTGCTGGGGGGGTATTCTGGAAGAGTGTCTTAAGAAGGCTATTCATGGTCTTAAGCAGAATCCTCGAGCATGGTTTGACAAATTCTCTCTTATACTGCAACAATTTGATTTCACAAGGTCTCAATGTGATCATTCTGTTTTTATCAAGACCACACCTTTTGGCATTATTATTCTTATTGTATATGTGGATGATATCATTATATCGGGTAGTGATACCACATGGATTGCTGATACAAAGAAATACCTTATGAAGCACTTTGTAACCAAAGACCTTGGACGTCTTCGGTATTCAGGTAGCATATAACAAAAATGGAGTATCTCTCTCACAGAGGAAGTATACTCTAGACTTATTATCTGAAACAGGAATGTTGGGTTGTTGACCTGCTGTCTCACCTATGGATCATACACATGATCTATGGGCTAAGCCCACTCATCTCTTAGAAGATAAATATTGTTACAAGCAACTAGTTGGCAAACTTTTGTATCTCACCGTTACCAGACCATATATATGTTTTGCTGTGGGAGTTCTTAATCAATTTATGGATTGCCCTCGACAATGTCACAGAGAGGCTGCCTGTCGTGTCTTGAAAAACTTGAAGAACGCACCTGGACAGGGGTTATTTTATAAAAGAAATGGTCACCTTGATGTCATTGGATATTCTGATGCGGATTATGTAGGATGCAAGTCTGACAGAAGATCCACTTCTGGTTATTGTACCTTTGTAGGAGGTAATCTGGTTACTTGGAGAAGTAAGAAACAAAATGTAGTTACCAAATCTAGTGCTGAATCTGAGTATCGTGCAATGGCACATACTACTTGTGAACTGTTATGATTAAATATATTCTTGCAGACTTTGGGTTCCCTATCACCTCCGCTGTTCTGATGTATTGTGGTAATCGTGTTGCTACTTTCATTGCTAGCAGTCCTGTTTTCCATGAGAGGACCAAGCATATTGAAGTCAATTGTCATTTTCTTTGAGATGCTGTACTGGATGAGAAAATTGCTACTCCCTTCCTGCCATCAAATGAGCAAACTGCTGATATATTCACCAAGCCTCTCTCTAGCAAGCGAGTTGAGGAACTGTGCTGCAAGTTGGGCATGATTGACATCTATGCTCCAACTTGAGGGGGAGTATTGAGATATATTATTGTATTTACTGTTTATTGTATTTTTCTTTAAGTCTTTTCTTTATTCTGTAACATGGGCCTTTGTATAAAGAGGTCCATTTGGGTTTTCAGTTCGCTTCGTTGTACTACCGCCTCCTATTTATAGGAGTGAGTTTCCTCCTTTGTGAATATAGAAAACACGGCACACTTTCATATCTTGTATGGGGAGTGACATTTTTTATTTTCTATTTGTCGTATTGTCTAATTGAGTCTTGTAAGTCCAAGCCGGAAATGTGTTTCACCCATACTCTAGCTTGAAGGGTAGTGTTAGATGTGAAAAAGTGTTATTAGTTAATAGGTCATTGGTTATATCTAATATGGGCCTAATTGTCTTGGTCAATTAAGGTTAAGTTCCGTTTCCTTGTACAAACTTCCTTTCCTATGTGTAGGAGAGTAGTTACCGTATCTCAATGAGTAATACAACACAATCCTCATCTTTTCACAATGGAAATGGTACAAATAACTCTATTCTAAGTGTTAACTCATAAATTGTGTTATTCTGTCCTATTTTCTAGCTGTTATCCAACGTATACTGTAATCAATAAAAACTTGAGGAGTAAAAATGACTTAAAAGTAATGGGCCAATACAAAATATATATGCAAAGGATGTAATAGTATAACACAACAATCGTAGTTTTCCACTCCTATCTAGGCGTGCCTAGGCTCCCTAGGCTCTAGGTGGGCCGCCTTAAACTGAGCGCCTAGGCTTTCCAACAACTAATCCTAAGGCCTTTTAGGCCCAAATCAAGACACTTGAAGTCCAAATTAGCATGGGTTAGGTAGGTCTGCATTTGGTCAAGTTAGATCAAGTTAGTATATATATTTAGGGAAAATAGTATATATGATTTGGGTCAATTCAGATCTAATTGGGACCAAATCAGATCTAATTGGGCAGATGAGGTCTGATTTGAGGGGAAATAGGTCTGATCTGGGGGAAACATGTCTCATTTGGGGAAATTAGGTTTGATTTTGCCAAAGTAGGGCTCATTTACGTCAATCTAGGACAAATAAGGGGAGGTTACGTCTGATTAGCTCATGTTATGCCAAAATAGGTCTGACATAGACCAAATTAGGGCAGACTAAGTTAAATTAGGTCCAATTTAGATCATGTAAGGTCAAAGGCCGAAGGTCTGGCTTAGGTCATGTCTGATGTAGGTGAAATTTTGATTGATTAAGCTTAGGGAGAGCCAACACAAATGTACATAGTGATGTATATATTTGAGTAAAGCTAGATGTACACACAAAATCATTCATATATATGTAAAATATAAACAAATATGAAGAATGCTTATGCTCCCGCCTAGGTGCCTACCCCCCCCCCCCAGGCTTTCCTTGGCTGGGAAGGACTTCCTAGCCGCCTAGACAAGTATGGAAACAATTATTGTGGCTAAATGTCCCATTTATTGTTTCTGGCATTTGAATGAAATGTTGAAGCTATTCTATTGCTATTTTCTGACACTAATAAATCTTAAACCTGGCATGTAATCAAGTGGAAAGAGTAGTCAACAAATTCACAAGAAAGACCAACATATTTTCACCTTCTGCCGTTCTCGAAAAAAGTAGTGCATGACAAGACATAGACAAGATGCATCTAGGAATTTCCCGTACGTATCAAGGTGTCCTAGATGTGTGGGTGTCCAATATATGTTGACATACACAAGAGCTTTGCTGAAGTGTCTGTACTTCCTAACTTAGTTGAGGGTTATGCACTTGTTCATGGTGAGAATATCTGCGGGTAATTCTCTCCAAAGGCAAAGATAGCACCGATGTACATATTCTTGTCTCTAACTACTTTCTCTTGAGTTCTATACTGGTTGATATAAAAAATGTTTTTTTACATGAGATTTACATGGAGCAACCTCTAGGTAGGGATGGCAATGAATCGGATTTGGTCCATCCATTCACCACCCGCTACTTCCACCGTTTATGTCATCCACGACCACTTGAATATATCACAAACCAACCAATTTTGGAGATCCGCAATAGGGCGTCGCGGACACCCATGTCACCTGAAGATATGTCTCTCACGGTCTTTCACTATTCTTCTTACTATGTCAGTTTTTCAAGATCAACTTCCTGAGTGCCCTCACACACGACAAGTCGTACAACAACATCATGTTCGCATACGACGACCTTGCTATAGTATCGGAGGTGGTTGAGTTCGGCGCTGCCGGCAGATCCGTCGCTACAATTGGGCTTCTCCACCACCATGTTAAGCAACCTATGGGTTGGGATGTCTGGATCGTGAGGGAACATGGGGGTTGTTGTGACTTGGACCTTCTTGGCACACATTCCTGAAGGTGATATTGACGCGCTGCCACCCAAGTCCACCGGAGCACACCCGACGGGTTCTAGAACATATGACTTCCTGCGTTGTATCCCACATTGGGACCCTGGCACTTGCTGAAGCTGAGGGTGCTGCTGATGGTGGTCGGAGGGGAGTCTCCAAGGATATCACCGACAGTAACGGATGGACAGGTACTGCCGCAGGTGATACATGGGCTTATAGTCAACAAAGAAAGTCATCTTCGTTGAGGAGACACACCTGCCAGGCTGTTTGCAGCCCCGACATTGGCCGCACAGGCCTTCTCTACCTGTCCAATGATGTCTTCTCGTGGCTGTTCAAAACCAGTCGCTCGGCCCTGACTGTGTATCATGGCGGCGGAGAAGCCAATGACCTCATATGCACTTCCGAAGGGAGTGGTTGGTGCACATGGATCCATGCATATTCAAGGTTCTTGCCAGGACTGTAAGCAAGAAAGCAAAACTACCGCCCTGAGTTTTGGTAGCCGCTGTGTTAAAATGTGTGACAACCGTGATTGGTTTGGATTCTTGCTCCACCTGTACCAGGAAAGTGGTTTTTTTTCCACCGAAACCATCACCCGACTGAATTTTGGTGATACCACAAAATGGTTTGGATGACAACAGTTCGGTTCGGGGGATGAGCGTATGGTTTCTTTTGCCATTCCTACCTCTAGGGTTTGTTGCTTGGGGGAGTTTGATATGTCCTCCAGGTTACATAAATCCCTATGGTCTAAAACAATCTCCTTGAGCTTGGTTTGGAAAATTAATTTATGGATTGCTAATTTTGGTCTTCAGAACATGGATCATTGTTTTCTATTCTGTGATTGCTGATGCTCACCAGTGCAAATCTCCAAACTAAAACTCGTGAGATTCGAAATACTTCATATTTTCTACATGAATGTTTTAGGGGCATTTCCAAACTAAAACTCGGGGGATCTCAAATATTTGTTGGGCATTGAAGTTTCAGAGTCAAAGGATGGGACTGTTAGCAAAGGCATACCTTGGACCTACTCAAGGAATCAAGAATGTTAGGACCCAACAAAGAGATTCCCCGATTCATCCTAAAGTAATTGTTTTTGTAGTAGTAGATCTTCTTAACGATCCATAGAGATACAAAAGACCTGCAGGGAAGTTGAACTATTTTAAAATAACCATACAAATCATTATATAGTGTTGTCATTCAATTCATGACGAAGCCTTGCACCAGTTATCTTGAGCCAATCATGCATTCTATGATGCCTGAAAAGAATTCTCGAGAAATGTATCTTGTATAAGATGAGTTAGACATTCTCAGAAGAGCTACGCTTATATATTGGATCCTAAAAGTTGAGGGGTGATAAAATGCTGGTGTCTATATTGCTTTCAACCTGTGTTTGAAACCCGACATGATCTAACCGGCTGAACTGGTTGATCCACCGCCCACCAGTCGAGTGTTAGGTGGAGCTAATACCCTTTTTTGGCCAAGACATAGCCTTGGCCCAATGACCCCCCCTCCGACTCGCGATTTTAGGGTCAAAGACCTGCTCGAGTGTATTGTTTTAAATTTTTTCTTCCTCAATCAAATTTTCCATCCCTTTCTTCTTTAGCCGAGTATTCTAAATATTGGAGATGCCTACGAATGATTTGGGAGGAAAAAGATACAGGATGTACAGTGAAGTGAAGACGCACCAGACAGATTTGGGGTCATCAATTGATAGCTCAATTTCATAATGTTCAAGGTGTTGGACAGATTGATTAGAGTATCGGATTGATTGAATTCGCAATTGACTGATTCTGCACAATCTGCACTCCCAACCGATCGGCTCATGTGATGAACCGTTCTTGGCCATGTGTATACCTTTGCAATAATTAAGTTAGGGATGGTAAATGGGCTGGTTTGAATACCAATTTACATTTTAGCCCACCCATAACCTCCCCATTGAGGACAAGTTAAACTAAGTCATACCCCATACCCGCCCATACGAGTCATGGGGATCCAATAAAACCTATTTACAACAAAAACATAAAAAGTATAAATTTGAATGAACTTAATTATACTCCAAACTGCATGCATATACCATAACTTCAAAAAATTACAAAAATATGCTTGTAACTTTTCTTTTGTAAAAGTACAACCACACAAGGAACGGGGTGACCGATACCGACACCGTCTCGACAACTTGGAAATAGGTATTTACCGGTATATCGACGGAAATACTGACAGATGCAATCCTGGCCGTTTCAACGCCAAAATGAACGAATTAATTCATGAAATTTTACAGGTGTAATCTCTACACCTAAATGCAACGTTTTATGCAATAAAATTTCATATTGGGTGTGTTGGGGGGGGGTCCATCATGTGGGAGGTAAGAAATATGACCTATTTCGTTGGGATTTCGATGACAAAATGTAGGAATTCAAATATGAAATTTTACTAGCACAATGCACAAACTTAAATACACACAAGTATGCAATAATATACAATTTACAACATAAGAATAACATATTTACTTACCAACTCACATCAGCTGTATGTTGAGTGGTGTGCTGGTAGTCCATACTGTAATGAGTTGATATTATTGAGATATTCCTGCCATGACATATGCATCCTATAAATTTGGTTGTATGTAGTCATGTGCTCATCCACATCATCATTAACAAATTGTATCATCCCAATCTTTGGAAAATGCACTTCTAAATCTCTGAGATATTGTGCCTTTCTTGGAGATGTAGGTGGAGGAGCTCGAGAAAGTGGACATTGACTTGTTTGAGGATTTTGTTGAATAGCTACAGGAACAACCATAGGAAGTATTGGGACTGAAGAAATAGGAAGAACTGAATGACCACCACTCCATGTTTGCCCACCATCCAGAGAGAATGCAAGGGAGTTGTACTGATAACTTCCATGTGGGCCTGAGACATTTGTTGTATAGGTATATCCAACATGATGTTCTACTTCTGGTTGTGGCGGTGGTGGCTGATTTTGATATCCATAGTACCCATATTGAGAATGAGATGGCTAGGGTTGTGCATATGTTTGCCCAAATAACATATCGCCAAAGACTAATGTTGAATCATGTTGAGATTGAGAATCAGAAGCTGAAATACTCATGCTCCCAAATGAATCAGCAATATCAGAATAATAACCACTGTTGTAGCCGTAGGAGCCTGTAGTTGTTGTAGCCTCATGTGGTAATGCACCACTGTAGTCTTTGCCGGTTCAAGTTTTCCTCCTTTGAAAGTTTTATTAGACATGGGGTATTCTTTTTCAGCTGGAGGAGGAGGTGCAACCCTAGTAGCATAAGGACGATCATTCTCAGGATCAACAGTAGGAGGATATTTCGGAGAGCACTCACCGCCGCCTCCATCATTGCCACCATCATCATCAGACTTGGGACTTTGACCCAGATGTACTTTTTGAAGGAGAATCTGTGCTACCCAACTCTTCTTCCACTGCTCTATTGATTTCCATATCAATATTTTGATGCTCAGACTCATGCTCAAGTCTTTCAGGTGGAGTTTGATCTACATTAATATTGGAATCTTCTTCAAATTTCTCGTCTATGTATGGATCTGGACGGCCATCTAGATTATCAAGAATGGAACGACCTATCTTATTCATCCATTCCTCTAAAGGATCTTCTGAATCATCAGCTTCTTCTATGCCTCTACGCCTGAATGGGTTGAATGTGTATGCGGTGTCAATGAGATCGTGGACGACAACAAAATCCACTTCCTTGTAGTTGGCATCTCGTATTGCTCTAGCCCTCAACTGCATGTTGTAGTGAACATACCAGATCTCTCAGCCTGGTTGCCCCCAACCTGTTCCTTCTCTTTGACTTTGAGTGTATTAAATTGAAAGTGCTCCAATTTCTTTCACAACCTCCTGCAGATGTTCTTTGAGAAAGAATGCGAACAACCACTTTTCTTAGATGGGGGGCACCCGTTCCATTCCAAACCCACCACTCACAAGGATCACCCTGCTCACGGTCGGCAACCGCATTTGGATGACCAAAACAACCGGTGTCTTCATGAAATTGTCGCAACTGCAAAATATTTAAGATGATCAAACTTCAGAATCAGAGGATGAAACATCAAACAAGAATGAAGATGTTCATGACTTCATGTAAGTTATGTAATATATATAGGTATACCTCATCCATCACTATGGTGCACTCTTCTGTAGAGGTAAAGAATTTGTCAATTATATCTCGCACAACAGACATTAGAGTCGCATCTAAGCCCAATTTTTGCGAGTATTGGAACCTCAGATTCAGATAGTAAGCTGTCACCAATTCCAAATAAGGAAATAAGATTTAGATTTTAGATCGAGTTACATATAGAGTTAGAACATAAATCTGAATTTAGGAGAAATAAATTATATTCCTGCTTTATGCAGTGGATGCAAAAGCATATCTGTCTAACACTTGTCTACAATTGACAAGTATTGTGAATTGGACCTTGGAGCTGATTGTTTAATACCTTCCACCATTACCTGCATTGCATCATACAAGTAAGGCATTGTTGCAGCTTTGTCACCATCTACCGGCCTCAATACTTAGACAATAGGTTCCATTATCCGCAACACCTTTGTAACCTTATCCCAGAAAGCCCGACTGGAAATTAGTTCTTCAATCCTTTTGCCGACCGGGGTGTTGTGCTCCTTCATGGAGGTCCACTCCACACCATTGAAGAGCCTCCTAAGTCCATCCCTTTTGGACTTTAATGAATTCAGGGCCAAGTAATTTGTTGCAAATCTATTCACCCCTGGTCTAATCAGATCACCTCCACAATACTCAGGTCGCCTCATTGCATTTAACAAGAAGGAATGGTTGTAGATGAAACCTGTGATCACTTTTGATGTAATCAATTGTGCCCATGTCCTTAAGGATCAGATCTATGCAGTGGGCAACACATGGTGTCCAATAGACCGGATATCTCTTCATTATACTTTCACCGGCCTTCTTGAAGTTAGAGCCATTATCAGTCACTATCTGCACCACATTCTCAACCCCTATCTGCTTGATGTATGTTTTCATTAGCTTCTTGATGTAACTATAATTCCTGACTTCACCAGTAGCATCAACAGAGTCTAGAAAAACAATCGCTCCACGACAATGTGTAAGAAAGTTAATAATTTGCTTTCTATTTCCACTAGTCCACCCATCACACATGAGTGTGACGCCATATTCAGACCACAATTGTTTCTGGTCTGAAATCCATACCTGTAGATCTTTCTTCTCTTGAGGAAGATACTTGTTCATCAATTCATATGCAGTGGGAGCTTTGATGCCCCTACCAGACTCCCCTATCACATCTACCATGTGCTGGAGATAGGGTTCAGTTGCAACATGTGCAGGTATACCATGAGCAAAGAAGAACTTACCCACTGCCTTGCCCACCTTATCTTTCACACCGGTAGACATTGCTTTTAGGGTTTTTTGCCTAGCATCAGGCTTCCTAACCCCTGGCTCATCAGAATGCTTCAATCTTGCACTAGCAGAACGGAAAAGTGTATCAATGGTGCCTTTCTTTCTTTTATGTTAAGCATGTCGATCTTCATCATCATCTAGGTCAACAATAGGAACACGGACAACCCCACTGCCTCCACCTGCACCAGATGGCCCGTATCTCCTCATAAGTCGAGCTGCCTCGTCCCTATCCCACTCACTTTTGCGAGAGTCTCTGAGAGCACGCCTATACATATGACGTGTATAAGTAGTATCACACCCTGGAGGATATACAATGCATCATCTGATTCAACAGAACAACCTGTGGCCCTAACATCAAAGAGTGTATCTGTGTAAGCCTTTTCAACCTGCTTCAACTTGTGTTGTTTTTGTCTCTTTGCACCCATCAACTTCGTGAAGTCATTCCTAACACTTGGGGGGCACTTCTGACACATTGCCACATTTTTGTCACCACCAGTGATGTGATGCTTGAATCTAGAAATTCCCTCACCACCAAGTGTTTTCTTACAATAGTTGCAGACAATCTTTGCCCTATTCCCATACCCAGATACAAGCTTGTAATGACTCCATGCGAAATCCACATCCTTTGATGCAGCATGACCAGCCCCAACATCCTCAGCGTCACTTGAAGACAAAGACATCTTCTCAAAAGTCAAAAGTCAACACTGAAAAAGACAAAGACAAACAAGCAAAGCAAATGATATTAGTAACTTAACATTTAATCAAAAAGTACTAGTAAGAAATGTACATTGCATAATACTAATATCAAATATAATAAACCATTAAGTGAACAAAATAAATTTCTTTTATACATTATACAATCAAAAACAATGTTTTAAATGTAGAATACTTGCTTGTATTTATAGAATCAAAAACAATATTTTGTTAAGATTTTTGATTTGAAAATAAAAATATTATTAAAATAAATGAAGTCTGATTTTTTTAAAATCATAAAATATCATATTTACTTATTAAAAAGACAAGTGATATGTTCCAATTGCTAATTTCATCTTATAGAACATTAAAACACATAATTAAACAGAAAAACAAAAAATATTTTTTTTTTGTTTTCAGTATTTTAATAAATAAAAAAAGAAATATTTAAATATTTTGAACAGGTGATATGTTTCCAATGCTAGTTTCACCTTATACAACATTAAAACACAATTAAATAGAAAAATCTAAAAAATATTGCTTTTTTATTTTCATTTTTTTAATAAATAAAGAAACAAAAAATTAAATGTTATGAGTATATTTTTGTTTATATATGTTCAAGTTAATCTTTGATAGAACTTCTTCTACTTATTAAATACCTATTATTAATAGTACTAATTGTATTATTACTATTAACTAGTGAAATTACATGGTAATGTTAATTATTAGTGAGTTAATTAGGTAGATCTAGTGATAAATTAGTAGATCTATATAATATAAGCATAGATCTAGTGATAAATAACATTAATCATAAGTTTTTTGGAGTAGATCTAGGATTTTGGGGTATTTTGGTGAATTTTTTAGGTGAGAATAGAAGGAAATAGAGAGGGGAGAGGTTGGAAATGGTGGGAAATGCAATAAATTAAGTATACATACCTTGATTAGGACTGATTTGAGCTCCAATCTAAAAAATCGCCCAAAATCCCCAAACTTTTCCTCTTCAAACAGAAGCAGCAACACTTGGCTCGCAAATGACGGAGTTTCGGGCGGAATACCGCCTGTGCCGCCTTGTACCGGTGGGTAAGTGGTGAATTTTGCACCGGTACCCCCGATATTTGGCGATATTGGCGGTAAGCCCACCGAAATACCGAAATTTGCGATCCTAACAGCAGAATCGTGTGTATCTGTGCCGGTACCCATCGGCATCGGTATTTCGACCGGTATACCGCCGATACCGACAATTTCTCATTCCTTGCAGCCACATGCTCCTAGTCGTCACAAATATTACAACAAAAACATAGAAAAATGTATAATTACATACTCATTCATATTAAACCACCCAAACACATTTTTTTTACAAGATTCAATGTAATCGAGTCAAGTGACTATATTAAAAAATATGGAGTACATCTCATATTAAGAAACTGCAATTTTATACTGTGCAACATGTAGAACATATCAGCTGGGCATTTCGACAAACTGAAGAGCTTCACATGATTAAAGTGGGCGACAAAATAGAGGCGATTGTCTTCAGCCGCAGTGAAAAGAGTGTTTCATATTGTATATTCTTTTTGCTACGAATCTGTTCCAAAGAATAATGTTATATACTTGTTTGTGAATCAGATGCCACTGAGTACACTCTTAATACAGGGTATTTATAGAAGATCCCCTCTTCCTGATGAATTGCAATGCCTAAGCTGCAGTGACGCCAGATGCTGCCGGCCGGCAATGACTTTATGTTTGTTGGATTTGAGGTTTGGTGGGTAGCTTAGGCCCCACATGATGAAGAGCGAAGTCTGGCAGAGAGGAAAATCAGATCTTCCTCAATACCTTCTCTGATTCTTCTTTCCCTACACTCTCTCCCTGTTGAGCTGTCCCCTTACGTCTTCGTTCTAAAGCGTCACCCGGCACCAGCACCAGACATGTTGGTGGGAGTGTCTTCCAGTCGTTCATTACAGACACAAAGACTGAGATGCCATGTGTTTCTGGTGCCTCACACAGTTTGTGCATCCTGCTTTGTTCGGCATGGCGGCAGCATAAGTAAACGCCTCCTTCCTGGCATGTAGATGTGTTTCTTGCTTGGTGGAGGCATGCCGGAAGAGGTGCTTCCCTCATAGCTAGCTCTCTTATCGCAACAGCTCTTTGTTGCTCGGTGTCGGGTGGGACTGGAAGTTCAAAATGTTAATTGTCGGATAGCTTCTTCCAATTGTTAATTGTGATCCCTAGTCACCATGTAAATTGTTCTGCATACCTTTTTCCAATATGTTAATGAAGTCATGTTGACACGCTAGTTCGATACTTGCACACCTAATTTCTACTGCTTTTTTTGGTGAGCACTTCTTTGGCAGGGTGTATTTAGAGGGATAAGTAGACTTTAAAAGTGAAAATGACAAATATAGATTTTAGCGTTCTTTAATTTATTTTTTCTATTGTGCGGTATGAGATAGTTTACTTCACTGAAACAAGCTAATATTTTGTATATTTAATTCTTCATATTTAGATGTAAAAAAGTAAGTGCTACTTTAGAAGTATAAGCAAATCTTTTTAAACAGGGTTTTCTGGTAGGTCTGATGAACAATTTGAGACAGAGAATACAGATCGCCTGGTTTACGGCAATATGCGCTGCATGCTGTACAGGACAGAAGCTTCATGTGGAGCTTCCGCACCCAACCACTGGGAAATTAAGTTGAGAAGATGAAATGTTGTCAAGTACACCCTAATGCACTCAATCGAACAATTACTAACACAAAATATGGCATTTAAACGTATTCGATTCAGAATACATCCTACCAATCTAGCCTTGAGTTGAGATTCTGTAAAATTTTCATCTTACCAGATAAACAACGTCCACACCCCACCATAAACAATTTTGGATCTGCTTTCCAGGTTTTGCACATTGACGGAGTAAAAACCAAGTCCCCTTGCCTGGATTCGCTGGACCTCAACAGTCCATGTGTAATGCTTGTTTCTAAATTAAGCTTCCTAGATTGCCTGGTAGGCTGGTAGCTGATTTAAGTGAGAATGCTCTTTGTAACACTAATATTTAACTAAAGTTCCTTCTAAATCCTTAATTAGTCCTCCGTCAATGTGTTCAGTTCGCGGGATAATCCTTTAAGATAGTTTGTTAGTTTTATAATCTTCTGTATGAGATAATGAGAACTGGTAAAAGCCTGGTTTTCAACAAGGGGCCTTCCTGTTATAGCCAGCTGCAAATGTAAATATTTTTCCATATACCATGAAAGCTTGACTTGAGAAACGGGTACACCTTTTCTTTTGCCTTAATACCTGAACCCTTTGAAGTTAAGATCTCCATTCCCTCGTTCTATTTTTCCGCATATTTTAACCCCGTCTTGTGGGGTAAATTTTTCTATGGTTCTCAAAAAGACTTTCCTGCTCAGGCTATCAATATGCTCTGACTTACCTTTTCAGATAACAATGGTCAGGAAATAGTTCAGTACTAATTAAAACAGAACGAATGGGGGCTGAACGTTCAACCAAATAAAGTGCAGATCTTTTCCATCTCGAGAGATTCTTTCCAATTTGTTAATAACTTTGATCATGCTGCATTTCCATATTTGGTTGGAGAAAAATTGGAATCACTATCTCCTTACAGTCTAGAATGTGACTCTCAAAGACTGGAACACCCAAACCCGCAAGGGTGGATTTGTTAAAATTCATTCTAAACCCAGTGTATAACTATCTAAAATAATGATGCACCGAAATATTGAATGCTAATTTCAACATAATTAAATGAATAAGACATGTCTGATTTTATTTAAAGTTCGACCATATGTATATTAGCCTTGGAATAGGCAGAAGGGTAGTATAAATTGTCAAATCTGGGATTTTATTAGTAGGACCATATTCTCCTTGATTTTGCAGCAGCAGCAGCAACATCAGCAGCGGAAAATGACTATGTGCCTTTGTTTTATCATGTGAGTAGCAGAAGTTGGTCAGTCTGTCACGTACCCTGGTTCTTTGTCCTTTATGTTAGGAGTGTATTTGTGAATACTCAACAACCACTGACTCTTACAAAGATAAGTGGGAAATTGCTTAGAAAGATTACTGGGGAACTGATAATCAATTGCCTATTCTTAACAAACAAAATAATAAATATTAAAATCAGTGTTCTCATATGCGGCTTGGCTACCTCTCTGAACCGGGTGTCTATGGAGTCCATTGTATAGTCCTGACCGAATATGCGGCACATATGGCTGCATATGCGGCCGGTTTCTATATATAGAGACTATGTGTGTGTATTTTGTTATCGGTTATCGTGTTTAATTATTCATGAAACTACACAAACACACACCCATATATACAAACATGTATACATATATCCATACATATAACCATGGTACTAAAGTTCCTCCACATTAGACGATTAATCCTTGATGTTGTTCATGTATGTGGTCGTCAACATCGAAATCTGGTAAACTTCCATATGCATCTTTTGGTCTACTTGTCAATGTCTTCGACACTGTCAACGATTTCAGCCTAAACTAGCTCAAAAAACACATCTTGTCATGATTGCAGTAGTTGTCATACCACACATAGTGAAGGCTTAGAGACACTTGCTAGGAAAATGTTTTTGACCTTGAGGTAACCGTATTCAAGATTTCTGTAGCGAAAGAGTAGATCCCTCTCTACTAGATCTACCACTAATTTTACAACATTTTATGTAGACTTAACACCATTTCACCTTCTTTTGCAATTCAAATTTTGGAAATGATACTTGTGTTTTTATAAATATGACATTTATATCTACTGTGCATTATGCAAATATAGATCACCATTCACCATATAAGAATTTAAAAATTTAGTATCAAAGAACATACATGGATTACTGACTATATAAACTTGATGCTTTTTGTCGAACTCCCTCACACGTCGAAGTTTTACTCTGCAACTTCCTCGAAGTTTCCTTGAAGTTCACACAAACTTCCACTTTCATACTTGTCGAAATTGACGTCTTGCTCCATGCATATAACATACTCTACATGCATACCCTAATTGTTAACATATTAAAATATATAATTGTGACATTTGTATTTTCTATATATAAATGATATGCTTACATAATTGAATTTATTAAAAAAAAAATACAAAACTGCACATGCCCCACATATGTACGCACATTCTACATATACTCTATGCAACACCGTAGCCGAGCGCATACGGTGTACCTCCTTTCCGAAAAAATTGTTTGTGAAATTATCAAAAGGACGAACTGTTCTAACAAATTTAGGTAAGAAGGTTGTGAAAAAGTTTTTACGGAATATATTCTTCTTCTCTTGCAAGTTGTAAATTTAAGCATTTTATCAGCATAGGCATAAAATTAAGAGATGTTGTGTTGGTACTATTTTAAAGCCATTCAGCTGGTATAGCAAAAACTCCCGATATATTGTAATTTAGTAAATAGTGGAGGGAATTTTGTGAAATACTCAAAAGGACTTCTGTTATAACAAATTTAAAAAATGATTATTCTTATAAATTTTTGGTCTAAGTGGGGTATGAGTTTTGGGCTGAGAGTGAACCCCATTGGGAAAGACATTTTAATAATTGGATTGGGAAAAATGGAAAGAAGATAACGAGGGTTAACAAGGATGATATAGTTCTCTCAACTCCCAAGGACAATTCCTTGAATTGGGTTGAGTATTTACCTTAATAACCATTCTATATGTCATATATAAATTGACACCAAGAGTACCCTTCCTTGGACAATTTTATTTTCATATATCTTCAACCAAACTTGATATATCTGGTAGGTTGCAATCTCTTTCTCTAAACTCGCTCCGGCCTCTCTCTAGGATTCCAAGTGGGCTTCTCGTTGGGGGAGGAGTGCACTCTTCAGTGCCTCCTCACCCAAGTCCTGCTACTTTGCCCTCATATTTCTTCCTAGCCTCCCTCCACGATCCTTTGTGTTCTCCTTTTCCCAACTCGATCTGCTTGCTGTCTACTCGTTAGGCTCTTTGGTTCAAGGTTGAGTCTTGAACTTGGCCCTTGTATGAAGGCTCCTTGATGATTTCCGCCCGATGGACTTCCCCCTTCTACCCTTGATGCCATCAAAGCCAGATCCCCTCAAACCCGACATACATACGTTGCTTGGTGGGTTCAGTGGCCGCCTCTGTTCCCGATGGTTTGTTTGTAACCCCCCCAAGATGTTTGTGGCAACTATTTGCCTCTCTGTTGTTGGTGTGTCCAAATCCCTCTGAATCTGGATAGTGGCCGTCGTCCCCGTGCTATGCTATGCTGGGATTGAGCCGGCTGCTCTTGGCCTCTTCTCCCCCAAGGGGCTAAGATGGGAAGGAGAGTGACCCTCTTAGCTTGGGACGGAGAGTCACGCTCTTGCCATGCTAGTCCGACATCTTCCTTGAGATTTCACCACTTCTCAACGAAACCTTGTGGTGGATGCTAGGAAGCACAGACACTTCCCGGGAGGTGCCGTGGTCGTGTCTGCCGCGTGTCGGGCACGGACACGCCGTGGACACGGCCCCGGAGTGTCCAACTTTTTTTTGAAGAGTTTTTGACTTGGACACGGCTAGGACACGACTGGGACACGGCTTGGACACGGCTGACCCAGCCCAGCCACATCCAGGTCCAGTTATGTTAGGAAAAAAGACTAAACCCGTCCATGTTCCCTAACCCACTGATATTTGCACCCGTTCTCAATTTCACTCCAAATTTTCGTTGTTTTCATACTGTAATCCTGCCCCTCTATCAATCTATGCCCAATTTTTCTAATAAGTCTTTTTCTTCTGTTTTGTTATAATGTTAACAATAATTGCTGTTGTTGGTTCAGTTATGTTATACAAATCTGTAGTATTTACTGTATTTAATCATACATCATTCTGAGTTGGATTTCTTTATTGTTGAATTGGTCTAATTATTGTTTATTTACTGTTCAAAAGTCATTGCGTTATGATTTAAATTGACAATTTGATTTAATTGATTGGAAGCATGGACATGAATGCGTTTACATAAATTTATAAATATCACTAGGCCATGCTTGTTGTATCTGATGGGTTTTTCCTATTTGGATGAATGTGTTTGATGGATGATTGTATGTCTTTTAAGTAAATGAAATGCAAACTCCACAATTAAATTTCTATAATAGAATGTGTTTATACATCAATAATGCATACATATATATGTGGAAAAAACAATTTGCTGTGTCCGGCCCCGTGTCCGTGTCCTACATTTTTAAAAATTGTCGTGTCCCGTGTCCGTGTCCGTATCCGTGTCCGTGCTTCCTAGGGTGGATGTTTAAAATTCTGTCAAAATTGTTGAAATTTCGGCAATTTTATCTGTTTCGGTGGCAATCAGACATCAAAATGGACTGTGGAAACTCGTAGCACGCATATTATTGATACTTTTTTACTATTTCATATATTATGTACTACCTAGAGCATATATTTTTGTATAGTTTGTCTTTAATCTATATATTGTACTTGTAAACTGTAATGACTTAATTTATTGATTTCACCATTGAAAATTGACATCAAAATTTGCCTCAAAACAGCTCAGGGTCCTTCATTCACAAATGAAGAGACCCCACCCCCAGATATCCAATATGAAATATTATTACATATTTGAGTAGATTTACACATGTAGATCATTCTGGTAAAATTTCAGAAATTAATTCTTTAATTTTGCAGTCGAAATGCCAGGAACACATTTATCAAAATTTCTATTGAAATTTGTCAAAATTTCTGTTTTTATGGCCGGCCGAGAAGGCATCGAAATTGGACATCTTCTTCTGTGCTTGTGGTGCCCTTCTCATGTTTGCAGGACGTTCGTTGTGGATTTGTCCCCTTGAGCTGGTGTGCTCCATGGAGGTGGCTTTAGCCTGGTGCTCTCGTGCGCTCTGAGGATCTTCAAGCATTGCCCATGGTTGTATAGGCGGCCAGATGACCAGGCGTTCCATATGAACGCCTAGGCAGCCTAGGCGCCTAGACGGAGGCCCGGGCGTTTGCAGGCGTTTACGTATATATTTTATTTAAATTGCATATATAATAAAAATAGTACATTCAAAAACCTGAATTCGTAGTACTTTTTTAATAGATATTTGCCATTTTCCTTTATTGGGCTTTTGTAAAGCCAATTTGAGTTAATCACAAATTGATTACTCATAAATCAGGAATCAGAAATCACAAATGTTAACTATATTTGTATTTCTATTCATGAGGCAGTACATTTATAAAACAAAACAGTAGATTCATAAAAGCAAATAGTAGACAAGTTAAAACAGTACATTAATACTGATCAGTAGATAATTAAATAAAAAGCAGTAGATAATAAATACAAATCAGTAGATAAGTAAATACTAATCAGTAGATAAATAAATACAAATCAATAGATAAGTAAATACAAATCAGTAGATAAAAAAATTCAAAACATTAGATAAGTAAATACAAATCAGTACATAAATAAATACAAAGCATTAGATAAGTAAATATAAATCAGTAGATAAAAAAATTTAAAGCATTAGATAAGTAAACTCAGAGCATCAGATAAATAAATACTAATCAGTAGATTAACAAATACAAAGCATTAGATAAAAAAGTACAACTCAGTTGATAAACAAATATAAATCAGTAGATGATTAAATATTTTTAAAAAGTAGATGAACAAATACAAAGCCCTATAATTAAAAATAAATGCGATGAACAAAAAATCAGTAGATGAACAAATTAGTAGATAAGTAAATACAAATCAGTAGATAAGTAAATACAAATCAGTAGATTCATAAACACAAATCAGTAGATAAGTAAATTCAAACCAGTAGGTAAGTAAATACAAATCAGTAGATAAGTAAATGCAAATCAGTAGATACATAAATACAAATCAATAGATAGCTAAATTTAAATCAGTAGATAAGTAAATTCAAATCAGTAAATAAGTAAATACAAATCAGTAGATAAGGAAATAAAAAATCAATAGATAAGCAAATACAAATCAGTAGATATATAAATACAAATCAGTAGATAAGTAAATACAAATCAGTATATAAGTAAATACAAATCAGTAGATAAGTAAATACTAATAAGTATAAAAGTAAATACTAATCAGTAGATAGAAATCAAAAAAATTAAAGCTTAGTTACGTGTATTACTTCTGGACGGCCAGATTAGGACGGGGCTGGGGCCGCCTAGGCGTCGCCCTTGGCGCCCGCATGTACAACACAGGCATTGCCTCGACATCGACCATTCTCGGTAGTGCCTGTGAGCAGACTAGATATTGCTCCCCCTGTGTTCTTGACTTCATGTCCCTTTGCTTCTCCCTTGAGAAGCAACTGCTCACTAGCTCTGTCTCGTGGTAGTGTTTGTGATGAGTGCTTCTCTAGAGCACAGGTCGGCTCGTCCCTCTTGCTATGGGTATGATGGCTTCTCCCCATGACCGTGGTGGTGCTGAGTGTTTATCCTCAATCGTTCTTCCTCTTGGCGGCATGATGCTTCCTTGGCGGCAACTAAGGTTCCAACCCTAGCCCCTCTCCCTGGTGACGGTTCTACAACCCTAGCCCTAACCCTAACCCTAACCCTCTATACGCCATGTGACGTGGGGGGGGGGTGCTGATTCACTCTTGGGTCTGGGCCTCTTCTTGTCTTGGATGGGTTGTGATTTTGGCCTGGTGTGGGGCCTTCTTTGGATCTAGTCTGTTCTTTTGGTGTGGTCGCCCCTACGTGGTTTTTTTATCACCACCCATATAGGGGTCTTCGGGCCTTGGCCATGTACCTGCCCTATCCTTAGGCCTTCCTTGTTGGGTCATTTGTGGGTTTGTGGTTGTCTAAGGGGGTGTGGTTGTGGCGTGGTGTGTGTGGTTCTCCACCTTTATGCTGTAGTTCTAGGGTGTTGAATCAATATGGGAAGACGATGACGTAGAAGTTGGTTGTAATGAGGAAAATGATATGGAGGTGATCGATGGTTTAGGAATGTGGCTACAACGACAATGCGGTGGTGTAGCTGATGACACGTTTGATGCGCTTGAGGTTGATGATGAGGTTGAGGATGATGATGGGTTTGTTAGGGAGTGCTTTTTTTGTATGCTAGAAGATGATGTTGTATTCGTGGCCTACTTGAGGGAAGAATGAACAACATCACCTCCTCAATTAAAAAAACTTGAATGTGTTTGTGATGGTGAGCGTCCCTAGAGAACGAAAAATTAAATATCAAAGATATTTTCAAGTTTACGGATGAAGCCTACAAGGCGCTAGGTATGTAGTTCTAAATTGAACAAAAATCCTAAGATTGGAACAATTGCCGAAATTTGCCAAACTAAATTACAATCTAGTAGCTCATGTTTTTGCAGAAAATCCTAAAAAAATATAATCAAACTAAATAATCCGTCTCTTCTGGTGTCTTCAAGGTTTAAATAGGGGGCCAAGCACAACTTATCCCACATGAACTTCCCCTGCTTGAGAAAGACACGACACTATTGAGTTGGGTAGTGGCCCTAAAACTTCTCTACGTAGCTGTGTGGAATATGCTGATAGTACATGTCAGAACAATGCAACATGTTGAGAAACCCACAAGAATTGTCACCTATGATCTCAAATAAGCATGTGTAAAGAGCAACACGCCGCGGTCATATTGCCATTATCACCCAAGTACGATGCATGTCAAATCCAATGGTAAGTCGCCACTATAAATTCAATTGTTGTAGACACATTATAGGAGACTAAACACCTTTGTGTGACGTGTCATTAAGTGGGATTAAATCTAACATATACGATGTAGAGTCGGATTAGGTTCCGTCTGTACCGCCTAAACAATGGATGCAGAGCTGATGTCGACAAAGCTCACCTTCAATTACGGGTGTGCACATCCTTCAAACACTTGACCTGTGAGATTAAGAGGTTGGAATGACATCCCTCAAAAAGTTTAAATTATGACCAAGGATTGTTGCCGTTTTATAGCTTCTTTATCAATGTTTGACTCAACATTTTGGTCTTTTTAATAGCTGCCATCATCATGAGGTTGAGGCGCTACATCAAAGATTTGCAAACTTCGTCTACTGTTTAGTTGATGATTGTCTAGGCCATTGGAATTCACGTTTATTGTATGTACAATTCTCATAGAATAACTTAATGAATAAATCCATTGGAAAAATTTGTTTAGATAGTCCAAATAAGCATGTGAAAAGAGCAACACTCTGCGGTCATATTGCCATTGTCACCCAAGTATGATGCATGTCAAATCCAATGGTAAGTCTCCACCATAAATTAAATTGTTGTAGACACATCATAGGAGACTAAACACCTTTATGTGACATGTCATAAGTGTGATTAAATCTAACATATACGATGTGGAGTCCGATTAGGTTCCGTCTGTACCGCCCAAACAATGGATGCAGAGCTGGTGTCGGCAAAGCTCACCTTCAATTACTGGTGTGCACATCCTTCAAACACTTGACCTGTGAGATTAAGAGGTTGGAATGACAACTCTCAAAAAGTTTAAATTATGACCAAGGATTGTTGCCGTTTTATAGCTTCTTTATCAATGTTCGACTCAACATTTTGGTCTTTTTAATAGCAGTCATCATCATGAGGTTGAGGCACTACAAAGATTTGCAAACTTCGTCTACTATTTGGTTGATGATTTTCTAGGCCATTGGAATTCACGTTTGTTGTATGTACAATTCTCATAGAATAACTTGAATAGATCCATTGGAAAAAAATGTTTAGATAGTCCACAGATACGAACTCATGCATCATGTTGACCTAGTCCCTTTACCACTCACGATGCCTGACCCTCCCCACATTGTTGTAGCTTCTTACCAAAATTTATGTGGTTTACATATCAATAGCTGACAAAACTTGCTTTGTCGAATAATAATTATAAGTTTTTTGCAAATTGTCATCGTATCTTCCTAGAACTGAAAGTGGATGACTATGTAATTATTTGTGCTTCATGAACATTAACTAGAAATTCCTTCAAGAAACTTTATGCTAGATTGTTTGGAACATTCCAGAGAATTCATGGAAGCAAACCCAATGCTTATGTACTGGGTCTATCGACAAATAATGGGCATACTGCGTATTCAATGTGGACGACTTTTTCCCTTTTCGAGGACTTGACACTTAGGTTAGCTAAATGGATCTCAATATTCTCGTGCCACACACCAGGCTTCTATTGGTAATGATCTCACCCATTTGGTATTAAATACGTGTTTTATAGCATGACAACAAGTCTGCACATGCAAATTGTTATATGGGATGCCATCTTGACTAAATAAGCAGGAGCACCACTTGTGGTGAACAACAATTGAAGTGAATGGAGACAACAATTGCCAGGGAATATCACTTATAATGTGGAGCAGCCGCGGAAGGAGAAAACTTGATGCGGGCGCAAATGGAGCAACAAATTGCGATGTTGACACGTTCAGGGGGGGTGCATGGATGACACATAGCAACACATAATACATGCACAAAATCCATTGTACCTCAAGCGTTGGCTAGCGTGCATGAACGTATTTGACTTTTCTCTACCAATGTGGGACAAGGTCCGCATCAGGTGGACGGCGGGTGCCTGTGGCAAATGTCGTGGGTGATGGTGATTCTAGCAAGGTCTATCAAGGAGCTTCACAAAGGTCGTGGACTGCTAGAAGGATGACAACCCTAGTCGATGCTTAGATGAAGAGGGAGTCTAGACAATGTAAAGATGGCGACATTTTGAGCAAGGGTAAGTGAAAGCGGCAACCAGTGGTGAGGGAAGGGAAAAAGGGAGTCGCCGACCCTAGTAATGACTAATAGGTGGGTGCGAAAGTAGAAAGTTGAGGGGGGGGGGTAAACTACGGTGGGTGGGGAGGTTCTTGAGATCGGGCTGCACTTCTCATGTAGACGATGAACGATTGAGGAGAGAGAATAAGGCCACACCCAGGTACAAGGTTTAGATCATAGGAAAAACCATATGATGGGAAACATTCATAGGAAAAAACCCATAAAATAATGTATCAAAATCTTTACAACGGTTTGTTCAAAAGCCCCAACCGGGTATTTATATTTAAACTAAACCCAAGCCCTTGGACTTGGGGACAATTATGCAAAATTGTCAAATTAAAATTTTGCAAATAAATCCCAATAAAATAACCAAGATAACTAATCATGCTCTTTTGAACTTGTCCTAAATCAATTTGTCAAGCGGTACCTAGCTAGGTCGAAAAGTTGTGAAATGGCACTCGAGTGGGCCCTATAAGATGTTAGGTGGCAGGCTGGGTTCCTATAGCTAATGTGGTGAACATGTGGGTCCAGTGTGGTAACTTGGCATTCTAACAGTCCAACATGTTCTTATATGATGCTTCATTTGAGTTAGTTACCGGATTTGTCATGCATTTCTTTAGTCACATATACTCAACATGCTGATTTGGTGAACACATGACTACATGAGTTCCATCTTGTTGACACGCGGAAAGTAGGTTCCCGCACATTGATGCCCCTAGGGAGCCCCAAAAGGATGGGATACATGTGATGATTTTTTTTAAATTATTTTATTACACGGACTTACCAAATAATGTGTGGTTGAGAACCAAGACATCTTGGGACTTGGGAGGACTAAGCATCTCCAGTTTAGCTGGAGTTTGATGAGCATACATAACTGAAAACAAAAACTGAAGTATGGATTAATTAACATAATGAAATCTAATCAACAGGTTTGTATGCTAATACATAATTATGTTCGTATACTAATCCCTCAAGGTAAATTGCTAGTGGAAAGAATAGGATGAAATTCGTATTGACTTATATAAATATTATGAGCTTCTATCCGGTGTGATCTTTAGCAATTTGTAGTTGTAGTTTGTAAAATATTATGAAGTAGATCATATAGAAACCTGAGCAGTGAAATAAAAAACGGCCAGGCGGGCCGCTTAAGCGCCCATGACCCCAGCCGCTTAATTTTGCCATTAATCGCCCGCTTAATCATTTTGAACAAAATCGCCCGCTTTTTGCCCGCCTCACCCGCTTTTTCCCGCTTTTTTCCCGCTTTTTTGCCCGCTTTTTCCCGCTTTTTTCCCGCTTTTGTTTAAAAATCCTAATGTAAGAATCTAACATTAATTAATTACATAGCCAAGTAGTATTGACTATAATATACGAAACTTGTATACATTAAATGTTCTATGATATAGCTAGTCCTAATTTAGAATGCATACTTTGTATGTAAGCTGTAATAATTGGGTACTGCTGTAATGCATCTAAGTAAATATCCTATTGCTCTATTATACTAGTAATGCATGATTAGTTTTACTGATTTCCTTGCTGCTTTCAGTGATTAATGATTGGTACTGCTGGTTAGTATTACTTTAGTGATTACTTTAATTCAATAATTCATAGTTTGTTATATACAATTACTGATCTGCTTGCTGATTTTAGTGATTAGAGATGCTGATTAATAGTAAGTATTGATGAATACTTAGTTAATTACTGATTTGCTGATTAGATATAGAAGTTCATTATAAATATATTTTTTATATACACATACATGTAATTTTGTATAAAAATATATAAAATTTAGACACCCGCTTTTTCAAAAATCGCCCGCTTAATCGCCCGCCTACCGCTTAATCGGTTACAGGGTGCCGTCCGCACGCCTCCCGCTTCCCGCTTTCTAATACATTGAACCTGAGTAATGGTTAATACCTGGGATTAGTTAAAGCTAAGCAGCACAACGATTAGAAATGGTTGGCATACATGTGATGAGGAAATTTGTTGATTTTGGACCTTATTTCTACTTAATAATTTGAAATGTTTGGATGGGACCAAAACATCTTCGGCTAAGATGGGAGTTTAGTGACCATGCATAACTCGTAAAAACTCAACTATGAATACTGTAACATGAGGAAATCAAATATACAGAATTCGTATGCCAATGCATGATTGTCTTCATATAGTAATCCCTCATGGTACATGTTAGTCGGGAAAAACACATAAGTCCATATTGATGTATATCAATATTATGAGTGTTACCCGCTGTGGTCGTTAATAACTCCTAATGGTACCTAACTTGTAAAAATCTTGTGAAATTGTTTTTATGAGATTTAACCTGATTAATGATTATTACCTTATATTGGTTAATGCCAAGTGAAACAATAAATTGATTTAAATAGATAAAGGTACAATTTTATTGGGACATAAGAGAACTGGGTTGGCATTACACACAAACCTGTTCATCATTGTACATTTAGTTTGTAAATATATCAAAGAGGATGCAACTTTTTATTAGTCCATAAGCCCGGAGAAAAGGGTTGGAAACCTAGCCATGTGCATCAGTTATAGAGCAACGTCAAACAATAAATTGGGTTGAGAAGCCAGGATATGGGATACAGTGTCAACTGCAGATTCTTACTCCGGCTAACAACACATCTTGAGCTAAAGCAGCTGAAATTGGACTTGAGGCTATTTCAAGGGATTTTTGATGTGTGAAGAATGAGATAAAATTCGTATAAGAATGCTTGTTTCATTTTTTGTCCACTGTGTTCATATTATATGCCAGTTCACCTGCATGCATTTTCTAGTTTCGCATGAATGTGATGTTTATATGTCGTTTGCTTGTAGTCCTACTATTGAAAACCATGTCCTTTCTACTTTTACTCTAATTACCCAAAACCACGTCATGGTTTTTGCAGATGCCTGCTAATTTGTATCTGTGCCTCTCCTTGGGACCACTGGTCCTTGTTTTTTTATACAGGTAAGTTATGGATAAAGTGTTCTACAAGCTATTCATTCTTAGGTGTCTTGTTCTTACACATGAATTTGTATATGCTCAGAAATGTGATGCTGTACATGATATCGACTGTGTTCATTTGGGGTTCCTATACTCAACTGATCTTAATTGACGGGGCTTCGACTGTATGGTGAAGCGTCTTTTGGTTATGCTCAACCAGAAAACCTTATTTTAACTGGTTGCTGAACCAGAGGTCTAGGTTACTCACCTTCTGCGGTATTGCAATTCCTAAACAGATTAGATGTTTAAACTAGTTAGGTGACTTTTCCAGGACTAGATAACTGATTTTTTTGGTTGGGGGTGTCTTTGCTCTAAATTAAATCCTGCTTGTGATAAATGGGATGCAACTATGGAGCTCGAAGCTGACACATTTTTGTATGCCTCTTTTTTCTTAGTTAGGTTAGGCACATCCATTGATAAAGAAGCACCATTTGAATGTTCTTGATTTCAAAAATCTCACGTTAAGGTGGGTAAGATGTGGTACTAGTTGCGCCCGAGGCTAAACATTCATCCTATGCATTGGGGCTTAAACCTCTAATTCTTGAGGTGTGCCTCAGGACATAAATGCATCTGAGATAATTTGGATTTTTTAAATTTCATTTGGTTTGTCTAGGTTCCTGCTTATTGTTGACCT
Organism: Alisma plantago-aquatica; assembly: GCA_963693085.1. Taxonomy (NCBI): domain Eukaryota; kingdom Viridiplantae; phylum Streptophyta; class Magnoliopsida; order Alismatales; family Alismataceae; genus Alisma; species Alisma plantago-aquatica. The sequence continues at coordinate 757,763,405 of OY856414.1, forward strand.
AAGTGTTATACATTGTTCATATTTTGATATGACTTAACCATTCCATTTATATGTATCTAATATGTTTGTTAGAGATTGATTTCAGGCATTAGGTACATGAAAATGATCAAATCACTCAAGCCCTATCTTGGCTTAGTAATGCAAATGCGCAATTTGGGAAAACACTCCAAATCACCTTAGAACATTTTTATAATCATTTGTATTGATATATGACTTGTAACTAAGATGAGAAAAAATCAGGGACACTTAATTCGAACGTTTGATCACTCAAAAATCATTTTGGAAAATTCATCACATGCACTTCATCGGTCGAGTTACAATCTCGACCGATCCTTGATGGATCTTCAGAATGATATTGATCGGTCGAGTTGTCTATCCACAGAACTCGACCGACGGTCCCTCTGCCCAAGACTGATTTAAGTGAATCGGTCAAGTTATCACCAGGACAAACTCGACCGATGGTTTAAATTGGTCTTGTCACATAGTGAGTTCGGTCGAGTTATCTTTATTGAAACCCGACCAATTACACTGTACAGAAAATGCAGAAAAAGTGATTCTAACTATTGGAGAGTTGTAAAACTCGAAATTATATCCGTTGCAACCCTCCAAACGGCTAGATGACGTTCATAAGTGTTCCCATACTCTAGTGGACACCCTAACTATAAATAGGACCTCTTGGAGTTCATTTCAAGGTTGCTTATTCATGTTATTCAAGGTCCTTACTATAGTTGAGTGCTATCAGTCCACTTGAGCCCCTTTCTCTCTCTTGTTTACACCCCAATTCGTCATTATGAATGAGATAGGTACTGTGTGAAGAGAGCTACCCATTTGTATGCTAGTAAAGCTCTCAAGCTCCATCTTTCCCATCCCTTTCTCAAAGAATCTTGATTGGTGAAAACTTCTCCAAGAGAAGGAGAAGGAGAAGGCTTCTTCAACTGGAGAAGAAGGTGGTCAAGGCTACTCCGAGTGAAGGAGAAGATCAAGGCGGAAGATCTAAGGAGTTGAGTGGGTAAAGCCTCAAGGTCGAAGACTCGTTGCATGAATGGGAGGGCCTTGGTGAAGGTATTCAACTGATTGCAAGAGTGGATAAGACCTTGGTGAGGTAGAAGGCTAGCTCTTGGATAGGTAAGCCCTTGATTGTAAGGTTGTTAGCTCCCTTGACCTCAAAGGAAAGCTGAGTATCCTTGTCCCGGAAAAGGAAGGTCATATTTGTAACTCTTATCAATGAATATAATGAGTAGACATCTTAGAAATCCTAAAGCTTGACCTCTCTAGGTAGTTGACTGACTCTCTCCTAATTTGGAGAGTGGAACCACTCTAAAACAACTTGTTCACTTGGTTGCTTCAATCTCTCTCTTTCTTGCTATGTATGTTTCAATTGCCATCAAATTCACTATTTGCAATTAAACTTATTTGAAGTAACTTGAAGGTCTAACAAGTTTTGTACAAGTGTTTTAGCTCTATTCACCCCCCTCTAGAGCCCTTAGATCCAACACTTATTTCATATTACATTCTACTTGATTATCATTCTCCAATAACGAATTTTATTTTTATAGTATTTTTATGTGATTGTTCTACTACAAATTTGTTGAACACGTCAATGGTCATTTTTAATATATTTCTTTACAAGTATGTCATACACTTCACCATGTTTTTTATATTATCTATCTTTTGAAAGTATGTTTTCTGGACTTATCATAACTATTATACCAGAGGTATAACCTTGGAATGAGAATGATGAGGTAGATTTGTGAGAAGAGGACCATTTTAGATTGGACTATATTTGAAATAAAGTGATAGTGGTTGAATATTGAGGATTAAGTAGAGGGGTTTCTGTATATGGTTTGGGCGTGTTTATTGTAGGTTGACTGACCTATTTAGTGTTGTAAATTCTTATTGAGTTTTTTTTATTGGAGTTGCATTGGAGTTGGTTAAAGTAGAAGGGAAAGGGTAAGGCCCAAAATAAGATGCAGAGTTGAGATTTGGCTTGGAGAGAGAGGCTATTATGTCATCTTTTTAATTGTTAAAAACTTCCCTCTTTTTGCTGTTCACAGTCTATAACATAAGCTCAAGCTAGACGGTCCTGCTCATAGGAATGGCATTTTGATTGCCGAAAAGGCCATTTTAGATCTTGCTGGTGCATCACAAGGTGACAACAGGCGTATATGTTTTATATGGACTGGCTTGATGTGGCAGATTTTGTTGGGCACATTTACCTCCCTCGAGTCTCTCCTTAGAATGGCTGCATTTATAACACCATCTGTTTGGTGGACAATTTAGGGAGAGGTAAACAGACAAGGGTTAGAATTCACAGCCTTTTCGGTATGACTTGGATAGTACCTCTCTCCTCTAATGACTTTAGATATATTTCCTTTTGAGAAGGCATTTTGGGTTTAGTTATAGTCACATATTATTCGTGGGAACATTTTAGCATTGACAAAGTCAGACGGCTTGTGGAGTAGAGAATGTGGAGAAGCACCTTAGGGCTCGTTTGGTTGCGAGTGGTTGCAACCAGCAGGACGATTTTCAAAACAGGAAAGCAAAAACAAGAATTAGATTGCAATGATATTCGTTTGGTCTGACGTACCTTAAGCTGAAGCTTTTACCCTGTTTTTGTTTGGTTGCACGCAGCTTCCCGTTGCAGATACCAGGGTAGGTTTACCACTGCAGGCCCAGAACCTGCTAGGGCTAGCGAGTAGCGAGAATGCACCTGACCACCTGTGATGCATGTTATACCTTACACTGGCTGAGCTTAAGAATAGGGTGTGTGGAGCGCTCAGCAGCGGTGGAAAACGAACTGCCCCCAAAGCTGCGCAGTTTGTTTTCCTCGAATTTGTACATGACTGAAATTTTTTGTGCAGTTCGTTTTCCAGATATGTTTTCAACAACGTCAAACCAAATCAAACCAAACGTGTTGAGTTGGAAAACACAGGTAGTTGCAATTCGTGTTTTCTAACTCAGCTCAACCAGACAGGCCCTTACTAGTTGCTGTGAGCTTGTTTTAGTAATTTATTCATCTAAATATTTGGTTTAACAGCTCTCTGTTCTGCTATTTGCAGGTGCTTTCATATTCCTGTGGACTTCACACCAATTTCGTCCCATTGAAAAATATAGCTTGGGAGAGTGCAGACCTGGTGAAAGACGTAGAGATGAAAAAAGCACATGATGTGATTTGTCTTGGTGGGGGTTCTGCATATGATGCGATCATAATCTCTTCTTGTGAATATGGAAGTAATTTATCAGGGCAGAGATGTAAACAATCAAATCTTATGGCGGAAGTCCTGGTGGTGGCATGGTTGATCAAAACATGCTGTAACATGACCTCTTTTGTCCCTAACGTTGTATTATCTTTCATTCATCTTCGCCGAGGTCTAGCTTCTGTTTTATGCTCCGAGTCCTATAACCGGCACGGTCTGTTCAAGTTGTGCGGCACCCTTGCAGTAGAGTTTAGACTAGAAATACTACTTTGGGTCAGATTCTCAATATTTTTTATCAGAAGTGGTGTATAAATTGGATCCTTACGCTATGCGACCACTGAAGTTGCCTTTCCTTGGAATATCCAGGTGACCTGAGTTCTTTTTTTACGAAATGCCCTTCTTTTCTCAAACTTCTTAGAAATCTCTTCAACTTTCTCTAATGCCTATCAACCCCTTACGATCAGCCATAAATTCCAATCACCCCCTCAACTTAGTCAGGCGTCACACCTTTAGGAAAGAGAAAACCCCCTCAACTTACTCTATCACCTTTTGTCAAATCTCATTGACGGAAAGAACAACTGGTGCATTTTGTTAGGATAGAAACCTTAGTTCGTAATCACACACGTTAAGTTATAATACATATTATATCAAATAAAAACAATTAATATCACCATGGTTGTTTCGTGTTTTTGATTTTTATTTATTAATGTATGAGGGGATATTCTGAGTGTATGGCCGTTCATGGACCCCCCTGATAAACTTTTTAGACCTGACTCGTTAAGTCACCAACATGACATGCCTAATCGACATGGTGTTGCCTAATCGACATGGTGTTGTTTGAGAAAATTGCTTTCTTGTATAATTTTACAATTATTTAACTTTAGATTTCAATCACGTTGTCCAAATCTGGAATCAAACTTAATTTTTAAATTTAGAACCTGGTACCAACTCTGACTTGGTAATCAAACCTAAACATACTTTGAATAACCAAAATCAGAAATATGCGTCTCAAAATTTTGTTTTTGCTTATCTTAATTATTATACAAATGAAAGTACGGTTTGACTTATCTTAATCATCATACCAGTCAAAATCGTAATTGACCAGAATTGATTTTTTTTTTTCAAATCCAAATCGTCCCAAATTGCAGAATCAAACCGGTCCAAATCTGTTATCCCCTACTTGCTGTTCCGATGTGCCCTTGTTAATCTTTGCCGTTCACACACCTCATTAATTTTTTTAGGGGTAAGATTTTTTGGGTAAATTAATAGTAAGAATTTTTTGGGACAACAGTGGAACACAAGTTCGGTACAACAAATTTGTAGACGAATCAACACCCAATTTAGGTCAGTTTATATGAGCCATGAAAAAACTCGGCAAAATTAAAATCTTAAATCATTTTTTCCCAAGGTTGATTGTCAAAAGTAGAACATAAAATCATTTTTGCCTTTGTCCATATAGTTTTTTTGGGTTCTAGATAAATTAATGAAATTCTACCTACTAGTCGGTTTCGATCTCTAATATTTACAATTTGGGTTTGGACAAATTTGGGTCTAAATTTATTAGACTAATAGAAAAATGAGGTATGCTGAACAAGAATTTGGACACATAAGTATACATCCTAATGGATCTGAATTAGTTAGATTAGTGGCAAAGTATGTTCAAGATAATATCCCTTGGTCCATGTTATTTGTTGAAGATATTATGTTGATTGATGAAAGAAAAAAAATATTGAATGACAGTTGAACATTAGGGACATGAATTTTATTATTGAAAGGGAGGGTGAAAGATGATGTTTGTCACACGATCACAACATGATGAATGAAGCGGAGTGCAACTGGAGTAGTATGCGATCAGAAAATTCCTCTCAGTTTAAAAAGTAAGTTTTATAGAATAGCTATACGATCAAATGCTATATGGGAGTGAATATTGTACAATGAAGAAACAATGTCTCAACAAGATGAATGTGATCAAAATGCGTATGCTGAAATGAATGTGTGGGAAGACAAGAAAAGATAGTTTGATGAATGACTATATCAGGAACAAATGAGGGTATTGCATAAAGACCATTTAAGATGATATTGACATGTACAACATAAACCGACTAATGCTCACATATTCGAAGTAAGGTTCAGGTGTCAAGCATGATTAAAAGAACCAGAAGTCGACTTAAATTAATTTGAGAAGAGCTTATAAAGAGATATTTAGAATTTTTACATCTTTATCAGAGCATGACCCATAACAGAAGTGATTGGAAAAAAATGATCCATGAAGCCGACTTGAACATGGTTACGATTGAGGTTTAGATGATAATGATAATGATGACGACAGTAAGCATACATCCTAATTTTGATGAATCCGGCCGGCCCAATTGATCAAATTTGGGCCACGATCGATTAAGAGTTCCATATTTAACAATTCAAATCAATTGTGTTTGTACACTGTGAACAAAACCTGAATGCACATCAGTTTTATGTCTGACTATTAGAAAACTCACTTAGTCTTTTCTGACCCCAACCGACTCTCATCGGAGCTTTTGACAACTCTATGTAGACATATAACTACGTCATAAACTTTTGTAAAGCAAAAACACACTCATTAAGCACGACATATGGGTAACATGTCGAATCTAGTCTCTGGAGTTTACCTTGGCGAGGTGGGTCTATGAACGACCTACCCGAGGGTTCACTCATAAACAAATATATTATAAAAAAATGAAAAATAAAAGCCATCCAGCCCTCATTGTGATACTAAATTATATTTATTTAACATAATATATATTATATATTAAATTAATGAATGATAATAATATATGCCATCTCCGTTCCGCGGCTGCTCCACATTACAAGTGATATTCCCTGGCAATTGTCGTCTCCGTTCACTTCAATTGTTGTTCACCACAAGTGGTGTTCCTGCTTATGCAGTCAAGATGGCATCCCATATAACAGTTTGCATGTGCAGACTTGTTGTCATGCTATAAAACACGTATTTAATGCCAAATGGGTGAGATCATTGCTAATAGAAGCCTAGTGTGTGGCACGAGAATGTTGAGATCCATTTAGCTAACCTAAGTGTCAAGTCCTCGAAAAGGGAAAAAGTCATCACATTGAATACGCAGTATGCCCATTATTTGTCGATAGACCCAGTACATAAGCACCGGGTTTGTTTCCATGAATTCTCTGGAATGTTCCAAACAATCTAGCATGAAGTTTCTTGGAGGAATTTCTGGTTAATGTTCATGAAGCACAAATAATTACATAGTCATCCACTTTCAGTTCTAGGAAGATACGATGACAATTTGCAAAAAACTTATAATTATTATTCGACAAAGCAAGTTTTGTCAACTATTGATATGTAAACCACATAGATTTTGGTAAGAAGCTACAACAATGTGGGGAGGGCGAGGCATCGTGAGGGGTAAAGGGACTAGGTCAACATGATGCATGAGTTGGTATCTATGGACTATCTAAACATGTTTTTCCAATGGATCTATTCAAGTTATTTTATGAGAATTGTACATACAACAAATGTGAATTCCAATGACCTAGACAATCATCAACCAAATAGTAGACAAAGTTTGCAAATCTTTGTAGTGCCTCAACCTCATGATGATGACTGCTATTAAAAAGACCAAAATGTTGAGTCGAACATTGATAAAGAAGCTATAAAACGACAACAATCCTTGGTCATAATTTAAATTCTTTGAGGGCTGTCATTCCAACTTAATCTCACAGGTCAAGTGTTTGAAGGATGTGCACACCCGTAATTGAAGGTGAACTTTGCCGACACTAGCTCTGCATCTATTGTTTGGGCGGTACATATGGAACCTAATCAGACTCCACATCGTATATGTTAGATTTAATCACACTTATGACACGTCACATAAAGGTGTTTAATCTCCTATGATGTGTCTACAACAATTTAATTTATAGTGGCAACTTACCATTGGATTTGACATGCATCATACTTGGGTGACAATGGCAATATGACCGCGGAGTGTTGCTCTTTACACATGCTTATTTGGACTATCTAAACAGATTTTTCCAATGGATTTATTCATTAAGTTATTCTATGAGAATTGTACATACACTAAACGTGAATTCCAATGGCCTAGACAATCATCAACCAAACAGTAGACGGAGTTTGCAAATCTTTGATGTAGCGCCTCAACCTCTTGATGATGGATGCTATTAAAAAGACCAAAATGTTGAGTCGAACATTGATAAAGAAGCAATAAAATGGAAACAATCCTTGGTCATAATTTAAACTTTTTGAGGGATGTCATTCCAACCTCTTAATCTCACAGGTCAAGTGTTTGAAGGATGTGCACATCTGTAATTGAAGGTGAGCTTTGCCGACATCATCTCTGCATCCATTGTTTAGGCGGTACAGACGAAACCTAATCCGACTCTACATCGTATATGTTAGATTTAATCTCACTTAATGACACGTCACACAAAGGTGTTTAGTCTCCTATAACGTGTCTACAACAATTGAATTTATAGTGGCGACTTACCATTGGATTTGACATGCATCGTACTTGGATGATAATGGCAATATGACCGCGACGTGTTGCTCTTTACACATGCTTATTTGAGATCATAGGTGACAGTTCTTGTGGGTTTCTCAACATGTTGCATTGCTCTGACATGTACTATCAACATATTCCACACAACTACGTAGAGAAGTTTTAGGGCCACTACCCAACTCAATAGTGTCGTGTCTTTCTCAAGCAGGGAAAGTTCATGTGGGGTAAGTTGTGTGCTTGGCCCCCTATTTAAACCTTGAAGAAACCAAGAGAAACAAATTATTTAGTTTGATAATATTTTTTTAGGATTTTATGCAAAAACATGAGCTACTAGATTGTAATTTAGTTTGGCAAATTTCGGCAATTGTTACAATCTTAGGATTTTTGTTCAATTTAGAACTACATTCCTAGCGCCTTGTATGCTTCATCCGTAAACTTGAAAAGATCTTTGATATTTAATTTTTCGTTCTCTAAGGACGCTCACCATCACAAACAAATTCAAGTTTTTTTTTTAAATTGAGGAGGTGATGTTGTTCATTCTTCCCTCCTCAAGTAGGCCACGAATACAACATCATCTTCTAGCATACAAAAAAAGCACTCCCTAACAAACCCATCATCATCCTCAACCTCATCATCAACCTCAAGCACATCAAACACGTCATCAGCTACACCACCGCATTGTCATTGTAGCCACATCCTAAACCATCGGTCACCTCCATATCATTTTCCTCATTACAGCCAACTTCTACATCATTGTCTTCCCATATTCACTACGAAAAATATGGTCTTTAACTACAAAAAAAATTTGTAGCGAAAATCCCAAAATTTGTAGCTAAAAGCTTTGGCTACATTTATCCTTACATTTATAATATATAGCTAATACCTGTGTAGCTAATTGTTTAGGCTATATTTTTTAAATTTGTAGTTAGTTATTCCTCTCGCTACAAATTCATATGTAACCCTAATTGTAGGTAAAAATGTCCTTACACATAAACATATAGTTTCAATTGTAGCCAAATGTATGACTGCAATTCAATTTGTACCTATGATATGTAGGGAGAGATGACATTGGTTACAATTTGTATTTGTAGTTCATGTATAGCAAAAATTAGCACTTGCTACACATGTAATTATAGCTAGTGTGTAGTGAAAGACACCATGTACTATACATACATATGTAGTGAGAGACATTATGTAACCAGTCAGTCGCTTGCCAATATAGAGTGGTTTTCAATAAGAAAATAGATGAATGTTAATCAAGATCGATTTGTGCTTACTATGTCATCAATGATACTTTTATTTATATTTTAACAATGAGTACACATGGGGAGGACATTAACCTGGCCCCTGGTTTACAATATGTATGGAAAAAAGATACATGTATACAATATCTTCTTCTGACTACATCTATCCACTGCAGACTACAAAGCACAATATAAAGAGGGCTCATCTCCCTTAGTTCCTCCACCTAATTCATAGTGAGTTTAACATCCCTATGAATCTCAGCTTTAGTGGTGAATCTTCCAATCCCAAACATGATAGAGGTATGTTCCATGCCCTCATCAACTCCTAGAGCTCGAGTTGCAGCCTTTCCTGTTGGCAACTCATGTAGAGGTTCATGTATGGTTAGTTTTGGTTGGCAAAACCCCTGGATCAGAACATATTGACATTTCTTCTCATAATCTATACGTTCTGTACTTTTGTATTTGTGGATCAAGCACCATCAAGTTGATGTTAGCATCCACTTTGTGTGAACCACCATGGATACCTACAAAGAAACATACAAGTTTTGAGATATAGCTCATGAAAGAAACAAGAAAGCATAGTTTCTCCTACTCATAACTTACCTATTCCATAAGCTTTCTTCTCCCAGTGCATTTAAGAATAAGCTCCTACCAATACATGATGACCTCTATATTACATTTTGTCATTCTCATTGATCTGCAGAATGCTACCAAGCTGATGGCTGGACCTGTTTTCACTATTTACCCAAGGTTTCCTCATTGACTGTAGTATAAATTTTGTAAGGAAGACCGCTGAGTAAGCTATTAACGATGGAGCATAAGAAAAAAAACCATACTCCAAGAGTGTCAACTTTGCTATATAAATAGATAATAATTCAAGTTGCAGAGAAGGAACCTGCAACACGGATGAATCTCCTATAATTATAGAAGAAGAAGAAAAGGTTTGTCAAGGTCAAATTAAGAAAATTTTAAAGCAGTGTTCACGGGTAATATACATCAATGCAATGTGGAATACCTCAAAAGCATTTCACTGTTGGGGCAGTCATCTCATACTTGAGGTGTCTAAGTACAACGGCTTCCATTTACAGAACATATATATGGCATTGTTAGGTACGCATAGAAGTGTGAAGATGAGCATAATAAAGGACATCAATTCACACCTCCTCCTTAACGTAATTGTTATCAGTTATATAGAAGAATTCTTCCACCTGAGTGCAGAGACACTTAAGCCCATTAACTGATTATCCTATTAACTAAATAGACTAATAATACTTTCTAACAGAAACAAAATAAAAAAAAGGAAGCATTAACCTATTCTTGAACAGAATCAATTCAAAAGGATGATTAATTACTCACATTCAATATCAAGGTTTGTGTTAGTGTTCCTACTATACAATAGATGTTAAGGAACCGAGACATATACATTAATGTGAGATCCACATTGGCTTCATGTCTGCTAAGCTTTTTGCAAGCTTATGTAGAACCTCACGGGTCTGATGTTATGTAGAAATGGTAGAAACGACGGTGGTTGTTGTAGAGGGAGAAGAAGAGGAAACTAAGGCAACACTATGGATGTGCAAGAGAAGGGGGAGGGGTAATGACAAAGCTATTATAGGGTCAGTGTAGCAACCATGAGGGAGTGGAGAAAGTGGGGGTGGTAGGGAGGAAGGGGATGGTGGTGTCAGAGGAGGCAGCACAACAATCTAGCAAGAGGCAGTGGAAGCACTGTGGTTCGACAGAGGAAGAGAGAATTGGAGAAGTCATTCTAATACTATAGGCTTTCAGGAGTGTGGGTGGTTGCCCGAAGCCTGGTGGTAGTCCAGGCATCCATAGGACAGTCAGTCTTCCCCTACATCTCTGGTGCACATACGTGGTGCTGAAGGAGAAATCAACAATGTGTTTTTGTAGACATGGAACCAGTGGGGGAATCAATCACTAAATGCAGAATAGGTATCTATTCAAGGGCTTCTACATAAATTGAAAGACCTTGCCCTGTTGTTTTGATCTCAAAGTACAAAGTCATATTATTTATATGGATACACAAAAAAAAGTCACATTCTTTCTGGATAACAACTTGCCTATTTGATGTGAAAGAAGTATATGAAAGTTGTTTCACTTTAGCAAATAATGACTCTTTTTTACTTGGTTGATTAAGTATCATTTATATACAGATGAATGAGCAGAAGACATGGAACCTTCTATATTTGTAATAATGACCAACAATCTCTTGGGTGCAGTTCTGAAGGCTGTGTTGACTATTTTATCTTGTTAGGTTCATTCTTGGCTATGTATTTAGCTTGGTATCAACCTGTCTTGATACCTTTTCACTTGCTTCTACAGTGAGGGATTCCAAGCTCAAAGTTACTTTCCTTCCACCAATCCTTAATGCACACAAGCATATGCAGATATTACCATACTTTTGTGCTATAAAATCTTACTAGAATTGTGTATCACTTCGATAGTATACATTAGTCTTTCATCCTTATCTTATATTAAAGCTGAATTACTATGTTACTGTAGAAGGGACGACAAGTGGAGAATAGTCGACCAGAACTGAATGTTATTGTTCCCTCTGCTGCTTGTGGTGGAGCAGCAATCAGCTTTATTTTATGCCCCACGGAATTAGTCAAAGTCTGTAACATTTTTCCTAATATATTTTCATTATATCTACTTTCATTGAGAACAGATTTTGTGCAGTGTAGGATAGGGTGTGAAGCCTCTAAAACTGCAATTCAATCTGTGTAGTTTTGCTGCTAAGGTAATCTATATTTAATGCAGAGTGGATCGTAGAATACAAAGGTCCTTTTCATCTATCAACAACAAACAACATGATGCAAAAGAACTTTTGAATGCATGGGTGACTAATAAAAGGAACCATCCTAAGGAAATATCATGGACAAGAAAAATGGGTAACAACCTATATGTATAGTTAAAAACCTATTAGAGATCATATTAAGCTTGCAAGATGTAAAGATGGCCTATTGTGACTAAACATTAACATTACCTTTTTCTCATGGTTGTTGATAACAACCTACTGATTGGAGTGGCTCTATAGTGGCTTGCTGCAACAGGGGTCAAAGTTCTCTTTCACTTCAATATATGGCAGCTATATATAGACAAAACAATAAAAAGGCATTATGTATATGCATCAACTAACTTACATCATTTTTCTTAATTCAGCTATCTATATACTATGTGACTTTCATCATAAGTAGATCTAGGAAAACTGCTACAAATGGAAGTAAGGTGTAAGAATACATTTAGTTCTAATATGCATGAAACTTATTGTTTAGATAGTCAATGCAAATTAATTATCAAGACATGAGGTCGAAATTACCTATTAACCATGTCAAATATAGAGAAAAATAACATATCTCACACAGTTCAACGTTGTATGAAATTTTATCAATAACACTTTCTGGACACTTTAACTCATAGAGTAAAACGCTGACAACTAGCTGAACAGTAGACCATCTGACGCAAGGGTTCATCAAAATCAATTGCATTGCCCAACACATGTGGCTAGCTACTTGGTGCTACCAAATAATTGTCATACTCCTAAACTGGGAAATTTTGGATTTGTATGGATCTATACTCCATAAGAAAATTTAATTTGTAAGGATCTGTTTCATCAACAATCTTTTTTAATCTAACCATACACCTTCTCAACATGTGCAGGCCTTTATCTGAGCCTTTCTTCAGTTTGGCCAGATGGATATCGTGTATTCATTACATTCACCCTCAACCGCTCAGTTACTTGCAAATTTACTAGTAACTTATATACTTAAGACTAGTTTATTTATAAAAAGTTTAAGAGAAAAGAACTTACGTTTTCAAACATTCGGTTCTCTAGAATCACAGAAGGTTTGATAACAATCAGAATGCATACTGAAAAGTCGCAACACTTGTTTTAAGCACAATTACGAGGCTTCCATGGAAGAGCAAATTATCAGAGAGAAGTGCATGTAGTGCAAACGGTATTGTAATTGGCTTCTACATCAGCTATTTTATGCCGACAGGTCACAAGCTTATAGAAAAGAACTAAACCGTAATTCAACTAGAAATAATATTGGTAGACTTTAGTATATAACAGTTTGCAATGGGAACGATGTAGGCCTTCACAAACATGAAAAGATATTACGAAATAAAAGTGCTAAGTACCCACACTTAGAAAGAGGCTAGTTTTTAATTCTGGTAAAAATGTGTTTGTGAGGTTCTGTTCTCAGTATGTTCCAAATCAAAGCTAAGAAGTACTCACAATTTGAAAATAAATCAAACGACTTATGACCACTACTTATCAAAATTTCAATACAGAGGATGATAAGATATCTTTTGAACCCTCTAGTCATGAAGAATGATAGAGTTGCATTGAACTAAGCACACTAGAAAAATATGTAGAAACCAATGACACGATGAAGGTGGATCATTGAAGTCAATAGTTATGTTTACAATTGCAAATGTGTGAGTGAATCTGCCTCACCTGCGGTTGAGCTTGGCACACATTAGCAACAACAAATGTCAAAATTATTTTGTTAAGAGCATTCATAGCATCAGTTTTTACCTCAATATTGTCTGAGGCATTGTCCTTTAGCCACCTGCAGACAATTAAGGATGCTCGAGGTCCCTCTGTGAATGCATCCTAATTCCATGCATCCTAATTCCCAAGAACCAACTTAGCGGATATCATAATGATTTGTGTGATCATTTTTTGTATACATTAACTGTTAGCTGCTCCGCATTATAACTCGCAACCCAACAAACAGTCCATGACTGTGACTAAAGGAGCGTTGTTTCAGCATTAAAAATTGTTGTTCCTGCAACGCCGCGCAAGAAGTGGTGTAGCCTTTCAGAAATTATCCTTGCTCCCTTTGTTTTAAGCCAACTGATAAAGGATCCAAGAATATCTCTCTAGGTGCATCGGACAGTAAATGAAGAACATGAATTACTCCATGTCGTATGCCAATGGTAAACAGAGAATGACAAGTGGGTCATGGTTCTGAGTGACATACCTCACGTATCATCAGGTTATACGTGCCTGGCAGTGGGTTACCATTAGTCGGTATGGTTTACACATCACCTCCAAGTGTAGTGATTCATCTTGGAGAAATGTTAGCTTGCCAAATTCTATAATATTCTCGAACTGCTAGATAGGCTCTTGGTGGGGAACACGGTATATTTTATTGAACAGACATGGTGGGTGATAATTTCTATTATAAAACTGCTAGATAGGCTTTATAGTATTCAATTACCTCATTTTCAATAATCCTCCATCCGGTGTTCCATTGACGCTGGTGGCATGGCTATCTAACATATTATACAGGCCCGGGCACAACACGAGCAACTAACAAAAAGGGTCGCAGTTATGCTTGATCATAACATAAATGGAGTTATACTTCCTTATTGGCATCACATTGTCAGTATTTCCTTCAAAAACAAAACTCTATAAGAAAGAATCCAAGATGTATGAAAATATCAATCAACGAAACAATCATTGATACTAGTTAATCATAGAGGTAGCAAAGAACTTACAAATGTTGGCTCCCAAGAAATTACATTGTGTCATAACGTAAAAACTGAATCTGGACTTTCAAAAGGTTCATCCTCTCACTGCATCACAACTTATATATAAAAAATATGAAAACATATCAAAAGATGTAGTTCAGTAATACATGAGTCTGGTTCAGATATTGCAATGAATAAGCATGTGGTAACAAAGCACATCCATTTATTAACACATATGGACTCTTACGTAATTGATTAAACACATGTTGGTATGTTACTTACCGAGGATGCAACATCTTTCTTGTTTGACTTTCATGATCAAACGTATGGTTGAAATAGAAAATACATTACTTATTTCAGTTGTATCAAACAATGATGTAACAACCATAACATAATAGAGAACAATCTATCTTACAAGTGTCGTTTATGAAAATTTAGACATGTTATATAGGCATTGCAATTGAAAGAAAAATGAATGAAAATATTGAAAAGGACGAAGTGGAGATGTAGCATGGTGGAGTACCTTTGAACAATATTTATCAAAAACTCTACAAAACTATATTCTATTTCTATTTAGACTAGAAAGCATCCTATAAATATACATATTCAGGATATACATATATAGTATCCGTTGGAAAATAAACAACATATCTTGCATCATAATCAATTAACTTTAATAATATCATTTCAGGGTCAAACCTCTTTCAATTTTCTTTGATTCCTAAGATCTCTATGCGATACTGTGATGTTAAAAATCAAACTTGTTAATTTCAGAAAAAATCTTAAAGCTGTAAATGTTGATTAAAATCTGATCACAGTGTTTATTGTGAGACTATTATCACGAAACAGTAAATTATGAGGCAACAACTAAGTGCAGTGAAGTTTAAGACATTCCAGTTTGTTATCAACTTTACCCCTACTAATTAAAACTAAGAGCCACGAATTACAAATTTAACAAAGACAAAGTAAATTCTGATAAAGTACAGTTATCATATTGATATAAAGAAACTTAGTGCAATGAGCAACAAAGTGATGTTTCACACTCGAATCCCCAAACAGAAATAACGCATTTTACAATAAATTGTGTACACACTTAATCTCTGTATATAGTATGGTTAAAAATTAAAACAAATAGCAAACCAAGTTGCCTTGATATGTGAACAAAGAAAAGGAGGAATGCAAGAATAATAGCTCTATTAATTTGTAGAGTAGGCTGGCGTACTATTCATTATGCATTATAAATGGTTCCCAGTGAGTAGAAATCTACGTGTCTCAGGGATTTACTTGGCTGGGTGTATCTAGTATGGCTCTACTTACGAGTGGTTCCCCTACTAATTAAAAGATGCTTGCCCTTTTACCTAGTAATTTCTTGCAGTCTCTATGACCTGGTGTTTGCATATTGCACCTGATCTAGGCTACAAACGCCAAATACAAAATCAATAAAATATCAGGTTAATTTTGATTTGTATTTGGAATGCATGTTTTCTTCTATATAAGTGGAGCACATACCTATTTATTTTTTGCACCGGTCAAATATTGTGATTCTGTCAAAGAAATTTCTTTCTTAGAGGAACATTTTTTTCCCTTTCACAAGCAATAACATAAGAAGGTGTCACTCAGAGCATGGATGCACACCCAGATACCAACAGGACCACATTTGTATTGAAGCTTACCCCTTTCTAGCATGCTCTGTTAAATCAAGCCAATAGAATAAATACCAGATGTAGCCATCGGAAAGGCTTTATAGAGGAAAAACATCAATTCTGTAAAATAAAACTAAGAAGGAGAGAAGCACAATGGGGAAATCACACTAAAAAACAGAAAATGACAACTTATCTTTTTAGTATGATCAGACCAGTAGAGATGATGCTACTATAAGTTGTCTTCGTATCTTGTATGCTGACACATGATATTGCAAAATTAGTGCCCTTCCAGTTAATGGAGTGCTAGGAGACTTTGTGAGAATAAATGAATCAATCCGAAATAGGTACACAAAGGACAAAACATTATATATCCATAAAGAACAACGAGTGCAGTTGCTACGGAGATTTATTGGGGGGGGGGGGGGGGTTAGGAGAATGCTAGAGGAAGATAGGCCTTCTGGCGAAGGTTTCGGTTGTTGCACCACATTCTTGGCGACGCTCTGGTAGTGATAGATCGGCGGAGGCAGGCTGGCAGCCAAGCAGGGTTGCATTGGCGATTGGTGATGGATGGAGAGAAAAACGCTATCAAGAGGATGAAGGTGATGAATAATGTAACTGATTTAGAAAAGAGATCAAGAGAAGGATTGAAACGAAAACTGGGAAGGCATTAGGCAGTGGCGCGTTATTTCCGAGTCAATACGCGGCATCTGTTTTTGAAAATTAATTTTAGACATTACTTTCATTGCTTTTTTAACTACACTTTTCACTTACATTTTCTCACGTTGTACAAAAAGCAGCTTCTAACTACATATTAAGTAAATGTAACTAAACTAAATGTAGCTAATTCATACTTTTTTCGTAGTGATTGATTCAACACCCTAGAACTACAGCCTAAAGGTGGAGAACCACACGCACCACGCCACAACCACACCCCCTTAGGCAACCACAAACCCACAAATGATCCAACAAGGAAGGTCTAAGGACAGGGCAGGTACATGGCCAAGGCCCGAGGACCCCTATATGGGTGGTGATAAAAAAACCCATGTAGGGGCGACCACACCAAAAGAACATACTAGATCCAAAGAAGTCCCCACACCAAGCCAAAATCACAACCCATCCAACACAAGAAGAGGCCCAGACCCAACAGTGAATCAACAACCCCCACATCACATGACGTATAGAGGATTAGGGTTATAGTTAAGGATAGGATTGTAGAACCGTCACCAGGGAGAGGGGCTAGGGTTGGAACCCTAGTTCCACCAAGGAAGCATCATGCCGCCAGGAGTAAGAACGATTGAGGATAAACACTCAGCACCACCGCGGTCATGGGGACAAGCCATCATACCCATAAAAGGAGGTACGAGCCGACCTATGCCCTAGAGAAGCACTCATCATGAACACTACCACGAGACAGAGCTAGTGAGCAGTTGCTTATCAAGGAAGAAACAAAAGGACATGAAGTCAAGAACACATGGGGAGCAATATCTAGTCTACTCACAACACTAGTACAAAAATGTCCTTTAGTATCGGTTATATAAGCCTTTTGGCGTCGGTTTCCAACTGACACCCAAGTGGGCACTGCTAAAAGTATACACTTTTAGCGCCAGTTTCATATTTGACACCATAACCCTTCCCACTACCAATAAAACATGCTAGCAAGGGCACCATAGGCATCGGCTTACATCGACAACTAAAACTATATCCCTATAAAAGACGTCAGCTTTATACTAATAACCGATGCCATACCCCATAAAACACACTAGAAAGGGCACCATAGGTGTCAGCTTTATACTAATAACCGATGCCATAACCCTTCCCGCTACCAATAAAACGCGCCAACAAGGGCACCATAGGCGTCGATTTTTATTGATAACTGACACTATATCCCTATAAAAGACATCGACTTTATACTAATAACCGACGGCATAACCCTTTCCGCTACCAATAAAATGCGCCAGTAAGGGCACCATAGGTATCGATTTTTATCGATAACCGACACTATATCCCTTCTAAAGATGTCGGTTTTATAATAATAACCGGCGCCATACCCCATCCCTAATAAAAAAATCAGCCCCCTAGAAAGTGATAAAGACGTCGGTGTTAAACTAATAACCAACACATTAAGGTTTTGTTGTCGTTTTTATACTAATAACCGACGCCTATTTTCTGATTTTTTTTCTTATCAGTTTACAGGCCTGCTGTCCGGCTGGTCAACAGGATGCAGAACCTGCAGTTCAGTTCTGAACTGTAGGTTTACAACACCCTTTGATTTCAGCCAACAACATGCCACAAACCTGCAAAATTAACAAGGATAGACAACAATTTATGATCATGTGATTCACACACATGTATAAGCACATTTAATTCATATTATTTTTCATCACACACATGTAGAAACCAGTAGTTCCATTTCAAATTTCCTCCATTTTCACACACATTTAGCAACCTACAGTTCCATTCATTTAATCTCTTTTCACATTCAGACACATGTAGAAACATTCATGTATTCATCTTCACATTCACACATGATAATTCAAAAAAATTCATTCAAACATGTATATATAAAAGTTTCACATGTCATCAAATATAAAAATAATTATGAGAACAAAGTTTAGAAATATCATTCTTTATTATTATCATCATCGTCATTATCGTCATCAATATTCCAATCATAATAAAAAAATCTCACTACTTGTAAGGCTTTTGCCCATTGTTCTCTTACATCATCTAATTCTTCCATCATATAGGGAGTATGTACATCTAATAATTTTTCACCTGTAGTGAAGTCACTGGTTTTAAACACATACAAAGAGAATGACGTATATATAATTAATAATATATAATAAGATTGATATATTTCATATTATCTAATGAGACTATATATAATACCTATTGTATGGTATCGATTTCCATTGCAACATGTTTGATAATTAGGTCCATATATCACATCACACAGTATGCACATGCCCAGCCGTTGTCTTGTTTAGCACACTATAAATTGAAACATACAAAATGTTAAAAAATACAAACAAGTACAGTTCACATAAATAATATATACATTGGAGTCGGGAAATTACTTTTATATTCTCCCAAATTAGTAACTTTTTCTTTTTCTTAGAGATGTTTCCTCCAACTTTTTTGAACTCTCTTAAATCCCTACATGTTAATGTAACACATTAAATTGCATAATTAAATATTAATGTAATAACATATGTTAACGGATATAAAAATATGAAATATTTCTCACATGAATAATGACCTTTTCATTGGGTGTCCATATAATGTGTCCAATTCCTTCCCCGCAGGATCTAGGTATTAAACAATGAAAGTCTTGGGGACAATAACCAGTAACTCCCAATGCCTACCACTAGAGGTAAGAATGTTGAAAATTAATAACTCAAAATCCACAATAAAAATGTAATTTTCTTAAGTCCAAATTATAAGCAAAGTAAACTTACTCAACATTGAATGGAGCTATTATCACCGACTTCTTTTCTTTACCAAAATAATTAAAAGTGACAGAGCAGTATGAGGTAACTTATAGTTAAAAGTTTAGGGTTTAAGGTCTTATATATAATAAATGTGTACCACCTATCCCATTCTTGAACACCTAATCTCACTAGTAAGTGTATAATGTATATTGGGTTTTCAAGAAAATATCGGCAGCATTTCCCCGCTGTTCTCCAAGTACATATGTACTTAGAGAACAAATGGGGAAATGCTACCAAAATTTTCTTAAAAACCCAATATACATCCTAAGTGAGATTAAGTGTTCAAGAACAGTCCCAAACCGGAGACTATCCAAGATTTACTCCTAATGAGTAAATCTTAGACGAGTTTCTAGGCCAACAAATACATGTATGTTGTCATTCTTATACCTACAATCCTAGTTTCATCATTCATATCCTAAGTTTTGTGTAACATCATTTAATCATGCTTGTCAGTAAATACTAAACAGTAAATAAACCATGATTCTATATATCAAAAATTTGAATCAAAATGAAGCCTAATGGCACATTGGGAGAGTGAGAATATTATACCTCACTTGAAGGCTGAAGAAGAAATATACACAAGTCAACAACAAGTGAACAACACCTGCAACAACACAAATACACGATTCAATTCTGTTATAATATATTAATTAGGGGTCAATATACATCAATTTTAGAGGAGTAGGACGAATTAACAAATGCAAGATTGACAAATATTGAAGTTTCAACAACTCAGCCACACGACCGTGCTACCCAGCACGGCTGTGCTATGAAGACCCCAGCACGGCCGTGCTTCCCATCACGGCCGTGCTACCTAGTCAATTGTACAACAATGGTGATGACAATGGGATTATTAGTTAACATATCTTAAGGATGAATTGAGGATGCAAACCTAGTCAATTGGACGACAATGGTGACGATAATGGCAAGCTCTGGTTCCGGCTGCTGCTGGCACCGACTACTGACGTTGGCTTTGGCTTCGGCAGTAGGACTGCTAGCACATGCTTCTGGTGGCTGGACGAGAGGACCAGTGAGAGGAGGACCGGCCAGAGGAGAGGACCAACGATGACGGCGAGCTCCAGGAACGGCGAGCTCCATGAACGGTGGCAAGCTCCACGGTGGCGGAGAGCTCCATGAATGGCGGCGGTGGCGGTAGCAGTAGCAGCAATGGCAGTAGCAGCAACAACGATGGTAGCAGCGGAATCGCCAATCACCAGAGGGGTTTAGTCGGGATGAAAGAAAGAATGCGGGAAGGGGAAGGGGAGGAAATTTCGCCGTTCTTAAGTTGGACATAGGAATCAGTTATAAAAAAACCGATGTCTAAAGAGATATTTGTCGTCGGTCCTACTAAAAATTGACACCTATGTACAACCATAGTCGTCAGTTTCATAATAAAACACCGACGTCTATCCACATATGACGAATTTTTTTTTTTTGAGTTACAACCATAGTCGTCGGTTTCTATCTAAAACCGACGCTAATTGGGTAATTTGGGGGGAAAAGTTTTTCACAGGGATAACACGTGAACACAAATTAGTGTCGGTTCGTGTACTAAAACCGACGATAAAATGGGGATGAAAATTTGCCTCATGAAAGAACGTTAGTCGTCGGTTACCTGCTAAACATCCGACGTCGTATATGTAATTTTGGAGGTAAATTTTTTTCACTGAAAAAATTATATTTCGCGGGTGATTTTAGACGTCGGTTGATTAACGCCTAACCGGCGCTAAATAAAAAGCGATACCCGTGTCTTATGAAAATTGGTCGGTCTTCACATATATGTGTCAGTTTGTATTTGCAGTCGACGTCGTAGTGTAATGGTGTCAGTTTTTTGGTTTCAACCGACGCTAGTAAATGTGACATTATACGTCATTTCTATAGTAGTGTAGGCACTACTGAGAATGGTCGATGTCGAGGTAATGCCTGTGTTGTACATGCAGGTGCCAAGGGCGGCGCCTAGGCGGCCCAAGCCCCGTCCCAATCTGGCCGTCCAGAAGTAATACACGTAACTAAGATTTAAATTTTACTGATTTCTATGTACAGATTAGTATTTACTTTTATACTGATTTGTATTTACTTATCTACTGATTTGTATTTACTTATCTACTGATTTGTATATACTTATCTACTGATTTGTATTCATGTATCTACTGATTTGTATTTGCTTATCTATTGATTTGTATTTCCTTATCTACTGATTTGAATTTACTTATTTACTGATTTAAATTTACTTATCTACTAATTTAAATTTAGGTATCTATTGATTTGTATTTATGTATCTACTGATTTGCATTTACTTATCTACTAATATGTATTTACTTACCTACTGGTTTGAATTTACTTATCTACTGATTTGTATTTACTTATCTACTAATTTGTTCATCAACTGATTTTTGATTCATCAAATTATTTAAATTTAGGGCTTTGTATTTGTTCATCTACTTTTTAAAAATATTTAATCATCTACTGATTTATATTTGTTTATCAACCGAGTTATACTTTTTTATCTAATTCTTTGTATTTGTTTATCTACTAATTAGTATTTATTTATCTGATGCTTTGAGTTTACTTATCTAATGCATTAAATTTTTTATCTACTGATTTATATTTACTTATCTAATGCTTTATATTTATTTATGTACTGATTTGTATTTACTTATCTAATGTTTTGAATTTTTTAATCTAATGACTTATATTTACTTATCTATTGATTTGTATTTATTTATCTACTAATTAGTATTTACTTATCTACTAATTAGTATTTACTTATCTACTGATTTGTATTTATTATCTACTGTTTTTTATTTAATTATCTACTGATTAATATTAATGTACTAATGTACTGTTTTAACTTATCTACTATTTGCCTTTATTAATATACTATTTTGTTTTATAAATGTACTGCCTCATGAATAGAAATGCAAATATAGTTAACATTTGTGATTTCTCATTTATGAGTAATCAATTTGTGATTAACTCAAATTGGCTTTACAAAAGCCCAATAAAGGAAAATGGCAAATATCTATTAAAAAGTACTACGAATTCAAGTTTTTGAATGTACTATTTTTATTATATATGCAATTTAGATATATCTTAATATATATATTAAAATAAAATATATACGTAAACGCCTAGAAATGCCCGGGCCTCCGTCAGGGCGCCTAGGCTGCCTAGGTGTTCATATGGAATGCCTAGTCATCTGGCCGCCTATACAACCATGGACAATGCTTGAAGATCCTCAGAGCGCACGAGAGCACCAGGCTAAAGCCACCTCCATGGAGCACACCATCTCAAGGGGACAAACCCACAACGAACGTCCTACAAACATGAGAAGGACACCACAAGCATAGAAGAAAATGTCCGATTTCGATGCCTTCTTGGCCGACCATAAAATTTTTTTTTTGACAAATTTCAATAGAAATTTTGATAAATGTGTTCCTGGAATTTCGACTGCAAAATCAAAGAATTAATTTTTAAAATTTTACCAGAATGATCTACAAGTGTAAATCTACTCAAATATGTAATAATATTTTATATTGGATATCTGGGGGTGGGGTCTCTTCATTTGTGAGTGAATGACCCCGAGCTGTTTCGATGGAAATTTTGATGTCAATTTTCAAAGGTGAAATCAATAAATTAAGTCACTACAGTTTGCAAGCACAATATATAGATTAAAGACAAACTATACAAAAATATATGCTCTAGGTAGTACATAATATATGAAATAATAAAAAGGTATCGATAATATGCGTGCTACAAGAGTTTCGACAGTCCATTTTGATGTCTGATTGCCACCAAAATAGAAAAAATTGCCGAAATTTCAACAATTTTGATAGAATTTTAAACATCCACCACAAGGTTTCCTTGAGAAGTAGTGAAATCTCAAGGAAGATGTTGGGCTAGCATGGCAAGAGCTTGACTCGTCGTCCCAATCTAAGAGGGTCACTCTCCTTCCCATCTTAGCCCCTTAGGGGAGAAGAGGCCAAGAGCAACCGGCTCAATCCCAGCATAGCATAGCATGGGGACGACAGCCACTATCCAGATTCAGAGGGATTTGGACACACCAACATCAGAGAGGCAAATAGTTGCCACGAACATCTCGAGGGGGTTACAAACAAACCATCAGGAACATAGGCGACCACTGAACCCACCAAGCAACGTATGTATGTCGGGTCTGAGGGGATCTGGCTTTGATGGCGTCAAGGGTAGAAGGGGGAAGTCCATCGGGCGGAAATCATCAAGGAGCCTTCATACAAGGGCCAAGTTCAAGACCCAACCTTGAACCAAAGAGCCTAACGAGTAGACAACAAGCAGATCGAGTTGGGAAAAGGAGAACACAAAGGATCATGGAGGGAGGCTAGGAAGAAATATGAGGGCTAAGTAACAAGACTTGGGTGAGGAGGCACTGGAGAGTGCACTCCTCCCCCAATGAGAAGCCCACTTGGAATCCTAGAGAGAGGCTAGAGCGAGTTTAGAGAGAGAGATTGCAACCTACCAGATATATCAAGTTTGGTTGAAGATATATGAAAATAAAATTGTCCAAGGAAGGGTACTCTTGGTGTCAATTTATATATGACATATAGAATGGTTATTAAGGTAAATACTCAACCCAATTCAAGGAATTGTCCTTGGGAGTTGAGAGAACTATATCATCCTTGTTAAACCTCGTTATCTTCTTTCCATTTTCCCCAATCCAATTATTAAAATGTCTTTCCCAATGGGGTTCACTCTCAACCCAAAACTCATAATCCACTTAGACCAAAAATTTATAAGAACAATCATTTTTAAATTTGGTATAACAATGTCCTTTTGAGTATTTCACAAAATTCCCTCCACTATTTATTCAATTACAATATATCATGAGTTTTCACTATAACAGCTGAATGACTTTTAAAATAGTACCAACACAACATCTCTTAATTTTATGCCTATGCTGATAAAATGCCTAAATTTACAACTTGCAAGATATGAAGAATATATTCCGTAAAAATTTTTTCACAACCTTCTTACCTAAATTTGTTAGAACAGTTCGTCCTTTTGATAATTTCACATACATTTTTTTCCGGAAAGTAGGTACACCGTATGCGCTCGGCTATGATGGTGCACATAGTATATGTGGAATGCAGGTACATATGTGGGGAATGTGTAGTTTTGTATTTTTTTTAATAAATTCAATTATGTATGAGCATATCATTCATATATAGAAAATACAAATGTCACAATTATATATTTTAATATGTTAACAATTAGGGTATGCATGTAGAGTATGTTATATGCATGGAGCAAGACGTCAATTTCGACAAGTATGAAAGTGGAAGTTTGTGTGAACTTCAAGGAAACTTCAAGGAAGTTGCAGAGTAAAACTTTGACATGTGAGGGAGTTCGACACAAAGCATCAAATTTATATAGACAGTAATCCATGTATGTTCTTTGATACTAAATTTTTAAATTCTTATATGGTGAATGGTGATCTATATTTGCATAATGCACAGTAGATATAAATGTCATATTTATAAAAACACAAGTATCATTTCCAAAATTTGAATTGCAAAAGAAGGTGAAATGGTGTTAAGTCTACATAAAATGTTGTAAAATTAGTGGTAGATCTAGTAGAGAGGGATCTACTCTTTCGCTACAGAAATCTTGAATACGGTTACCTCAAGGTCAAAAACATTTTCCTAGCAAGTGTCTCTAAGCCTTCACTATGTGTGGTATGACAACTACTACAATCATGACAAGATGTGTTTTTTGAGCTAGTTTAGGCTGAAATCGTTGACAATGTCGAGGACATTGACAAGTAGACCAAAAGATGCATATGGAAGTTTACCAGATTTCGATGTTGACGACCACATACATGAACAACATCAAGGATTAATCGTCAAAGTGTGCCCAATGACATGTGTTGAGTGTAGTGATTTCAGGTCAAAGAATCACACTCACCACCATCACTGTGAGTACTGATTGTGACTACCATGTCATGGTTCCATGTGTCAAACTCACGGTGGGTCTGTCTGGTACACTTGTTCTCTAACAAGTACCTATGTGTTTGGTTTGATATCTCTATATCATGACTAATGAGATTCTGTCATCAACCAACACCACAATCTATTCTTGTGTGTCATTGCTGTCTATCTACCTTCCATAATGACATCCGACTAGGGACATAACAAGAATGTACAAACTCTTAGCATCCGTATGATCTCATCGTTCAGGTCCTGAACCTGAAGGCATACATCATTGAGTACGGTCATTCTCTAGACATTCAATCTGTTCTATCACTATCTCATATGACTGAACCAGAAAGAATTGGAAGCTTGCCTTTGATGTTTATCAAATCAATCTTAATGTATCCCACCAATCATCCCATGATTGGCTCTTAGGGCATACATACCAATAGACTCCCACTTGCACTGCTAGCCAATCACCCTTGAATCATATTCATGGTGATCTTCAAACATGTCCCACATGTTACTGTGCTCTAGTGCGAACATAGTGAGTTATGGCAACACCTTGCCAAAGTCAGTATAAATTGCATGTCTCACATCTCTTTGCTGTACGTCACACGTATGAGATGGAGTTTCCATAATATGAGATCTAGTATTCCTTTACTAACCTTTTATCCACATTGCATGATCAATGATTCCATACTTGTCATCAATGAGCGGAATATCTATAAGTTCATCTCATGAACTTCCAGACCCATATAGTATCCACTGCTGTTCTCTAACACACGGATACTCGACATTTCCTTTTAAATGGTTTCATTGGAACCCTTCCAATTATCAACAAACTTTCACTTTTATATATCCTATATATATTTTGCGATTAATTTTCTATCCTTTTCGAAAGTTCGCATCAATGTAACTCTTTACATAGAACTCTTCCTTATCTCCATAGAACTAGTACTTCTCAAGTACTTATCAAGTTCTTATGGTTTCCAGTAACCCTTACTGGAAGTAGACATACATCCACTCGTCATGTCTCACATACGAGTTATTAGGATGAGAACATCATATTGCCATGTCCTACATACAAGATGATGAATGCATTTTGTTATTGCCATGTCTATACATGCAAGATAACGGGATGATTACATACATGATAGATCCATATCTATTCTTAGTGTTCCCATTCTTCATAAGAATTGGACACTTGGCCTTGGGATACTAACTCCATATAATATGGATAGGTTTTCTCCCACTGAATCTGTGCACACTGAACCCTTCAGTACAGATTGCCAATGTATGCTTTCCTTTTTTAGGTCAAGAGGTTTTCGAGAACTATCTCTATAGATCTCTATTCCTATCACATAGGAAATGTCTCTATCTTCCTTAAAGATAATTTCCACTTTAGATTTCCATTCTAGAACATTTCCATTTCACATCAATATGTGGAATGTGAATACACTCCCACTAAATCACATATCCCTTCTTTATCTTTGACATATTAGTCAAACCCTTTGACTATATCTTCAAAGTGAAGATCCAATTCTTAGTTTCTTGTACTCAATCAATCACATTGATTAGTCCATTGTAACTTATAGACTTCATTTGCATTAGTGGATTCATAAACCTTATAGGTTGTGTCACGTACACATCCTTGTTTTATTCCTCATAGGAATGCGATTTTAGTATCCATATGCCAAATGTCTTAGTCATTAAGTTGCAATCAACAAGCATCATCCTTCTCAAAATGTTATCCATGTGTCTTAACACTTAAGACTCATTTGCACTTATGAATTTCATCCAATGGGTGCTACCATCAAGGTCATACCTTATGCTTCACATGGATGTCATTTAGGATGTAATGGTCATAAACCATAACTCAAAATTCGCTTCCTCTCATTCATCTAGATAGTTGACTCATCACATGACCAACTCATCATATAGATGATCGAGATGTATCTATCAAGGATATAAGAACTCACAACCTTTGTGATTCTTAATGTCCTTTATTAGTGTAGGGTATTCTTTATTTAAGAAGAATTTAGTTATTTGATAATCATTCTCTAACTCCTTAGAGTATGATTCCCTTTTTGATTTAGACATCACTATGCCTTAATCATGAGCTCACTATGATACACTATCATAATCACTCATAAGGATCTCAAACATTTTGGTCTAAGTATTTCATTCATTGATCTCATCAAGAATTAACACTTTACCAAATTCGTACTTCATCTATGATATTCCTGAACACTTCAAGATATTCATATTGGTATTTCTTCAAACACCATTTGAAGTACTAGCATTCGCTCCAATAGGTATGTAAATACATCACATGTATTATACCTATTTGGATAATCATTCTCCCACTACCATTAGTGAAGATTGATTAATCATGTCCAAGAGATTCATGTCTCTTAGTGGTTCTCTAACCAAAAGAGTCTAGATTTATCCATCACATGGAAACTAGAAATGAATTTCTCATGATTGATACTAATTTGATTGTTTGAGTTATCAATAACTTTAGGTATCATTTTATCTTATGCATACTATGTATCACAAGATAAACAAGGCATTGCCACAAAGATCATATCTTTATAATTGAAACATCAACTTTATTAATTGCCATCATTGTCATACAATATGAAAAAAATAAAGTGTTTCTATCTATTGGCAATATATGAAATAGCAGTTCTCAACTCTATTTCGTGTCCTTTAGGTTGAAATAAACTGAAAGATACTCCTATCTATGACAGCAACACTTGATCCAATGATGGATACTTCTTTCTTGGTCCTTTCACAAAGGCCATCACTTCTTTGCGGATCTTGGATATCATATGTGATAGATCCATATCTTGGTATCATATACCTCAGATAAAGAAGCGGTTCATTTCATGATACCTTAGGTGGAGATCTCCATCCCCTCCTTCATCTTCTTTTGTTCTTCCAGATATAGAGGGAAATTCCCTCATACACCCTTTCCCCATGTGCCTTGAGGCTGAAGACGGCTTGGGTTGCTGGCTAGCATCAGAACACTTCTTTTCTTTGCCCTTTTCCTTGCCCTTAAGAATTACCTTTTCTTTGATCACATCAAAGATTATGGTTTGTCTTTCTTCATCTTTGCCTCTACTATCCTCAACATGTCCAACAACTCTGTCAACTCTTGTCAAAGTTGTTCATATTGTAGCTTATCATGAATTGTATGATTCTCACAACATTTGTAGTATCATACCAATAGCCAACTCTTGGCTTAGAGGGAATCCTTCTTAGTCAGATTTTCTACATACCCAATCACATTGAGTGTGTGAATACCTTAATGGATGTCCTTCTGTCATGACATACTAGGACAGTGTCCTTGAGACATCATATGTCTCATGTTGTCTCTGCAACTCATAGTTCAGAGAACACAACATCAAGCACTCCTCATCAATGTCATCCTCGGTATGCTTCCATAAGCATACTTTCAGCCATTGATGTGGTGGGATTGAGTTCATCTGGTCTTGGTATAACTAGGACTTAGAGCTTTCGCTCTTTGATTGAGAACACTTCTCATCATCCTAACCAGTCGTGGAATTATTCCCATTTAATTTGTTGGTCTCAAATACCGATCACAAATAAAGTGATTATTGTTGATTAACCATTTATTTAACAAAAGGAAATATATGCAATTTTAGTCCAAAACTCCTTTTGACTTATTTGATTGATTTGAAAAGTTGACGATATAATTAGGCCTTTAATTAATTACTGCTCCCACTATTTTAGTTCAAATTGATAGCCCTCACCATCAATTCAGAAGATTGCAGCGTACAACCTTCTAGTGGGCAAGATCCTGAAATCCTCTAAGTCATGGACCAGCTTGGGCTGTCACCCACAACTTAGATCTCTCAGGTAGGCAACTCTTGCCAATTGCATCATATGCAACTCTTGATAAGATGTCATATGCAACTCCTTGCCATGATCATCTGCATGCCTCAAGGTGCTAGATCCTATCTAGGTCACCTTGTTAAGTCCGACCCAAAGCAAACACAATGAATATGCACCCTGCTTGGGCAGACCCACATATCCATCCTTCATGCTTCCATGAGAGAGACGGTGCACCACGCTTGGGCGTGCCCACACTTGGTCGATCAAGATTTTCACGTGTGTCACATTTGGAAGGCATATAAAACTTAATATTTTAATGAGGGATTTGGTTTTTATATAGATATACATATCCAATCACCACAATACATAGTACATATCATATACATGCTATATCCCATAGAAAACATGCAAAACGATAAAAGCGATGATTATGGCCATCCTAATGTGATTCCTCGAGCCAAGAGGAATCACGGTCATCTAGGTCTACATCACATGCAACCTGTACAAGATGAACTCTGTACTTTGCCTTTCTGGGTTTGATCAATTCATCACATGAATGATCGGCTCGCCATCAGACTGGTCGGCTGGGTGCCACCAGCCGATCGGTTGGCTCCTCCAACCGATCGGTTCGCCTGGTCGTCGTGCATCTCATCATGGCCGCCACCCGCTCGTCTTGTTCCTCGAACCGGTCATCAACCGATCGGCTCACACCTTGAACCGATCGTCTGGAACGTCAACAGATCGATTCACGCCTTGAACCGATCGTCTCGGCTGTCTTCAGGATGTCCTCCGTTCTTTGACATAACAAGAAATAAAATTCTATCCTATTTTACATTGTAAAAAGAGAAACCTCGAGTTACATTCGAGGGGAGCAAAGGTAGGAAAGAAATCTCGAATTATTTCGAGTTACATCAGGAATAGGAGAAGGAAGATCGGTGCACAGACCGAGATGCAAGCAACCACATACAACCAAACACAGATAGGGTTTATTGGCCATAACCATGCTATACATCCACCACAAAACTCGTTTAAGGGCGACACGTATCGAGTGCATTCATAATACATATCATATATGTAAATTGGGATTTGTGGATTTAGGATTGGACATGCATAAAGGCAATTTTATTCACATCGTATGCAACAAATAAAGGTGACAAACCAAAATCGATCATATCAATAATCCTAAAGTATAGAGCAGTTGCGTGGCTCTGATACCACTGTTGGGTTTTAGGGGAGGCAGAGAAGGCAGCGGAAACAAAAATTTTCCTCCCCAAACCCAAAACAAGGAAACACGTCAACGTCTATACAATAGGAAAGGATGGTTTATGGAACCATACCTTGTCCCGAGGCTTTCTCGACGACAATACCTCGTGCCTTGCGCGGTCTTCACCTCTGGTCTTGGACGGTGTCTGTGTAGCTCTTGGTCGCACCGGGACTGACGACTCCTGGTCTCACCGGGACTGTCGGGATTGACAGTTGTCCTCCGAGCGGCAAAAATCTCCCGCCTCTGAAGTAGTCCACACAGACCACCTGGAACTCCAATCTCCTTGTCCCACAAGGAATTGGAAGGAGTCACACCCTCCTATCAACGTACTAGTCGCCAACACACTCTCCTGCCACCAGTCGCTTTCTACAGTTGTCTTTCCCTTACTGTGCCTCCCTTATCGGGTAGCACTTACTTGGGCTCTCTCTTGGTTACCAAAACTAGAGAGAACGACAACTTCACAGAGCAACTGTTTGCACTGAGTTGTTTTTTGAGAAGCCCCCAATACCC
Source organism: Alisma plantago-aquatica (assembly GCA_963693085.1). Taxonomy (NCBI): domain Eukaryota; kingdom Viridiplantae; phylum Streptophyta; class Magnoliopsida; order Alismatales; family Alismataceae; genus Alisma; species Alisma plantago-aquatica. The sequence goes on from OY856414.1 coordinate 757,794,591, forward strand.
CTATATATAGGAGGGTCACGGGATAGGGTTCTCCATCCCGGTCAATGCGGGACAAAAAGCAGGAGTAGAAGGGTACGAGATTTTCCACAAAAACAATCAACTCGCAACCTGAACCGATCGTTTCATTTCTGAAACGGTCGGTTGGGGATCTGAGCCGGTCAGTTGACACCTCAACCGATCAGTTGGGACACCTCAACCGGTCGGTTCATTTCTGAACCGTTCGGTTCGTGGTCCTGGTGAGTTCCGGATTGACTTTCCATCTTTTATTTCTAATTGGTATCAAATACCAATCCTTGTTCCAATCAAATTGGGCAAGTGAAACAAAAGGAAAATTCTCACCAATCCTACTTTCCCAACTTGCTCGGTTGCATCAGTTGAACCGATCGTTTCAACACTTGAAGCAATCATTTCACCCTGTCCATGAGCCGATCGACTCACAACCTGATCCGATCGGTTCACCAAGATGAGCCGATCGGTTCATCAAATGAGCCGATCGGTTGGGAGTGCAGATTGTGCAGAATCAGTCAATTGTAGTTTCAATCAATCCAATACTCTAATCAATCTGTCCAATACTTTGAACACTATGATTTTGAGTTATCAATTAATTGAGTGTTTAATTGAACTACTAAACTCCTTTAGTAATCAATATAAACATTGTTTGTGGACAAAACACCTTTTCCAGGTTAAATCCTATGTGTGTGACCCTGCAGGTCCATTTCACGTTGGCAGTGAAAGTCCATAACACTTATGACTTCACAAGCAAAGAGCGGTGCCTAGTCACACATCAGTGCTACCCAAGTGAAATAGAAAGTTGGAGAACAACTTTCAATCCTACAATCCGTGAATGGTGTTACAGTGAATGTATAATTCCTTTGTCACTGATATCCCGAATGAACTCGAGGCATGGAACAGTCATCCTGTCAACGTTCATTCACTTTCTTGATCTCAGAGTAGATTGGAAGAGATATGTATGACATCAATATCACATACCGATTCACACATGCGTGCGCACGCCTATTTCAATCCTACTCATCAAGTGGCCTTGGATATCATACTCCCTCAGGAGGGACAAATCCCATATCTATCACTCACCCCTCAAAAGCCCCATGTGTCAAAGCCACCCAATCATCACCTTTATAACAACCCATGTTTAAGGACTGCGTTTGATGATTTCAAAGTGTTCCCAACGACATGTGTTGAGTGTAGTGATTTCAGGTCAAAGAATCACACTCACCACCATCACTGTGAGTACTGACTGTGACTACCATGTCATGGTTCCATGTGTCAAACTCACGGTGGGTCTGTCTGGTACACTTGTTCTCTAACAAGTACCTATGTGTTTGGTTTGATATCTCTATATCATGACTAATGAGATTCTGTCATCAACCAACACCACAATCTAGTCTTGTGTGTCATTGCTGTCTATATACCTTCCACAATGACATCCGACTAGGGACATAAAAAGAATGTACAAACTCTTAGCATCTGTATGATCTCATCGTTCAGGTTCTGAACCTGAAGGCATACGTCATTGAGTACTGTCATTCTCTAGACATTCAATATGTTCTATCACTATCTCATATGACTAAACCAGAAAGAATTGGAAGCTTGCCTTTGATGCTTATCAAATCAATCTTAATGTATCCCACCAATCATCCCATGATTGGCTCTCAGGGCATACATACCAACATGGCAGTGGTTCCCGGTGACCTCCAGTCCTTAGGGAGGAGGAGATAAACCCCCATGGTCGGCTGCAGTCGATGGCAGCATGAGGGTTCGCGGGTAGGAGACGAACAAGTGAAGTTTGGACAAAAATACCCTCTAAAGTGTAATGAGGTAGGACATCACGCGAGGGGAAAAGTCGACCTTTTGTTATGTTTTGAGTTGGCTCGGCTAGAGCTGGAGAGCAAGGCATGCTTTAGCTGACGTGTCAGCCTCTCATTGGCTTTGGTAAATAATTTCTTACAAAAATCGTATCTAATTAATGGTAGCTCGGATGGATGCATATAATATATGGATTTTGCTCAGAAAAATGCGAGGAATCCATTAAAAATAGATTTAGATCCTAATTCTACTTGCAATTAAAAAAGTATGTAAAGATGCTAGCTTTAATGGTTTAATTCATGAAAAACCCTAATCAATAATGATTAATGAATTAGGAAGGGTTATTTGAATGTTTAAAGTTGATATTAACCTGCTGTTTATAAAAGGGCAAATTAGATCTAAAAAGATGATCTTTATGTGTAGTTTAATTTATTTAGGGTTCCATGTACATGAATATGCTTTAATGGGCCTTGAAACCCTAAGGTTAGTCATTGTGACTCTTAATGGCTTTAATTATTCAAATTCACGAATAAAGCTGAGATATGATGGTTCTAAGCTATTTTGAGTATAAAGGTTCCTAATTGTGGATAAATACCCTTTATATGGTAATTAGGGTTTTCTAATGGATAAAGGTGGAATTAATGATAAATAGAGTTCATGCGTGAATTAGACCATAATGAACTAAGAATTGTGAATTTGAAAGGAACCAAAGATGATAATTGGGCCTAATGATCTTGTCATGAATTAAAAGGATAAAAATGGTAGTTTTAATGTAAAAGAGGCATAATGGACTTAATTGATGTTTAATTGTGCCTTTAATCCGAAATTAAGGTTATATGTTGTTAAAAGGTAGCCTTAATATCTTTCATGAGGAATAGATGAGATAATTAGAGTTTGTGTGTAATTGCATAAAATTAGGGTTTAAAATAGTATAAATGAAGTGAAACCCTAATTGTAATGGAAACCCTAAAAGTGGACTAGAAACCCTAGGAAGCGAGCTAGGTTTAATAGATCTTGATGGCATGATCAATGATAGGAAATTGTATGCATATTTCAGGATCTCTTTGTGTGCTTGCTTGCCTATTGGATTTCTTGCATTGATTGGATTAATTCTCTCTCAAATCAGCCTGATAGATATGTGGTTAATTATGGTTAATCACATTAGTTTCCCGAAGATTTTCTGGATGATTCATCGCATTGAATGCAACCTATCAATTTGGATGTTCATACTTGCAAGTCATAAAGTCACTATGATTATCACAATAATAATAGAAGTGTGTATTCTTGCACTAACATGCCACCCTGATGGATGATGCCAAAAGGTCAAGCCCAGGAGGGAAGACCAATGGGCACCATGAGTGGTGACCCCAGACACCAAGCTCAGGATTGAGAAGGTGGTCTTTATAGAATGACTAATGGGCACTATGAGAAGGTGACCCCAGGCACCAAGCTCAGGATTGAGACGGTGACCTTCAGTCATTGGCAAAAGAGAAACCCTAAGGTGGGTATGCCAGGGTTAGGGCAAAAATGGTGGAGAATGTCACACTGAAAGCGTAATTTGGCTTGTTAATTAACTTGATTGTGATATTTAGATTGTTAGCCATATCTAAAAAATTTTGGTTGTCCCCACATACCGACATATTCCTATATGCTGACCGACATTTTGTTTGTCAGTGTTTTAGGTACAAATTGAAAAGGACAAACAGTAAAGTGGCATATTGTGAAATTAAGAAATAAAGTGCAAGGAGGATTAGTTAGAATAGAGTCCAGATGTGGATAGAAGTTAGATATCCAAGTTTTTTTGAAAAAGGTATGCAAAGTTTTATTTTATTCCAGCATTCAGTATAGTTTGGTAGAATTTTATAATTATTACTGATTATTTGTCGAACCTATGATCCTGTTAATTGGGATAACGTCTATGACCTTAAGGTCTCCCTTAATTGGTGGATACCGGGAGGCAAGGTCGTTACAACTTTGGTATCATAGTGAGGTTGAGTGCGTAGTTACTCTAAGTCAAGGTCAGGGGATGATAAGAGACCAATAGGATTAGGACACTGGTATTTTCTTTCTAACTGCAATTTTCTAACAGGAAGTGTTCTGTTATACTATTGCAGATGGCAAGAAGAGGACATGGTCATGAGGACCAAGCTGAGAGCCACATTGGACCTGATCCTCAAGTGATGGGTCCAGGTGGTGGAGATGATGTGGATGAGGCATCAAGGATGTACAAGATGTTTCTTGAGACCAAGGAAAAAGTATAAGATCAAGAGGCGAGCTTCTACCTCGAGTAGCAAGGATCTGATGAGATCCTATGAGTTGGTTAAGAAGCTTGGAGGTATCGAGTTTGTTGGAACTATGGACTATGTAGTGGAAGATGAATGGCTGAGACAGTTAGAGAAAGTGTTCCATCTGATGGAGATGTATGAGGAAATACAAATCAATCATGTAGTTTATTTGTTGAAGGGTGATGCAGAGCTCTGGTGGCATGGAGTGGAAGATAAAAGGAGGAACACGGTACTGACTTGGAAGAATTTCGTTGATGAATTCCATCTTAAGTGCTACCCAGCTACCTTTTTGAGTGAGAAGATAAGACAACTACAGAACATCAGACAAGGGAATATGTCAGTTAGAGAGTACGAGGCATACTTCACTAGGTTGGTAAATTTCTGCCCGTAGCTCATCCCAAACGATGTGGAAAAGTGTAGAAGATTCTAGGATGGATTGAGGCCCAAAATCTGGCATACTGTATCTGTAGTTGGCCAAAGAAAAAGTGAGAACTTTGGAGAGTTTCTTGAGGCAGCAAGACGTATAGAGGAGTCTGTGAACGCTGATAAGTACTATGAGAATAGAAAGAGACCTGAAGACTTTGGAAGAGGACAAGTTAGTAGTGGACACTGAGGATGTGGTGGTGGTTTCTTCTCAAAGCTTGGACATGGATTTGGCTATTTCAGTAAACAAGGATCTAAAGATGTGATATCTTCTCAGAGTAGGGGAAGATCCAGTCCAGGGAGATGGATCAACACATCTAGAGGAAGGTCTTCTGGATCATCAATTTCAGTGACAGGTCTGCCAATGAGAGATATCGAGGTGTGATATCTGTGGGAAGCCACACTTCGGTCAGTGTTGGGGTACAGATTTTTAGGATTGTCACAACTGCGGGCAGGTGGGACACTTTAGAAGGCAATGTCCTTAGCTTCAGCAAGTAGTAACACAGGGTTCCCAGTCACAATATCAGAACATTTCGAGACAGGCTCCAGCCGAAGAAGTAAGTTCTTTAGTGGCTTCAGGTTCCTGAGGTGGAGTAGCACCTAGTGGAAGGGAAGGACAACGAGGACATTGTGGGAGAGGAAGAGCTTCAGGACGCTTCTTCTCTCTGACACAACAAGAAGGTATTGTTTCTTCTCTAGTAATTACAGGAGAAATGGTTTTCTTTAATAGTATTTCAGTTACAGTTTTGATAGATTCGGGTGCTACTCACTCATTTATATAGCATTATTTAGCTTGTGAGTTTAACTTGTTAACCCAGGAGTTATCGTTTGAGTTGTTGTTGAGGGTTCTGTTAGGTGAACCGATAGTGTTGACGGAGTTTTGTCCCCAATGTTTGTTAACCTTTGGTGGTTACACCATTGCGGTTAATTTTATACCCATAAATTTTAACTCTTTTCAAATTATCTTGGGTATGGATTGCTTAGAGACGTATCGAGTTCAACTCGACTATTGGAAGAAGGAGGATGTCTTTCAACAAGGGCATATTTTCTTGTGTCTTTTTTGGAGACAGGAATGTTTTGCCTACGTGTATCATATCAGCCGCTGTAGCTAATAAGATGTTGCAGAGAAGTTGTGAGACGTTCTTGGCACATGTAGTGGATACTAGAGAAGAGAAGAACAAAGTTAGCATATGGGATGTGCCAGTGGTCTGTGAGTTCCTAGATATTTTCCTAGATGAGTTCCCAGGTCTACCTCCCGAAAGAGAAATAGACTTTGAGATCCAAGTGTTGCCAGGTAGTCACCCTGTAGCGCTGCCAGCCTACAGAATGGCACCTGCAGAGTTGAAGGAACTAAAAATCTAGTTACAGAAGTTATTGGATAAGGGTTTCATTCGACCTAGTTCTTCGCCACGGGGAGCTCCAGTCTTGTTTGTGAAAAAGAAAGATGGTACTATAAGGTTATGTATAGATTACAGACAGTTGAATAAGATCACTATCTAGAATAAGTACCCATTTCCAAGAATAGATGATCTGTTTGATCAGTTGTGTGGAGCGACGATCTTTTCTAAGATAGACCTGAGATATGGATATCATCAGTTGAGGATAAAGGCATCAGATATTCCTAAGTCGGCTTTCAGAACAAGATACAAGTATTATGAGTTTCTGGTCATGTCATTTGGACTGACTAATGTCCCAACAACTTTCATGGATATGATGAACCAGATTTTCAAACCATTCTTGGATCAGTTCATATTGGTTTTCATAGATGACATTCTGATCTATTCCATAGATGATGAGTAGCATGAGCAACATCTGAGGATAGCATTACATTTGTTGAGACAACACTAGTTATATGCTAAGTTCAGTAAGTGTGAGTCCTGGTTAGCTAAGGTGTCTTTTCTTAGACATGTCATCTTAGGAGATGGAGTAAGTGTTGACCCTAAGAAAGTCGAATCTATTCTATAGTGGGAGAAACCTAAGACTCCTACTGAGATTAGAAGCTTCTTAGGATTGGCAGGTTACTGTAGGAGGTTCATCCAGAACTTCAGTGTTATAGCATCATCTTTGATATGCTTAACAAGGAAGGGTGCACCATTTGTCTGGTCAGACAACTGTGAGAAAAGTTTTCAGATCTTGAAGAAGAAGTTGACTACAACACTAGTGTTGATCATGCCCAAGGAAGATAAGGGCTACACAGTGTTTTGTGATGCTTCCATGAGAGTTTTAGGCTGTGTGTTGATGCAGGAAGGCAAAGTAGTAGCTTATGCATCTAGACAGCTTAATAAAAATGAGGAGAATTACCCGACACATGATCTGGAGTTAGCTGTAGTAGTTCATGCTCTTAAGACATGGCGTCACTATCTTTATGGTGAGGTGTGCCAAGTGTTTACGGATCATAATAACTTGAAATATATCCTCATCCAGAAGGATTTGAATCTTAGACAGCGGAGATGATTAGAATTGATCAAAGATTATGAAGTGACGATAGATTATCATCTTGGAAAAGCAAATGTGGTAGCAGATGCTCTGAGTAGGAAGTCAAGTTCAACAACTGATGTATTCTCTATGACATGTTTCAGGAGAGTCCTGTTAGTAGAGATGCGTAAGTTGAACTTAGATTTAGGGGTGATAGAATAGAGCGGTTTGATTGCACAGATGCAAGTCAAGCCTACCTTTTATGATCAGATCAAAGAACTACAGCAGAGTGACAGTGAGTTACAATAGATCATGCAAGACATGACAGAGGGAAAAAGACCAGAGTTTAGGTATTCAGATCATGGTTTGTTGTATCAGCATGATAGGTTGTGTGTACCTGGAGACAGTGATTTGAAAGAACATATTCTTGAGGAAGCACATGCATTAATGTACGCTATGCATCCAGGTAACACTAAGATGTACAAAAATCTTAAGGAGTTGTACTGGTGGTCAGGCATGAAGAAAGATGTAGCTGAGTATGTGGCTAGATGCAGTGTGTGCCAGCAGGTTAAGGCTGGGCATCAGAAACCTGTAGGTACTTTGCAATCTTTTCCTATACCAGAGTGGAAGTGGGAACATATCACAATGGATTTTGTGGTAGGGTTGCCCTACCACCTAGAGGTTGTGACTCTATATGTGTGATTGTGGATATACTGACTAAGTCTACTCACTTTCTTCCTATTAAGTCAACCTTTGATGTCTCAAAGTTGGCTAAGATATATGTGGATGAGATAGTTAGGTTGAATAGTATCCCAATTTTGAATAATATCATATAGAGATCCTAAGTTCACATCCAGGTTTTAGAATCATTTGCATCATGCTTTGGGCACAAAGTTAAGATTCAGTACAACTTTTCACCCGTAGACGGATGGTCAGTCAGAGAGGACCATTCAGACTCTTGAGGACATGCTGAGAGCATGTCTTACATTTCTGTGGAAGTTGGGAAGAACACTTGAGCCTTATAGTGTTTGCATACAAAAATAGTCACCATTCTAGTCTTGGTATGGCCCCGTATGAAGCTATATATGGAAGAAAGTGTAGATCACCCGTATGTTGGTACGGGGTGGGTGAAAAAGAGATTCTTGGACCAGAGATAGTGGATTCGACTACAAAAAAGATTACAGTGATCAAAGAACAGTTAAAAGCTACACAGGATAGGCAGAAGAGTTACGCTGAGAAGAGGTGTAGACCTCTTGTATTTGAGGTTGGTGATGAAGTGTATCTGAAAGTTTTACCATGGAAAGGAGTGTTGAGGTTTGGTAAGAGAGGCAAACTGACTCCTAGGTTTATGGGACCATATCTTGTCATTGAGAGGATTGGACCTGCAGCCTATAGGTTGGAGTCACCATCCGAGTTGGCTAATCTACATGATGTGTTTCATGTATCGATGCTAAAGAAGTGTTACCCTAGTACAGAGAAGATAGTGGACCCAGAACCTATACAACTCAGAAAAGATGTGTCCTATGTTGAAGGACCAGTTCAAATAGTTGATCAAAGGATCAAGAAACTCAAGAATCAAGAAATACCATTATGAAAGTTCTGTGGAGGAACCACAACCTAGAGAAAGCCACGTGGGAGCTTGAGTCTGAGATGTATAGCAAGTATCCTTTTCTCTTTTAGGAATTTCGGGATGAAATTCTTATAAGGGAGGGGGATTGTTGTAACCCACATTGAGGTTAGTCAGTAAGTACCTCGATTAGCGTGAAGTACCTTGATTAGTGCTAAGTACCTTGTTAAACATCATGGTTAATCAAGATAAGCTAAGATGTAAATCAATAGTCGAGATTGATTCATCTAATGTAATTAGTGTTAACTACAGTGTTAATCGTTAAGTTAATTACCTAAGATGATTAACCTAGATAAGATGGTTTAGTTGTTGTGTTTATATGTTTTGAGGTTGTAGTGGATCTCGCGCTTGAAATTTTTCAAAAGGAATCACTCGATTTGGACCTCTGAGGTAAAATATATGACATTTTTGAGTTCCTTGGACTGAAGTTGCAATTTATCTATTAATTGGCTATAATTTATTTTCCCTTTCCCCTTTCTTCCTTATCCCATCTCCCCCGATCGACACTCAACATCTTTAAGCGGTGCCCAGCACTCGATCACAACAGCTAGGGAGAGAAAGGTGGCCGATTTTGGGGCTCCTCACCTCCGACCAACAACACCCACCTTCCCTATCTTCTTCCTCCATCCATTCTCCTCTCCTACCTTTCCCTAGCTCATGCCCTACCTGCAGGAGCGACACTGTGCAGTAGCATGACCAGCAGTGCCCGATTGGTGGGCTAGCAGAGGAAGGGTGGGGCATTTTGGCCCCCTTAGCTCCGATCCGTAGGCGCTCCATCGCCCACCATCTTCCTCCTCCTTCCTTTCCCTTTCTCCTTGCTCCATCCGACACCCAACTAGAAAGGGCGGCACCCCTACCTAGCAGCATCAACAGATGTACAAAGCAGCGGCCATGGGTTTCTAGGGCACAAGTTGCAGCACCAAGCAATGCCGTAAAGCTCCGTCCTTGAGGTCCATGCTCGAATTCACAGTCAATAGCCACAACTGGTAGCTAGCCCAGCCCCCTCTTCAACCTGTACATGAAGCAGGTCTGAACCAGGCTGAACCGAGGTTGAAGATGACATGTTGACACCCAAAAACAGGACTCTGGACGTGTTCCAGTTGTATTCGGACATCTCGAACCACAGTGAGTAGAATCTCACTCAACAAGCACAATTTAACTCCAATAAATGAATGATTTCGATTTGATCTATGTTATTGACGGGTGATAGCGCTTACCCAGGTGCCAGGCACTGACGACGTCACCTGACTTTTATTGCGCATTTCACATCTTCACAATTTTCATGATCTTAGTTTATTAACTTATTAGTATGATTTGGACTAGTGGAATTATATGGTTGATCAAAACCTAAATTGCTCAGTTTAAAAGTGGAATATAGTAGCACATGAATCTAGGGTTTATAGTAGCTGTACAGTTTGAGAATAAATCTAGTTTGTACGATTATAGTAGTTTAATAGATGCACGATTTCAAAGAAATGACGATGACATGAAAATGTCAATGGAAACCTAGTTGCACGCTCCCTATTATATTTAATATGCGTGGTTTAGTCTTAACACGAATTGGCACATTTCTCAAGGATATTATTAGATATTCCCAATAATTAATGTTAAATCTTGCCATGACAAGTAATTAACCCCCAATTATGTTATGTGAGGCACAACTTAAGATTAGGGTTGAGGTGCACGTTCTCCAAGAATGTATAGATAAATTACAATTGTTTAATACCTATTGCTCATATGTCTAGTAATTGACTATTATCAGTATATTAAGAAGTTTGATTGCAAGATTCTAGTGTATAAGTGCCAAGTTGACATGTATTCTGTTTATTTAAGAATTTTAATCTGCCCGCAAGTACAATATGTTGATTATTCAATATTTTACACTGGTTTGAATAAACTTCTTTGGAAAATTTAGAATGATATTCATGTTGTGTTATTAAGTTCAAGTAAATAGACATGGTACCATAGAGATACCAAAGTTGAGTATAAGTAAGAGAAATGTCCAATATAGTAAGAGTCTTCTAAGAATAGTAAAATAATAGACTTAAAGGCCCTGACACCGTAGAATCCCTATGTGAGGTTTGTGCCGTAGGGATGAAATGACCTAACCCTGGCAGTGTCCAGTATACGGGGGTCAGATCGTACTAACAGGTGGTACGGGGGACGAAGCCCTAGTAGAAGTCTCCTTAAATTATAGAATGTAGTGTCCAACATCAACCAGAGGGCCTGGTGATACTAGAATATAGAAAAGCCAATAGGTGGTTAGCCAAAAGGTGGCTTGACTCTCCACCTGTGTGCTCAGGTTAGAGGAGGAGTCCAGTTTTACAACATAATAGGTGTGCCGAGGCCAGAGAGCCATTTTTCCTATTGCATACCAGAGAGTAGTCAGACTTAGCTATCCCGAGGTGTCAGCTAAGTCTTGTACGGTGAGATCGTAGTTCAGTATGAGTCTTTATATGTAGAGTATACTGCATATGATCATGGCATAAGCTAAAATATGTTTATATAGGTTTAAAGAGTTTCTTGTAAGTAAGAAAGGTTAAGAAAGATTCGGGTACAATTTCATATCAGTTGTTCTTTTAATGTAATATTTACATTTCCTGTGGCATTTAATTGTAATTGTTAGATCAGCTCAGTTTAGCAATTCCTGCATTTTATTTCAGTTTAATAAATATAAATGAGTTATCTATGATGGTTGGGTGAAATTCTATTCATTGAGCCAGTAGCTCACCAACCTACTGAAATATTTTTCAGGTCAGCGTCAGCACGAGGAAGTTGAAGGATTTTATCATCCAGGCTCTTAGAAGGTAGTTCATAGTTATATAGAGGTCTCTTAGTCCTTTCCCCTTGGTCCTTAGGCATGTAGTGTGGTAGAGAGAGAATGTAATGTAATAAGTAGTTTAGTTTTAGATTATCTGTTGTGCTTTATATTCTGCATGAAAAATGTAATATATCATGAAATTCTGTTTTATTTTCCTAGTAAGGTAAATGGTAAGTTGCTTCCGCAGTTAAATACAATTCAGTGTTAATCAAGTTATAAGATTTTCCTTTAGGTTAATTCTAAGTGATTAAGAAAAGAAAAAGTTGAGTGTGATCTTTGTATTATGTTAAATCCTCAATTTATGCCCTAATCTCATGATTTATGGTAATTGTGAGATCGGGGTGTAACACATACCTTAGTGTACATGGACTCCTCAATGGCCCTCAAGCCATTTCTCAAATTCTAGTGCCTCACTAGTTTCTAGTTCATTGTTAGTTCATCAATTTATGACCAACTCACCGCCATACTGAGTTATAAGATATCATAATATTTTAAGCTCATGGTGCATTCTACTAGAGCTATGAGTCTTGTGATACATAAGGAACTTGAGATTCCACAACTATTTGTGATTCTTCTTGTTTCCAATGTACCTCCTTGCTGACCTCAAACTAGAGTTGTACTTCACTCCCACTGATTCTTTTGGAACTTAGTTATCCTAGTAAAAAACACTTTTGTTGTTAGTCTGGGATTAATGTAGTATACAAAAAATTAACATTTTGTGATTTGTCGATAAATTTTTTCAACAAACTCTTTTCTTGCACAAATTTAATCCATACTATATATCAAGACTTTTCCAATGCCATATCTTATATGGTGTCTAGAAAACCATTTTGGACGGCACATTGTTTTAGTGTAAAGCATGTGTCTAAAAGGAAAATAGAAGATTATATTAAATGATAATCACATCAAGATGTAATCCCTTCTTTTTAATACATCATCATGAATTAGGTGGAGTTGATAGTGATATATTATCATGGTATTTCTAGAAGGTCCTCAAACTATTAAAGTATTTCAACATTGATCGTATCAAAGTGTCAAGATAGTTGTGTACTTCATTCATGATATTCTTGAACACTTCAAGAGATTTATGTTTGTATTTCACTAAATACAAACCATCATATCTACTGAGATCATCAATAAATATAATGAGGTACAAATAACTACCTCTAGCACTTATTCTGAAGGTCTTTGTATATCATAATGCACAAGTCCTAGAAGAATCACTACTACATAAAAGCCTTTTAGCGTCAGTTATTTAAGATCTTTAGTGTCGGTTTTAAAGCGACACCCAAGTGGGCACCGCTAAAGGGGGACACCTTCGGCGTCAGATCCCAACCGATGCCAAAACATTTTTCGCCACTGAAAACGCGCCAGTAAAGGGACTATATGCGTCGTTTGTTTAGTAAAAACCGACACCCAAATGCTTCCCACCATCAAAAACGCACCAGCAAAGGGACTATAGGCGTCAGTTGTTTACTAAAAAACCGCCGCCAAAACTCTTCCCTCCACCAAAAACACGCCAGCAAAGGGATTATAGGCGTCGGTTTTCTAAAAGAAACTGACGCCACATCATATGAACCAACGTCAGTTTAGTGATAATAACTGACGCCATATCCCCTGCCTGCCACCACGGCCGTGCTTCCCAGCACGGCCGTGGTACCTGCTCACATAGACGTCGGTTTTAGGTGAAAAACCGCCGCCGTATAACATAGGTGTCGGTTAAAACCGACACCTATGTTTTGATTTTTTTTTCTGTTAGTCTGCAGACCTACTGTGGCTGGTCGCAGGATGAGAAACCTGCAGTTTAGTTATGAACTGCAGGTTTTACGACATCCATTGATATCAGCCAACAACAGGCCAAAAACCTGCAAAATTAACATGATGGAAAATATTATATATATATGTGATTCACACTCATGTATAAGAACATTTAATTCATATTATTTTTTCATCACACGCATGTAGAAACCAGTAGCATCCTACAGTTCCATTTATTTCATCTCTTTTCACATTCAGACACATGTAGAAACATTCATGTATTGATGATTTGTACACACATATGACAATTCATAAAAATTCATTCACATTCACACAAAATTAATTATGAGAACAAAGTTATTCTTTATTCATCATTGTCATCATTTTCATCATTGTCAGCAAAATCATATTGAAAAATTCCCACTCTTTGCAGGGCTTTTGCCCAATCTTCTCTTACAACATCTAATTCATCTCTCGTATAGGGAGCTTGTACATCGAAACGCTTTGCACCTGTGTTGAATTCCTCAGTTTTAAAGACCTACAAAGAGAATGATGTATATACATAATTATAATAATATATAATAAGATTCATATATTTCATATTATCTAACGAGACTATGTATAATACCTGTTGTATGTTATCGATTTCCAATACAGCATGTTTGATGATTAGGTCCATAAATCACATCACATAGTAGGCACATGCCCAACCGTTGTCTTGTGTAGAACACTATAAATTGAAACATACAAAATATTCAAAAATACAAATAAGCACAGTTCACATAAATAATATATACATTGGAGTCAGGAAATTACTTTCACATTCTCCCAAATGAGTGTCAGATTTTTTTTCCTGGGGACCTTTCCTCCAGCTTTTTTGTACTCTTGTAAAGCCCTATATATGTTAATGTAACACATTAAATTGCATAATTAAATAGTAATGCAGTAACAGATATTAACAGATATAAAAACATAAAATATTTCTCACGAGAATAATGGCCTTTTAATTGCATGTCCATATAATACATCCAACTCACTCCCCACAGGATCTAGATAATAGATGGTGAATGTCTTGAGGACAATAACTAATAACTCCCAATGCTTAGCACTACAGGTAAGAAAGTAGAAAATTAATAACTTAATATCCGCAATAAAAATGTAATTTGCTTAAGTCCAAATTACAAGCAAAGTAAACTTACTCGACATTGATTGGAGCTATTATCACCGTCTTATTATTTTTACCAAAATATTCAAAAGCATCACAGCAGTACGAAGTAACTGAATACGAGTCTGTATCTACAAGACTAATCAAATATGGAACCAAAAATCCCACATGGAAAAACCCAAAATCTGTACATGTCTTGTGTAAGTGGTTGCAAAACATGTATTACGTATGCATTAATATATAAGAAACCAGATTGTCATATATAAAACAAGGTATATGGATGAATAAACTAGATTGCCGTATGCATTAATCTCACCATATCCACAACTCTATCATAGATGTGTTCAGCCATTCATAACTAAACAACTCCAAAATATCTTGTATAAATATGTTGTTTCTGAATGTTTGACCTACATTAATACGTATCCATAACTTCTATTATGTATTCATTAATACGTATATTAAAATTGTATAAATAGATTGTTATCGTATGATTTACCTGCAGCATTCTCCGGAATAGTAACATTTATAGGGCAATTTGGATTATGTTTTCCGATCCATACTCCCACACTCCTACAATTAGGACCTATCGAGGCGTGTAGGTCCCCTAGAAGCCAACTTGGTAGTCGAGGAGGTGGAGGCCAAGATGTAGCGGGTCTCGTCTTTTTGACCTGTATATATAATTTCATATCAATTGACTCATATATATATACACACTAACAAATTAAAGTAATGAAAATTTATCATACAATATCAGTATATAGGACATCCACTTCGGGCCACAATATCACTCCGCCTACTGCCTCAC
Source organism: Alisma plantago-aquatica (assembly GCA_963693085.1). Classification (NCBI taxonomy): domain Eukaryota; kingdom Viridiplantae; phylum Streptophyta; class Magnoliopsida; order Alismatales; family Alismataceae; genus Alisma; species Alisma plantago-aquatica. The sequence continues at coordinate 757,809,717 of OY856414.1, forward strand.
CAAGTGTTTCAGCATCTGGGTGTGCATGAGGCAGTGCAAGATTCGTCCATCCTGGGAGTATATGTATCGGGCTCACACGTACCATGCCATCTGGTACTGGACTCCCATGAAACATGCACCCTTTAAGGGGTGGGTAAGCCGATGCCTCTGCAACGATATATCCTTTACTTTTTAGTCGGCATGACTTCAACCCCAACAAATTTACGTAAACAATGTTATATGCATATATACACAAACATATCATCTTGAACAGACTAGCTATTATATATGCCATAAAAATACTTACAGAGGACATGCTAGGTTGTGGGTCTATAGGATTACTCCCAACCTTTGCAGTAAGAGCATTAGGAGAAGAGAGGTTCGCCACAGGTACTATCTGAGTGGCAGTCTGAGACACCTGCCACTTGTTAATTGCTTCATGGAGTCTTTTATCAAGTACTTCCTCGACTCTCCTATCAATTAAGGAATCTACCTATACATGGATAAAAGAAATGCTAGTTTTTGATTATTGAATTCCCTTTTGCAATAACGTTCTAAAATAAGAATAAGTTACCTCAGCTTGTGAAAATCCCACTTTTGGGACATGTTTGCGCTGGGATGGCCCAAAGAACGCTTTGATGCCCACACCAGTGCCTGCACCCCTTACATGTCCAGGATGCTCTGGGTTACCCAGAGCAACTGTTAGTTCATCCCTTGTGCCCTGAGGGATGAACTTGCCTTCCTTTCTCTGCTCGTGCAGCTCCCGCTAATCACCATCAACAAAAATTCGTAAGTAAACATAAGAATAATCAATATCGATAAATTGCTCTAAAAGTTTGATTTTTACTATTTTTGCAGCCGCCTCAGCGGTTGTGGGCTTCAGTATGTCTCCCTTCTTGTTTTTCCTCCCAGCTATCCACATAATATGACAAGGCAGAGGTGCGGGAGCAGCAGTAGAGGACTCTACAGTTTCCTGAGTAGCAGTAGGCTGAGTAGACTCAGCCTGTAGTCTTTGGCGAATGCCTGCATATCCTCTTGGACCCATTGTGTGGTCGTGCACATTCAGTGCATACCTTGCTCGTTGAGCATCGTTGATAGCCTAGTTAGTTAGCACATTGATTTGGTTAGTAACACTAAAGGTTAATCTTGAATAGGTGAATACATAAAAACATATATTAATTAAATTGGGAGTGGTGCTTAATACCTTGAATTCATCTATTTTTCTTTGGGTAACAAACTCCTCCCATTCTTTGGGGTCCAAGTAGTTCCCTTTCTGTGTGGCTTTCTTCTTCCTATATTTATTTTTCAAAGAGAATACAAACAAAAATTATTAGTGTAGAGTTAGTGAAATACTGACCAATGTCTAGAATTGGAATCAATCAAGAACCTATTCTCAGCATCGCGTATGTAATCTCGGGTGAGATTGGTCCTATAGTTCCTTAGGACCCTCCCACAACATTTCATCACACATTTATGATGCAACTTTTCATCCAGATCAAATATGCTACACAAATTAAATAGAATTTCTATTAACTAGTATCCTAAAAATTAGTAATCTACACAAATAGAATTACAAATAATAATAACTCACGCATAGTTCCTTCCATATGTGGTCTTTCTTCCCCTTAGGAACTTTATGCCATGATTCTAGGATAGGACTGCAATGGCTGCGAGTAAGAACCCCAAGATATGAAACAAATGAGTTGCGGTTCACTCCATATGGATTTCTTGCCTGATCAAAATCCACAGCCAATTTGGGTCCATTGCCCCTTTGATGTATTAACTTGTTCATCATTGTGATGCCCCTCACTTTCTCAATTTTCTTTTGCTGCCCATCAAGTGCTGTAATTTCTTCAGGGGGTACATCACCAACCTAAAATTTGATAAAAAACACACTTACATAATATAATTATAAATAAACATATAGATAGAAACCTCAGGGATATATTCTTAAAACTTACATTGTCAGGTGGTGCAAGCACATCCTCACCCTCACGGTGATCATTAGCACGGTCATCATGGGAATGCTCATCCATCTGAAAGTTCACATTCAAATTATAAATTTCACATTGTAAAGTAACACTAATTGTAAATTTCACATTGTAAAGTACACATTCACATTGTAAAGTAATTCACATTGTAAAGTTCACATTCACATTGTAAAGTTCACATTCACATTGTAAAGTTCACATTCACATTGTAAAGTAATTCGCATTGTAAAGTCCACATTCACATTGTAAAGTTCACATTCAGAAAAATAAAACATAATAAAAATATAAACATCCATGCCTCTAATATTGTGATCTTTTGTCAATTAACAATCCTTCATTATGATCCCCGCGAACATACAAGTCATTGTGATCCCCAGCTTCAATGTTTGGTGGTGTTGGCAACCCAACTGAGAATGGACTGGAGCCATCATACTTATCATAGTACTCTTCTTCATCTATAGGTTCTTCAATGAACTGTCTTTTACCATGAATAACAACCGACCATTTATCATTTACAGGATCATCGATATAAAATACTTGTTTCGCCTGTGATGCCAATATGAATGGTTCACCCTTCTTGCCAATCTTTTCAAAGTTCACTAACGTGAAACCCAATTCATCCACTATAACTCATTTGTTGTTGTCAACCCAATTATATTTAAAGTGCGGAATTCTAAAATCTACATAGTCAAACTCCCATATGTCTTCAATGACACAGTAATATGGCATTTTAGCTTCATGTGGACTTTTATCCTTTGCACTTGCAAAAAACAATGAAGACGCTTGAAGGGTGACCCCGCTATTTTGGTCAACACTCTTATCATCTTGACGCTTTGTGTAATATGAGAAACCATTTATGTCAAACCCTTCATAAGACATAACATTCAATTTTAGTTTAAAGGCGAGGCATTTGATGGTTTCAGTAAGATTATCTGGTGTTTGAGATAGTTGATGTAAGACTTTATCTTCAAACCACTTAATAAATGTCTTGTTATGCTCTCTAGCAAGCCACATTGTATTGGCTCGAGGATATTGTCTCTTGATGAAATTGGTATGTTCCTCGATATAAACATTCACTTCGTCCATGTTGTGTAAAATATACAAGTGACGTTACTCCAACTGCTCACAGCTGATTACTTTCACCCGTGATCCCAAAACTCCTTTGCCAAAATGCTCCTCAATATTCTTGTCATTCACGGGAGCGTCATTACCACTCAGAAAGTCATTGCAAAAATTGATAACCTCTCTCACCGCATAACCCTCAATAATACTCCCTTTAGGCTGATAACGGTTTCGAACATCACCTTTAAAAACGTTCATGTATCATTCAAAGGGATACATCCAATGCAAGAAAACTGGTCCCAACATTTTCACTTCCCTAGTCAAGTGGACAACAAGATGTACAATGATATCAAAGAACGACAGAGGAAAATACATCTCAAGCTGACATATGGTAACAACCACTTCTCGTTGCAAATTATCGAGAGTATCAGGGTCAATAACTTTGCTGCACAGACTGTTGAAAAAGAAACAAAGTCTGGTGATTGCAAACCTTACATGCTTCAGCAATATAGATCTAATTGCCACAGGCAATATTTGTTGCATTTGAGTGTGACAATCATGAGATTTAAGACCTATCAACTTCAGATCTTTCATTGATACCAATGTACGGATGTTGGATGAGTAACCCTGTGGCACCTTAACATTTACCAAGCATTCACAAAATGCTTTCTTCTCCTTTCTAGACAACGTGTAACAAGCGGGAGGTAAGTATGTTCTCCGATCGCTACTAACTACTTCTATTAATTATTTCCTTATTCCCTTTTCACATAGGTCCATTCTGGATTTTATCCCATCTTTAGTCTTACCTGGTATATTCAACAGAGTACCGATGACGCTATCACATACATTTTTCTCAACGTGCATGACATCGATACAATGCCTGACTGTCAAAGAACTCCAATAAGGAAGATCCCAAAATATCAAATTCTTCTTGAATAAAGACTTGTCACTCCTTGTGGCCATCGTACATTGTGATCTCTTACCAAATTCATTGGCGATGTCTTTCACTCTTTCATAAACATCCTCCCCTGATATAGGTTTAGGTGCACTACGTTCCTCATTCCGTCCATTGAATGCTTTGCGCAACCTACGATATAAATGAAATTTTGGAAGAAACCTTCGATGAGCAAGATATACAGTCTTGCTGCCGTGTTTTAGTCATATTGAATCAGTGTTCTCTTCACATATAGGACACACTTTAGATCGTTTGACACTATATCTAGAAAAATTCCCATATGCTGGAAAGTCATTCGTAGTGCAAAACAACATAGCGTGCAAACAAAATGTCTCTCTTCGTGAAGCATCATAGGTCATCACACCTTCACCCCAAAGCTTCTTCAAGTCATCAATCATAGGTTCAAGATAAACGTCGATATCATTTCCAGGTTGTTTAGGGCCCGATATCAAAGAAGACAACATAACATACTTATTTTTCATACACAACCAGGGAGGAAGATTGTATATAACAAGCATAACTGGCCAAGTGCTATGTTGGCTGCTCAATGTCCCATATGGATTCATCCCATCTGTACAAAGCCCAAGTCTTAGATTCCTGTCCTCTTCACCGAATTTAAGGTATAATAAATCAATCTTCTTCCACTGTGGGGAATCAGACGCATGTCGTAGGATCCCATCATTATTTTTCTTAACATCTGCATGCCACCTCAAATTCTTCACATCTATAGGATTGGCAAACAAGCATTGAAACCGTGGTATTATAGGTAGATACCACATCACCTTGGCGGGAGAACTAGTTTTGGACTCCCCTGAAGTCGTCAATTTATACCTTTACGCACCACATTTTGGGCAATCTTTCAAATCCACATAGTCCTTTTGAAAGAATACACAATCATTCTTGCATGCGTGTATCTTCTTGGCCTCCATTCCCATTGGGCACAACAATTTCTTTAACCGGTATGTTGAGATCGGCAGCTCGTTTCCTTTAGGAAGAATTTCTTTCAACAAAGACAACAATGACGTGAAGCTTTTGTCGCTCCATCGATTGTTAGCTTTCAGTTTATACAATCTCAACACAGTGCTAAGCTTTGTAAACTTACAACCCATGTATAACGATATCTCAGCATCATGCACAATGTTTCTAAAAATGGGAGGTGGATCAGTTTTAGTGTGCTCTACCCCACAACTATCCAGCATCGCATCAACGATGTCTACTGGAACTGATTCGTTCACATCTACGTCATCGAAGGCAATTTCTTCTTCCACACAAGCACTGCTATCGACATCCACTGGTTTCGGGTTTGAAATCTCTCCATGCCAGTGCCATTCTGTATAGCCTTGTACAATCCCGTTGCACATGACATGACTTCTGATTTCGTCACCAGTACTGACTTTCAAGTTGTTACCGCAATGCCTACATGGACAGTAGAACCTATCTCCAGGTTGTTTCCTATGTTCCTCAGAAAATCTAATAAATTGATCAAGACCAGAAATAAACTCTGGGGTGCAGCAATTGCGAATGGACATCCATGATCTATCCATTTTATGATCAAAGAGAAAATAAGTATATATTACAACAAGATTAGGGTCTAGGATAAACATATTAGAGTTTATGGTTAAAACTTTAGGGTTTTATACATGTGATGTCATTCTTATATATAATAAATGTGTACCACCTATCCCATTCTTGAACACCTAGTCTCACTAGTATGTGTATAATGTGTATTGGGTTTTCAAGAAAATTTCGGCAGCATTTCCCCGTTGTTCTCCAAGTGGATATGTACTTAGAGAACAAACGAGAAAATGCTACCAAAATTTTCTCGAAAACCCAATACACATTATACACTTACATCCTAAGTGAGATTAGGTGTTCAATAATAGTCCCAAACTGGGGACTATCCAAGATTTACTCCTAATGAGTAAATCTTGGACGGGTTTCTAGGCCAATAAATACATGTGTTGTCATTCTTATATATAATAATTGTGTACCACCTATCCCATTCTTGAACACCTAATCTCACTAGTAAGTGTATAATGTGTATTGGGTTTTCAAGAAAATTTTGGTAGCATTTCCCCGCTGTTCTCCAAGTACATATGTACTTAGAGAACAAATGGGGAAATGCTACCAAAATTTTCTCAAAAATCCAATACACATTATACACTTACATCCTAAGTGAGATTAGGTGTTCAAGAACAGTCCCAAACCGGGGACAATCCAAGATTTACTCCTAATGAGTAAATCTTGGATGGGTTTCTAGGCCAATAAAATCATATCATTAAGAGAATGGTTTCATGTTAGGTCATCATAGGTCATAATAATCCACTAGAATGAGCAAAAAAGGTCTCATGGTGTTAAAATAGCATAAAAGTATTAGATCTTGATTCTAGAGTATACAAGACATAATAGTGACTATTGATTTTGTGGGGTGATATCATTTCATGGGATTTATAGATTCAAACTTAATAAGTGTACAAGTTGCATCATTTTAATACTCTAAAGGTGACTAGTGGGTCATAGCACATAAAAGATACATTACAAGGAAATTAAGCAAGCTAGCTCAATTAACACTCATCTCAAGGGAACATTAGTTACTGAGGTACCAGGAAAGAGTGATTTTAATCACTAAGATCATACAAGTAGCAATGTTGATTAAGTCTGTGTGATTTAAGATCAAACAATGTAATAAAATAGGCTTTTTGGGGGATGTTTACCTCTGTTTGAGCCCAGTCGGGCGTAAGTAGGCAGAGAGGGCGAGATGGAAGGCATGCAAGTAGGCAGGGGGCGAGCAGGCATGCGGTGGTCAATAGCCAGGCGAGTAGACAGGCGGCGGTCAACAGCCAGGCGACCAGGAAACATGCTGGTAGCCGACGAGCGAGCAAGGAGGAGGGAGAAGGGCGGCGGTGAGCAGTCAGCCGGTGAGCATAGAGGGAATTGCGGCGGCGACGGTGAACAAGGAGAACGGAGGCGGCAGCAGCGAGCAAGGAGAACGGCGACAGTGGGCGGAGGCATGCAAGCAGGGAGTCTTCTTGCTCACCGGAATTGCTAGACCCGAAAATCGGCTTCGATTGCAATGAAATAGAGAAAGGGGAAGAGTCGGGCTCGCGCGCGCGGGTGCTATTAAGTTAACATTCGGTGTCGTTTATTAAATAAAACTGACACATAAAACCAAAGGTGTCAGTTCTACACAAAAACCAATACCTGTTCTCAATGATAGTCGTCGATTTTAACTAGAAAAAATAACTGACGTCTATCTACATATTCCGATTAAAAAATTTATTCTCGATTAATGACCATAGTCGTCAATTTTTTTAAAAATCTGACGCTCAAAGGGTGTGAAAAATTTCCCGCGAATAGTGTGGGAAAACCCATAAGCGTCGATCATTGTTGTAAAACTGACGATCAAAATGTGCCCAATTTCTATTTCACGAAAAAACCTTTAGTCGTCAGTTTATTAGTTAATGACCGACGCCATATGTTAAATTTTGGAGGTAATTTTTTTCGCTGGAAATTTTGGATTTGGTGGATAATTTTAGGCGTCGGTTTTTTATTAAGGAACCGACACCGAATAAAAGCGATACCCGTGTCTGGTCGCCCTTCACAGATTGATGTCAGTTTTTTTTATAAACCGACACTTTATTGTTTAGGTGTCGGTGTATTTATGAAACTGATGCCTTTAAAAGTGACATTATAAGCCATTTCTGTAGCAGTGAATGCTTATTCTACCACTACATATAGTGACATATGTTTTGTCATGTTGTGCATAAATATGACTTGCATGTCTCTTATTGGTTCAATAACCAAAAGAGTCTAGATATACATCATCATGTATTCTAGAAATGCACTTCTCACATATGTGCTCTAGATGACAATGCTATTGGTTGTTTGAGTTATCAAATTGTAACCCTTTAGGTATTTACGTTATGAAAATTTATCTTGAATCCTTTAGATAAAGATCATAGGACTTTTTGGGCATTTCCATACAAGATCATTTCTTTGAAATATAACATCATCTACTCTTTATTCATAATCATCCTTGTCATACAAGATGCCAAAAGTAAAATGTTCTTTTTATTGGCATATTTGAAATAACATTTCATCTAACTCTATTACATGAACTATGGGCTAATAGTAATTCTATATATAGACTGAAGTTACAACAACTCTTGCTTTGCAAAATATGTCCTTTCCCTTTCGTAAAGGTTTACTTCTTATCAGATCCCACATAATGAATTATATGTCAGATGTACATTCAGTATCACATACCCAAGATGAAGAAGTAATTAGGTTTATCTTATAATGTATATAATTGAAGTGGAGATCTCTATTATCTCCTTATCTTCTTTAGTTCCTCCAAGTAGAGAGGGCAATTCCTCTTCTGATCTCCAGGCTTGTGAGAATGGTGACAATTGTCTCCCGTATTCACTCCTCCCTTTGCTTTGCGTGTTGAAGATTTGGGCTTCTAGACAACTTAGAATTATTCTTATATTTGACTTTTCCTTTAGACTTCCCCTTTGGTTTGTTGATCATCATCATAAACTTGGATTTTTCTTTCTTCATTTGTGCCTCATCTATTCTCAACATGCCAAGTAACTCTATCAATGGCTTGTCAAAGTCATTCATGTTGTAATTTCATGACAAACTGACTATATGACTCTGGAAGAGACTATAGAATCACATCAGTGCCCAACTCTTGACCCAAGGGGAATCCTAGTCCAGAAAGGTTCTCCACATACACATGAGGACCTACTAGATCTCCTTCTACCATGTTATATGGAACAACACCTTGGAGACATCATATCTCTCCTATCTTACCTGATCTTAGAATATGTTCTTAAGATGTGTGACCATCTGAATAACATCCATGTTCTCATGCTGTATCTGCAACTCATAGTTCATGGAGCATGACATTAGGAACTTGACATCAATGGTGTCTTCAGTGTGCTTCTTGTAAACATCCCTATCAGCCTTAGGTGCATTGGGAAGAGGTTAATCTGGCTCTGGTGTCTTAAGGACATAGAGCTCGCACTCCTATGTAAGAACAATTCTCAACATCTGGAACCAATCATGGAAGTTATTCCCATTAAACTAATTCTTCTCAAGGATTGATCGTAGAGAAAAATTATTGTTGTGTTTTTCCATTTGATTATACAAGAGAAATTTGCAATTTATCAAAACCATTTTGATTTGATTTGAATAAAATTTGAAGATGTTCAGTTAGACCATTAAATTAACTATCACTCTCATTATTTTGTTCAAATTTATAACCGTCAATTATCAATTCAGAAGATTACAACGCACAAACTTCTAGTGAGACAAGATCCAAAATAATTGAGTTATTACCCGGCCAACGCCAATTTCTACAATCAACCATTAAGGTAGGTAATGTTTTCCAATTGCATCTTATGCAATTCTTGGATAGATGGCATGCACAACTTCTTCCCATAGTTATCTTCATGCCTCTAGGTGCTGAATATCATTAAGGATGCCCAACTAAGACTGACCATGTAACGACCCTCAAAATTCAGTCCCAAAAATTCTTGGTATTTAATAAAGGTGAAACCCTAAGTTGAATGAATCCATTTTTCATATGTTGACTTAGTTGGTACCGTGCTCAATTAGTATGCCAAAATAAGTTAACACAACACGTAGACATCATGTGAACCTTGAATGAATTATTTACATAATGCATCAATACTTATTCACATCAATGTTAATTAATGCACAAAAACCTAACCCTAATTATTCAATGGTGACTAGTTGGGATTGAATGATAGTTTGGACCCACATACATGTATAATGTGTCCCACTAATTGGTATATGAGTAGATAATAGAATAATTGAGCTTCGCTCAGATGTTGGTAATAAAATTCCCTTGCAATGATTATTAATGTGTTAATTACCCTAAGTAGATAATGATGTAGAACACATGTTTCCCTAACTCATATTCGAAATCTAATTGGATAATCAAATTCCTCATGGTTGAATTAGCTTGCCTACCTATTTTGGTTAGTTTTGGATAATCCTAGATGCCTCAAATGTTATTAGGAAGATAATAGGAGATAAGCCATTTCTTTAAATAACCAACTTGATAATACCTGCGATTATCCTATGATTTTTTTTCAAAGTTCGGGATAATACACGTCACACATAGCTTATGTAAACTGAGCTCCTTGTGAGCCATCAGATTGAGATCTGAGGGCAGGGCCTTCATCCCCTACCTCCCACAGAGTCTGCGTGGAGGAGGGAAACATAGCCCCGATCCCTGCCCATTGATATTTCCCTCCCTCCTCAGCATCTTCCTCTTATCTCAATGCAAATGGGTTCAGGAGATAGCCATGAATCTAGCAAGCCCTAACTAGACCCCTATAAACATATACTACGAAAATGCCCTATTCACCTCCTCCTTCAGTCAGCATAGCCCACGCCACCAGGCGACTAGGCCCCATCGTGTCCACTTTAAAGGGTATATGAAGCAACTACGGTCCCCGATAGACCCTCCTCTTCCATCAATTTCATCAGAGTCAATGCAATCTAGCACCACAAGCTCGACCTTCTCCATCAATGATGGTGAGAGCTAGCCAGCACCTCTGACCATCCCAACATAATTCAACCTCCAGTAAGCTTCCTCAGACTCCGTACTTTCTTTTCTTTCCACTCATTGTCATCACCTTGGCCCCCTATGCTATACCCTGGAAGCTGGTTCCAGGTCGGTAGAACTCGCCGCTGGCCTATCCTCTCAGGCACATCCAAACCACAGAAATTGTTCCCTCAACTTCGGTATACAACAATGAAGATGACCCGATAGTTATTTTACTCGATTTGCTTGCATACCATCATTTTGTACCTCAAGCTCTATTTTCCTGGTTTTGGAGAACTCAAGGCTGGCTTCGAGATACATGTGTCCTTTTAACCTTTGGTCATTCTCAAATCATCACCTAACACTCGCAAGCCATATAGATTCTTCAAGCTTTGGGTCTCTCTAGTATATCACCATCTATCCCTTGTGGCTTCCTATGCCATGGTAGGATGATGGCATGGCCAAGGCCTCCAACCACCATGCCTCACTTTTTTTAGGCTCACTGAGATCGGAACAGCCAGCCGAAGGCACTCACATTGTCCCTAGTTCGATCTTTTGCTTGAGATCCCTATCCCGATCAGAGTTTCAATTTTGGTCACTTCTGATGTGTTCCCCTATTCATAGACGAGAGGGGGATGAACATCCCAGGTGCATAGTTCATAGGTTTGCCCTTCCTTGGGCGATGTATGTGCGATATTCATGTATGGGCATTTTAGTCCTAATATGCAAAATTTGTCATTTGATAGCATTTTGGTTTGTTGAGGTCCAACTCCAGGCGACTGGGCTACCTTTGGGCCACCTCAATAGGGTTGAGCCAACCCTGTTTGGCCATGTTTATACTTGTGGATTTACCCTCATTTTTGATTGGTCAGATCTTGATTATTTCACAACTAATTATCCTGACGTCAGAAAATTAATATAAGTACTCGTTAGAAATCTCTTGAGACCACGAACATCCCTAACAAATTATCAGACTATGCTTCCAAACCCAACTTCACCTATTTACATTAGAAGCTCTAAATCTATGTTAATAATGCGTAATTAATTCATGGTTATGCTAAAATATAAGAAATTAGGATTTGATCAGGAATCAGACTACATTTAGCATCCTCCTTAGGAGAATGTGAGTGGATCATGCACACTGAGCATAATTCTAGGGTTATGGGTTTTGGTTATGATTACTCAGTAAAGTGCAACTATGCTATTATTCAATTTATGCTAATGAAAACCATGCAAATGCTATGAATTTACATTTTTAATGATTTGATGAATATGCTTTCATTTGGAACACTATGAATCATTGACATGCTAATTGATTAAGAAATCATGATAACTATGTTCAAGTATAATAATTCATGTTATGTTGATATAGTTCTCTCAATCATGTTATGTGAGCCTTAATTGGCCTTATGAGCTTTATGGGAGCATTATGTGAGCCTTAACTGGACTTATGAGCACTGTGGGTGCTAATAAGGAGAGAGACTACATCAACTCAAGTAAAAATCCATCTTATTATGAAATCATGTTAAGTTAATCATGTTCTCATGTAATCATGTTAATTATGTTCCAAGTTATCCCTCATGTTATTTCAATTATAAGCTATTCTTCTTATATAATTGCTCAATGCCACTCACATAGTTTTACGTTGCCTTGCATGGGCTGGGGACGAGATGTCTGTAGACGAGGAGGAGGAGAAGAAGTAGACTTCAGGGACGTCAGCTCAAGCTCAAGGATAGTTCATGAATCCTACTTGGTGGGGTGCCATTCTAGATAGTTGTCTTTCCTTTTAGTTATGTTATGTTGGAGCTTCATTCTTTGAACTCTTTTATGTTGGACTTAGAGCCTTTTGTTGTTGGTATGTAATAAGGCACTCTGGTGGATATTTCTTTTATTCTATGGATTTTTCTTGGTCAATGATATCATTTCACGATTTGTCATGATCTCCATTATGTTCAAATGCTTCCTCTATGGTTGTGTTATTATTAGAAGGGAGGTCATGACAAAATGGTATCAGAGCAATCCAAGAATGTCCACCATACAAATGCTTCCGCCATCCAGAGCTAATGTGATATCTGAGAAGGATGGAGCGAGAAAGTTTACCGTGAATGGACAAAGAGTGAAGGCAGGTGTTGAAGTAGGACCAGATAAAGCCAATCAAAGTTTTGATATTGTGATGTTAGTTGAGGAACACCAACTTGATGAAGAGATGTGCTTGAATGCACATGAGAAGGATATTTACTATAAAGATGCTTTGATAGTTCTGAGAGGATGAAAGAGTTCAAGAATAAATAAGCCCGACTGAAGGTGTAAAATTTAGCTCTAGTGGGAGGCAACCCACCTAAGTTTGGGAACTTTTTCTCCCAACCTTCACTTTTTGATACTTTTGTTTTCGTTTTCCATGAAATACACACTCACACTCTTGTACTTGATAGTTTTGTTTGAGTTTTGATGAGATGTAGGTGACAGGTTTAAGAGAGAGAAAGAGAGGACAAAGCATGATTTTTGAAGTTAAAATGTGGCAAAGAACCAAAATATTGCAAAATATCAAAATTTTTGAAATTGAATTGACAAATTACAGAATGAAGACCCCACCACAGCCGTGGTGCCACAAAATTTTTGTGGTGATTTAATTACAAAATCCCAAGGAAGTTACATTAACATGGCCAATTTTGTGAAGGAATGGCCATGGCCGTGGAGCTCAAAACGGCCATGGCCAATGTAGGACAACACGATCGTGGCCACCACCAAAAGTGTGGCCACATGAAGAGAACACAGATGTGGTGATCAGTCAATGTCAGCATGCCGCTCTACCTCCTCATTGGGGGAGAAACCATAGCAGTAGCCGCAAGCAAGGCGACAATTGATGATTGAAGAGGAGGATCACCCACAACACTACCCCAAGCAACGAGTACTGCTAAATCTTAACATGAGCTTGGGGTCAAGATCCTATCACACTGAAGAAGAAGAAGATGATAGCACTGATGAGGAGTATTTGGATTCTAAGCTAGAGAATAATTTGGCATACCTGGAGGCTGACAGATTGAAAGGATTCGACAAGGCTCATGATGGGACTTCTTATGGCAGGGGTCAGAGGAAGATGCAAATCACACCTATTTATCTGGAATGTATGTCAAGGAGAGTTATCTCCATAAGATATGGGTGTGAGAAGGTAATTGAAGACCTAGGCATTAAAGCAGAGGTGGAAAACAAGATGAAAAGGCTAGGTTTGTGGAAGGTGCTTTTCATGGCACAAACTACATAGATAGAGTTGACTCAGCAATTCTTTGTCACACTAAAGAAGGTCAAGGTAAAAGGGGAGGAAGCCATTAAGTTTGCAATGTTAAATAGAATGCACACGTTGACCTCTTCTAAACTGAACTACATTTGTGCAAAGGACCTTGAAGAAGTCGAAAAAATGAATGATGGCTTAATTGAGAGGGATGTTGACTTGGACTATGGTGACTTCTAGTACAGTTTGACAAGGATGTCAAAATACACTACTGGCATGTCAAAGACGATGTTGATCAGAAATCCCTTAGCCAGATACATGTAAAAAGTACTAGCCAACACTATTATGGGGAGGTACGATAATCAGGGCAACATTTCATAGAAGGACCTCCTTGTTTACATGGATTAAATAAGAAGTTACACATCAACCTAGGGTCGCTCTTCATAGGCTACACGATGACAATTCCATTCAAAAGCTGTTACACCCACATCCCATGATTACCATTAATCATGAGATTAGGGAATAAGTTTGAGGGTTATACTTAATACAAAGTTCACTCCCAACTTTTTCTTTTTCCTTGATCTCAAACTCTTTTTTTTTCTTTTCGCATTCACTCACATAAACAAACTTTACAAGGGAATTAAACCTTGATTACTCAAATATGATCTCAACATTAATGATTCACATCCATACATTCATTTTGTTCCTCACACTTCCATGTACATACATCATGATAACCAGGTATATACTCTATCATTAAGGAAACAAAGATACAAATCATCATTTAGAATTCTATCTCAACTCTATACAATGACCTAGAGTGATAGGGATCGACTGAACTTAACTAATCTCATACTTGACTCCTACGGTAGATCTATGTTGATGTAATTACATCTTCAGTCTACGAGTTATACCTAAAAAAATGTGAGTAGACGGGTGAGCCTACTCGCTCAGTGAAAGAGTACTTTAAAGAAACAGTCTAAAGCACTGACATAATTATAGATATACTATTTTGCAACTGATATCAATTATAACAACAATAATCTTTAAATAAACTTATCATACACAAACATAAATATGGAAGAATACTCTACACATCTACAAGAGTGAATCAATATACAAACATGCTTTATTGATCATAAAGAAAACTAATAATCCAAAAACATACAAAGAATAATTGAATAACTACACACACTTTGTTAACCTCTCATTCATCATATAATGCATCAATAGTAATATACAAATATCTAAACATTTTTCTCATTATTCTCTTTGTAATCTTTCATTAACCTTGACTTGACTTGACTACTGAACTGACTACTACTATGTTGGCTAACTAAACATAACTGACTGATCTGACTACTATACTCTTTATCTGAACTCAATTGAACTCAATTAACTTTTCTTTTTTACTTTGCCTCTGAACTCATTTGGATTGTACCATCCAAGCAAAAGCCGTTGTTGCGTGACTTACCGTACAAGTCTTAAGGTAAACACAGGACCTTAAGCCTACTATTAACTACCTCAGTTTGTAGCGAGGTTGCCACGTCTGGCCGAACGGCGGCTAAACAACATCTGTAAACTGTGGCCCCTTGTCATGGGTACTCAGGAGGGGTTCCTCTATGCTAAAAAGCCTCAACTCTACGTAATGCAGTTCCACTAGGGCTGACACACAAAATGGAGGTACTGCTAGAAGAAGTAGGTCCACAAGGGATGTATACTTCAACTGATGGGTACCACTGGATCTCTAATTATTATTGGATACCCCTAGTACTAAAATAGTACCACCAGGATCTTTGATTGTTGTTGGATACTATGCTACTCAACTGAAGTGCCACCGATATCCAATCAGTTGATGTTAGATACTCAGTTCTGGGCTACTTCTTCCAATATCTGATAGTCCATATCCTGTTTCACCCATCCTGGTATAGACCTCCAGGGAGGGTTCTACGGTGTTCAGGGCATCTACTAATACTATTGTAGTTTTACTGACTACTTGAGCTATTGGACCGAATTTGCTGATAATACTTAGTTGAATGCATACCATATTGGTTACCCTTATCTTAGGGTTTCTCATTTGTTAGATTCTTAACATACTAATTACCCTTCTCTCAAGGTTTCTCATTTCTCATGCACATAGAGTAATTCTCATATGTTGAAACTGATATCATGTCTAATGATATAAACATTTACATTCAACATTTCTCGTATTCATGCATGGCATCAACAAAATCCCTATCTAGGGAAATGCCTTTTCTATTTTCTTAAATTACCATAACAACTTATGCATTTCATGTCAATTAACTCATCTAGATATTTTTGCATCACAAATCAAAATGTGTATGCATATAAAATGATATTCAACTAGAAACTCGAATTATCACATAACTCATTTCAATCAGTCATGCATATGAAACCCTGGTATGAATTTAACTAGGGTTTCCAAGATATTCATTAAAATATCATGCATCAAGAATAATCTTAAATAAATGAATTTATAAGAATGAAAGAATCACATTGGTTGAATTCATGAATCTATTCACAAACTTCCAACTTTTCATTCATTTAGGGCATCACCCTCTTTACTGATATATCAAGTATACATTGATATCATCAAATGAAATACAAGATCTTATATGTCATATATGTACTATGTATTCAGATAAAACAATATTTTATAACCAAGGAGATTCCACTAGACAAACTTCTTTATTCAATTATACAACAAATTTAGTCATAGCCGAAAAACCCTAGATTTCACTATTTTATATAAACTCAACAATTACTTTAGGAATTCTCATTTTGACAATTTATATGCATTTATAGTATGATTTATCAACTAGAATTGCATCACAATAGAGAAATAATCTATTTCATATCATCTTGCAAAAGCTAGGTCAAAAGGGCAGTCTAGGGTTTGTAGTCACATACAAAACAAGTAAAGATTATTGATCATTTAACTCATTTTCGTGCAATATACTGTTTAAAGGAAGTAACCACTTACCCTAAGGTGTAAAAACACCTTAAAATGCAACTAATCTCTGAAAATCTTGAACTCATATCAAAATCCTAGCAAATCACCAGATTCTTCTCCCTTTCAACCCGAAAACCGTAGAAATGGGGGATTATGAAGAAAGAGTGAGAAAAGGGGAAGATTTGATACCATTTCAAATGAAATCAGAGGAGGGATGGAATCTTGATATGTGAGAGAAGATTCACCACGAAAGGCTATGCAAAGAAGCTAAACTTACTTGATTTCATCATATCTCGGATAGAGAAACCCTAAATCAACCATTCCACTACTTTCTCCTATCAAACCCTAACTCTCCCTCTCTCTCTAGGATTTTTTTTCTCTAGAATGAATCACAAATTATGAGAGATACTTGGGTGCTAGATTTCTCATATAGAGAAATTTAGGTGCTTGGGTAATTTACACAGTAACACCTGACTATACTTTTTCTTATTTCATTATATTTTTCTGTTATAAAAAAGTTACTGTAATTCATTTATTTCAGAGGAAAACATCTTCCAAAAATTATGAAAATTTATCATGATGTCTGAAATGTAATGTAATAGCTCCAATATAAATGCCATTTCATTTGGAGTTACCAATAAATAACTAAAAATCAAACACTACACTACTGAACAACACTTTGTCAGCATTTCGGTTGAAGTTTTAGTTTGACTGAGAACCACATTCAAAGAACATCCAAATATCTAAAATTTTTCTTGAATATGCATGATTGAGTTATCCATATCATATCCAAAATTAAAATAAATATTTCTTTTTAGAAAATGTGAAAAATCATTTACCACACTACTATATTGATTAAATTCCATATTCATGTACTATCAAAACCCTAATTTTTGCCGATTAGGATTTACATTTCTCAAACCCTAATTCTTTAAACTAAAGCATAATTAGAGTTTCTTCTTAGGTTTTAAACATAACAATTGAGATACTATCATTTATCAACTCTAAATGATGTTCAATCTAATCAAGCATGTAATAATTTAGGTAAACCCTAGTTTACCAATTAAGCACAAATGTGGTCATCACAAAAGCAAACCTTCATTTGTTATGGGAGGGATTGTGACCTCAATTTCTATATCCCTAGGCTTTGATGTCACCAAACTTAAGGAGGCCTAAGGATCTCAATTTGTTGATTTAAAGTACCTCATGTGCTCTCAAATGATCACAATCAAGAACAAGAGGCTGTTATATAATGTGAAATCCTTACCAACACAAAAGTTTGAGCTGCCCTACCATGCTCACCCACTCCTCTCTACCTTGGCCCCCCCTGAATTAGAATGAGAAAACATATATGCATGGGAGCAAAACAACCCCCGGGAAAACTTTAACCCCGTTGCTGCACAAGAAGAAGTGGCAGAATCAAATGCACAACAAGAAGAAGAAGAGGGAGGAGAGCAAAGAAGATAGCCCCGAAGGGTGAGATAATGGGATGAGGCAACATCCCAGTTGCATGACCCTTCAGTTAATGCATATGACATGTCATCCATCCATTCACAACTTGAAGGTATTCAGAAGACACAGTAGGACATGTAGCTCATCCAGTACTACATGTGGCAGGACCAACAACAGATGCATCAAAATGTCAACCACTTGTATCAATACCACCATGCTCAGGCACAGTGAAACCCTGAACGGGGTGAAGACTTCTGGGGTGGTATTTCAGGATATCTAGAGACCTACCCTCCCCCTCAAGACATATATCAGGGCCATTATTACTAGTTCCCTCTAGTTCATCCATGTCCTCCACCTCCTCATCAACAGCAGTCAGAGCAGCCTGACCAACCACAATAGGTAAACCTACCCTTTGATCCACAACACCAGCATTGATCTTCACCCTACTAACCCTAAGCATTAGTTTCATGCTGACCACAACATGGATCAAAAGTTTGGGGTTGTAGGGAGGTATGGACCACCCTGTCCTTATCTCTCATTTTGTTTATACATGTTCCACCTAATTTTGGATTGGTTGATTTTACTCTTTGTAGTGTATATTTCTTCTTGTTAGCATACATGCATACATGTAGTTTAATTTCATGACATTTTGCGTAATTTTTTAAATTTTTTTCTCTTTTTTCTATTCCATGGCATGCATTGCATTTTGATGTAGCGTTTGGTAATTTTTGTTGTTTTAATTAGGATTTTCTGCTTTATGCTTTAATTTCCCTAAATGTAGGTTTATATGTGATTGGTTGCAAATTGGCACCATTTTGGCCAATTTTGCCCAAACTTGGATGTTCTTGCCTAAAAGAATATTTAACTAAATCTCCACTGTTTGAGCTGAAAATGTTGATCTTTGAAAAATGCATGGCACATTTTTATAGTTTCTTGTTACATGTTCTTGTTTGTTGACTTTTTACATGTGAATCACCCCTCTCAAGTTTGTGAATGTCTTGGTTGCATTATGAATTGAGAAAGCTATGAACGCTTAGAGCCTATGGAATCACATGATATAAATGTGAATCTCATGTTGTTCAATCATGTGGTGTGATATCATTTGATGAAGTGCTGGATTAGTTTTCATGCAGGAGATTTTATGTTGAAGACTACACCAATGACGCCTCTTTGACTTGAATCTTCTTTCACCATCTTCATATCTCTCCGCCTCATGAAAGGATGCCTTAGTGCACATATTTAGCCTTGGCCACCTCTAAAAGCTTGGGGTGGCCATATCTACATCTTCCCGCTTCACTCTACCCACCATATGCCCTATCTACACCAAGGGAAAAAGAAAATAAAAGAAAAGAAAAAAAGAAAATAAAAAAAATACAAGATGCTCCTGTTTAAGAGCATCTAAATAAAGAAAAGATGAGTGTGTAAAATCACTCCAATATCTTACCGTAATCATTTCTTCCATTTTCAAACCCATTGAGCTAGAAAACATAAAACCTAGCTCAGATTACCCTTTCTACATCCATGTGGGTCATTTGGTGTGGTTTGATACATAAGATTGAATGCATGAAAGTGAAACAACACTCCTAGTCATCATTGATTAACGCCAACATGAAATAGTTTACCCAGAATTACATGAAGTACATATGGAAAGCTTGTGTATTCTATTCTCTATATGTGAAGTTTGTATGCTCAGTGCTCTTTTCATGATTGGTTTGTGAAAGCGGAGAGGAGAGACGTGGAACACATGCACTTAGTTATTTCTAAGACCATTTAGTCAATAATCTTCTATTACAATGCATTCTATCATTCTTGTTTAATTGAAAGAAATTGATGAAAGAGATTGAGTTGGAGCATACTTGAGGACAAGTATGTTTTAAGTTTGGGGTGGTGATGCAACCCTATTTTAGGGCTTCATCAGGTGTCTTTTTGCATGATAATCACATCTAAACATTGTAGACTACAAGATATTTCCACCAATATGATCTTCTATGACAAATGCACTTATGCCTCCTTTTGTGTAGATTTCAGGGCACTTATGCATGTATTAATGCATGGGAGAGAGATGAAGAACGTCTTTGGGTTCTTACAACTTGAGAGTGGACCTATCTCTTCCCTAAGCTTCCCTTGGATGCACAAGAGCAATGCAAAGCAAAAGGATGCTAGATAAAGAAGTTGAAGTGGAGATCAACACCATGAAGCCCCAAAACGACTGTGGCATAACACCACGGTCATGGGGAATTAAGTTCCAAAAGTCACATGGAAGTCTCTCAATTTACACATGAATGACCATTGTCGTGGTCATCACAATGACCATGGTCACTGAATACCCCATGACCATGGACCCCAGCATGACCGTGGTCAGCTCCTCCCACATCACTTGTGGTCAACAAGACGACCATGGTGATGTTTGCATGAAGATCCCAAAAATCAATAGGGACTTGGTTCAATTCACACGTGAATGACCATGGTTGTGGCCATCAGCATGACTGTGGACCTTGAAGGCCACCTCACCCGTGGTTCTCACCATGCCCATGGCAAGATAAAGATACAATGACCTCAGAGTGTTCTTGCCTATGGATACCTCCTCCAACACAGCTGTGGTATCCCACACGGTTGTGGTACCCTCTACCCAACATGACCATGGCACCCGCCACGGCTGTGGCCACTATACACACACTTCCAACTCCATTTTCCACCTCGGCCATTCCATTGCTCACGACCGTGCCATGCAACCCACACCACCACCGTGGCACCTCACCACGACCGTGGTGACCACCTAAACCTACCCATTTTCTCCACTTATTTTCCCACTTTCCCCCTACTTACCCTAGTACCTCCCCACCACCTATATATACATAGGTGGAAGCCAAAGCATGAAGGTTAGCATCCCTTAGCCTCTTCCTAGCTACTGTAGAGCTCCTTCATCTCCTTCCTTGCATTTACTCCACTCACCTAACTCCCACATTTCCACAATACGAACCTAATTTTCTAGATTCCCTACCATAATCCCCCATATCTCCATACTTTTGTCCCCCCTTGGAGTAGGAGCCACACCCTACATCAGCTAGGAGGTGAAGAACAAGAAGCTACTCCGATCTCAATGGATTCCTACCCCATTCATCTCATTTATTTTATCTATTATTTGAGCATGTCTAGCTAAACCCTAGTGGTTGGATGTTTGGTATTAAAATGTCACTTTGAAACCATGTTGGGGGAAATTAAGTTGTATAGAACATAATTTCTATTCCACCCACCCTTCTCAAACTCCTTCCTACTTACTATGGGATGACGAATGAGAACCCCTACCACCATATTGACACATTATTTAAAACTGGTTCCACTTTCTGCACACCTGCCACCACTGATGATTCAATCCACAGAACCCTTTGCCCCTTCTCTTTGAAAGAAAAAGTTAAGGAATTGTATATGTCCAACCCTGAGTTGGTGACATGGAACACGGTAAAGAATGAGTTTCTCAAGAAGATCTTCATAATTGCCAAGCTGATCTAGATGGAAGATGTATCACTACCTTCTCACAAAAAGAAAATGAACCCTTCCACGAGGCTTGGGAAAGGTTCCAAAATCTCCTACATGACTACCCCCATCATGAGATTCCCTTGTGGCAGCTAGTTCAAGCTTTCTACACTGGGATAATGGAGTTGAGGCAAAACAATGTTGATTCATCAGTGGAGGCACCTTCATAGAAAAGCCACCAGAGGAGTCATGTCCCTTGTTTGAGCACCTTGCTGAGAATTCTCGCCATCAGAATTCTACTAAAGGGGAACGTTGTGGCTGAAACTACATCCCTCCACTTCCTCCAGTAGTTCCAGGCCAGACTGTAGAAAATCCTGACATGATGAAAATGATGGTGGACATGATGAATATGATGAAGAACCAAGCGGATGGTTCTTCCAGCTAAATTACTATGGTGGTTGATGCTAAGAAGAAGTGCATGCTTTGCATGCCTTTGGCAACCGAAACAACCAAGGCCCAATGTCCAACTTCTATATGCCTGAGTGGAGGAATCATCCAAACTTCTCATGGAAACAATAAAATGAGGAGGGGCAAGGGCAAACAAGGCAACACCAAGGGCCCAAGTATAGCTCCAAGTTTGAGGAGGAAGTTCTAGTAAGGCTAAGGAACCTCAATGAAGTGAATAAAGAGGTGTCATCTCAAGGAAAAAATATTAGTCATCTTGAAAGAAGACTTGATCAAATATCCCTTTCACTTGCCCTCCGTGAAGAGGGGAGGCTCCCGTCTCAACCCATGGCCAACCCAAATAATGATGGCGGTTATGTGAGCACTAATCAAGGTGCTTATGTCCCACCACAAGCCCAAGTACTCGTACTTCACCAGTACCAAGGAACACCACATCCATATGCTCCTCCACCTCACCAACCCCCTTAAAACTATCAATATCCTCCACCTCACTCATACCAACAACCTCCTCCACAATATCACCCTCATCCACCACAACCACCACCCCAACCACAATTTATCTTCCAAATCTTAAATCCACCACAAGAGCCACAGCCAAATCCACAAGCTTCCTCTTCTACTACCCATGAGCATGTGATGGTAGTGACATTTTTTAGGAGTGGTAGGACCTTGGAGTAGCCACATGTTACTTCTGTTGATAGCACAACCAGTGATGACATGGTTGATACTGTTATCAGGGGTGTTGATACTAAGATCCAGGCTGATGATACTATGATACCCAGAGTTGATACCGTAATATCAAGAGTTGATACCGTGATTCCAGTGATACTTCTTGATGATATTGTTGACTTAACTCAGTTGGGAGCTCAACTGCCTCCTTTCCTTGATGCACTTGAAGACCCATCCACGTAGAGAAGGAAGAAGAAACATACTGAGGACATCATGGAGACCTTTAAGCAAGTCAAGATCAACATTCCTTTGCTTGATGCGATCAAGAAAATTCCATCTTGTGCTAAGTTCTTGAAAGACTTGTGCACGTTCAAGAGGAAGACCACCGAAAGGACACCAAGGAAGGTCAAGCTCACTAAGCAAGTGAGTCCAATTATACAACACACCATGCCGAGGAAGAGAAAAGATCCTGGTCCTCCCATCATCTCATGCTACATTGGAGCACATCGCATAGACCTAGCTCTTCTTGACTTGGGTTCCAGTGTAAATTTGATGCCTTATGATGTGTTAGCTAAACTACAAATGGAACAACTAGGTCCCACTCACTGTACCTTGCAGTTGGCTGATAGATCTATGAAAATTCCTAGAGGGCGTGTTGATGATGTGTTGGTCAGACTTGATGATAAGACCTCCACATTCTTTCCTGCTGATTTTATTGTTTTGGAGATGTAAAAAGACTCGAGGAAAGTGTCTATCATCTTGGGTAGACCCTTCTTGTCTATAGATGAGAGATTAAGTGTATAAAATTCAAGGTAACCTTAAAGGTCACTTAAAGCTTGAGAGATTAAGTGTATAAAGCATGAAGGAACATATTTTGAGTATGATTCTTTGGACCCATGTATACCATCTCTAAAGGACACGAGGAAAAGTCACTATGGAAGTCACCGATAGTGTGGGATGAAGCCTGAATAGAGAGGTCTCCATGAGCCCCATGAAGGGACTTAAAGTGAACTATATGTGCCCTAAGAGATGAGAGACATTTGGGTGAAAGAATTTTAAAAAAGATAATGTTCTTGGATATATTAAAGAAACCTCAAGAAAAAAGTTTTATGAAATAAAATAAAGTTATGACATCTCAATAAAACCCTTAGGAAGGGTAGAGACCTAAGTCAACCCTAAGATTATGTAGGGAATATTAAAGGCACATAGGGCTAATGAGGTTAGGAGATATATATTGGGAGCATAAGACCATGAGGTCGGTAGATAGCCGCCCATGTGTATCTAAGGACCTTGAGGTCAAAAGAGTGGCTACCTACATGAGTTGATGAGGCCCAAGGGAACAATGTGTGAGACACTCCTTGAATGCATAATGCCCTTGAGGGGTCAGGAAGGGATCACTCCAAAAGTATCGATACCCCTAGAGATCTTAAGGGAATGACTAGGGTTTAGGAAGCATTAGATGTAAAAGTAAAGAGTACGTGAAGTCATGTGAGGATGTGTGATTAAGAATCTAAAATGGAGTTCTGCATAGGCTCAAAATTTTAAGAAAAGTCACATTCCATATGATTACATGAAACATAACTAAAAGTATTCATAGTATCAAGTCATGGTAGAGAGTGGCTCAGATAAAACTTGGATTAAGAGAAAATGTGTGAATGCACCGTCTCTACTCATAGAATGGGATGAACTTTGTATTTGGACTGCATCCAAATATTCATTTCATCTTGTTATGAGTGTGAGAGACTGGATAAACACATGTTATAAAAGAAAAGGATTTATGAAGATGAATACATAAGTAAAAGAAATTATGGAACATTCTAGGGTTGGATGTGTTACCTCACCCTTATGTGGAAATAATGAATAATAGATTGCAAACCTTGGAGAGAAGGTCATCACCAAGTGAAATTGAAATTCCAAAGGGAATTAAAATCCCAAGGTAATCTAAGTGATAAGATCATGTAAGTACTAAGGATGAGGTTATGCCTTGAAATGAATTCAAGTACCAATCTTTGTCAATAAGTGTGAAATTTTACATATCACTAAAAAATACAAGGATATCTAAGAAGGGTTTTCTAACCCTAATGTTTTGAAAGAATAAATATAAGACTTGGTTTGATAAATAAATTCCTAAACTATAATTGATATGATAATAAAGCTATGCACCTTGTGGCATGGGTGTAACCCATAGCCTAAGAGAAGTTCAAGGGACTATTTTCCTTGGAAATAGGTCCTGGTGGTACACGTTAAAGAAATAGAAGTAATTCATGCATAAAAGACAATTGTTTTATAAAAATGTTGGATAATTGTCTCCTATCCATCTATTGGATGACTAAGTCAAATATTGAGGATAAAATTCTTATTATAGGGAAAGGATGTTATAACCTGGATGTATTTGAATGCACATATTTAATTATCATGGACATATTAGAAAACTTGGTATGCCTTATTTTTAAAGTATAGATTTAAAATGCAATTTCTCATTACAATGGATTTCATAGTTTTTTTGTTTCAATAATCCATTGATAATTTTGGATGAAGGAAGAGAGGAAAATTCAATAATAAAGGAATTTCTAAAATTAAATAACAATGGGCACTTTAAATATGGAATTCTGTGAAGTTTTCTAGAAAGGATAAGTTGGTGGCATCTAATAAGATCAATTTTGGTCCTAAAATAAAATATGTGTCAAAATAGGGATGTTTGCCAAGTTGAATGGGAAAATGAGTTTTGATGTGTTTTAAATGGATTAAATAAAGTAATTTCTTAAGGGGAAAGAAATATAATCTTTGTTTTATAACACCAAATCATGCCCAAACCAAGATATAATTATTAAAAGGGTTCCTTTAAAATTTGGGGGCAGTTGGAGTAAAGATGAGAGAGATAAGATTTATTTAAATTCCCACATATAAAAGTCAAATATAAGTCCTTGTGAAAAAATAGGAAAAAGGGAATCTTATGCCCAAGATAAATATCTTAGATAATTTTAGATGAGAGATAATCCCAATCTAAGAGTATGGGAGAAAATCTAGAGGGTTTCAAGATATCTTGTGGCCTAAGTAACTTATTTGATAAATATTTGGTTTTTCTTAGAAATCATGTTTTGAGTGTGAAAGGAATTAATTATGGAGTAATCCTTTTTACAATATAGTATAATAACGTGGTTGGAGTTTGTCTAAAGTTTTATATGGAAAGGGCATGCAGTGAGAGAGATATAATTATTTTCCAAATTATGGTTTTATATCAAAAGCTTATATGGAACTATTTCCTTTTCCTTCAACGAGAACCCTAAGACCTACATGTCTCTTATCTCTCTCTCCCTCACCACCATATACCCAATATAAAGTTGAGATAATATCACTTAGATTTGTAACCTAACTAGACAGACCCAAAGACGAGCCACAAATGTTCAATGAATATGGGTACACCGTCCTATCACCTTTAAGATGGCATGAATGTGGGCAAAACACCTATGTGGGTTCCAAAGCTTGGGAAGGGAGCCGAAGACTTCCTGGAGGTTTCCCTTTTGCAAACATGGTGTAGGTACAATTATGTCAGGTATCTAAACACACTAGCCATCATCCTTTAACCTATCGTGGCCTACAGTAGTACAAGGCTTGGTAGTCTCACCTCCGACCACTGCCGACTGTCCTTGGGACCCCTCTAGGTTCGGCGGAGGATGAGGGATCTTCCTGACCACCTTCAAGTTATGAGACAAAGGAACGAAGGGGGGAGTTGTTGAAGCTCAAACACACAATCATGTAGGGTTCAAAGCGGGCATCATCGCGGGAAAGGAGGAGAGTCAAAGCCAAATGACTCAATTGTCCCTCCATGTGTGTTTTGGACTAGGGGTATGAAGGTCTTTCCCCATACTTAAGATGGCCTAGAAAATAGAATAAATGAAAAGAGGATTTGCTGATGTGTCAAGCTCTCATTGGTCCAAGTAAATTTTCTTTGCAAAAATCAAAGTAATTGCCAGTATGATAAAATTGGCATGTTGTATTTGAAAGTTGATCAAGAAAGTGCAAGGAATACAATAAAAATAGTTTCTATAACTAGATCTGCTTTTAATTCGAAAATTTCTTAAAATTGTTAACTTTAATGTGTTAAGTGTTTAAAAACCTTAATTTCTAGGTTTTGATGATCATAATGTGTTTAAATGATCTTAATGTTCAAGGTATGATCTTTTTGGATAAAAATGATATCTTGGATCTAATTTGGGATTAATAATTCATAAGTTGATGAATTAGGGTTTTCTTGAGTTAAAAATACATATGATGATAAATTAGGGTTTCTTGAAATAAAAGGTATTAAAACTTGGTTATTAAGGTATGGAAAGTCAAAACCCTAATGCAACTCAAATTTGACCCCAAAACGTTAACTTGAACCCCAAGTCATTCTCAATGGTAGATTTTAGAGAAAATAATAATACATGGGTATTATGCTCTAATTTAAGGGTAGTTGCTTTATTGGTTTCTTGTGTTGCTTTTTCTTGGATATCAAGCTATTTCTAAGAAAGGTATGTGGTTACACCTATGACTACTCGACTCAACCAACTTTTGTGATTTTCTTGAGGCTTTTCGTGAATGGATTGTAAATTAAATGCTTGCTTGTTTATTTATTTCTTGAAATCTATAAAGCCCACATGAGTATCACAATATATAGAAATAACTTGCTCATGCCCATGATATTATCTCTGATTAAATGCATGTATGGAAATTATAGAAAGTCCCCTAGAGAGTGGGTTGGCTAATAAATACTCCCAGAGAGTGGGTATTTACATCGTGAATACCCCTAGTGAGTGGCCCACTTCCCAAGTTTCTAATAGAATTTCGTAATCTAACTTACACTTCTAGTTTGTAACACCCAAGCCCACTACCCAAGGCTCTAATAGAGTTTCAAGAATGACGATTGGCCCCATAGACCACCACTATCCTTAATTGTGCACTTTGTGCTCACTCACGTGCAAGCCAAAATAAACTTCCCGACTAGTCACCCATCCTAGTACAACTATGGGTTGAGCATGCTTAACTGCATAGTTCTTTAGTGATGGGATCCCTGAAAACGAGGTGCATCTTGGTGACATGGGTAGTCCAATCATTCCTTTCGAGATCAGTTTATCTAAGGCCTCAAATCTTGGGACATTATAATCTCCCCTACTTGGACTCTTGACGTCCTCATCAAGGCTCAACTATATGGCCTCATTATATTTTCCTATTGCAGTGTAGACCAAGAATGGACCATAGATACCCAACTCTTGACCACATAATACAAGCGTATGGGTGGCTCAATCACCATGGAAAACCCTTTCCAACATGCATGGACCGCACAACTCAAGACTAGCATGCAACATGTCCATGTGGTTGCCATTTACCAGAGGTGATATGGCTTTAATACTATTTGTAACACTTGGGCCCACTGCCCAAAGCTCTAATAGAGTTTTAGGAATGACGACTGGCCCCACAAATAATAACTAGCCTTAGTTTCATGCTTTGTCCTCACTCACGCGCAAGCCAGGATAAAGTTCTGGATTGGTCACCCACCCTAGTACTACTATGGGTTGAGCACACTTAGCCATAGAGTTCTTTAGTGATGGGTTCCCTAAAAAGGAGGTGCACCTTGGTGATATGGGTAGTCCAATCATTCCTTTTAAGATCATTTTATCAGAGGCCTCAAATTCTGGGACGTTATAGTGGGTATGGATGGAAATCACCCCCAATGGGTGGGTAGATCATAATAATACTCCCAGAGAGTGAGTATGGTAAGTTGGGTGCCCCGGTTAGTGGGTATGTCATAGAGATTAAGGGATGAAAAGTTAAGAAAGCAAAAGGTGTTTTGATTATTTTTGTTGATGGGAAATATGAGTGACTATTTGTTACTCATACATGTATAGATTTTGTTCCCCCCACATACCAATATAACTTGTTATACTGACTGCATTTTTTTTCATGACATTTTAGGCTAATCTGCTAGTAACCTACCAATAATGATGAAAGATGGAAATTTAGAAAGAAGGCATCAAAAGGAAAAGACTTAATGTAATTCTGAAGGATATAGATAGATAGAATTTATGTTACGACCCCACCTCCCGATAACCCCCAATTAAGGGATACCGAGAGGTCGAAGCCACACCCATAACTTCCGGATCAAAGGTTCAGCAATTAACCAAGAATAATTATCAAATTTAAACATACTATACTGAAAAGCTGTAAAAAAATAAAATTTTGCATACCTTTTTGAAAACTTGGATTTCTAACTTCTATCCACTTAATGATTCTACGCTAACTAATCCTCCTTGTATTTTTCTTCATGTATTTCATAATGTGACGATTTACTGTTTGTCCTTTTGGCTTGTACCTAAAACGCCGACAAACAAAACGTCGGTCAGCCGAAGCTGGTATGTGGGGGAAACAATAATCATGTAAATACATTAACAATGTAATCATTCAATTAATAATTTAACAACCAAGATTACATTTTAGATATAACTCTGCGATCCAAGAGTACCCTATCCTCTATGTTGTCCCCATTAAACCCCTCATGATTCACCTATAAGTGAACCAATTTCTAGGGTTGAGTCACATGGCACTACCCGTAAGTAGCCCACTCCTTAACTCATGGAAGGCTAATGAATCTCATGGCACTACACGTAGGTAGCCCAGTTTCTAACTCTCGATAACCTAGACCTTGCTCTAGGATTACCCCTTTTTTTCTTAGCCTTTCAAAGCAATAGAGGTGGACCCGGATTCAGTCAGTTATATACGCACATTTATAGTGATAATCATAGTCACTTTATAGTTGCATGAATTAAATAAACATCCAACAGTTATTTTCAAGCAACCGATTAAAACTTCAGGAATCGCCGAGAAACTAGAGCGATTATTCATAAGCGTAACCACATACCTAATTTGATGAGTCATGCAGATTATTCAACATCTACTTCATGTATATACAATCAAGCCAATCAACAAATCCAAGCAAGTAATTCAATCATCACATAGTTCCTAAAATAAATATGTACTCTATTTATTACACGCTTTATCAAGAATCTACTTTATTGACTTGGATTCACTTTCTAGGGTTTCTAATCCGCATTAAGGTTTCATTAATATCCATTAGGGTTTCTTACCTCAAGCTTTATCCATTTTAGGTCAACAAACCCTAAAATACTCTTTTCTATTTATATGAACCTTAATTGCTCAACTATTCATTTTAATAATCTTTTATACCCAAATTGACTTAGGATCATCATATCCCTATTTATGTACAGATTTGAATAATTAAAACAATTAAAAGACATATTCATCTAATTAGGGTTTTCAAGCTCATTAATGCATAATCATGCACGAAACCCTAATTAAGCCAATTATATAAAAAGATCATCTTTTTAGATCCTATCCTCATATTTATCAACAACAGGTTAAAATCATCCTTTGAACAACATTAAATCCATCTATCATCAAATCTAAGGGTTTTTCATTAATTAAAACACTAAAGATGATAACTTTATGTACTTTTCCAATTTCAAGCATATAAACTCTAAATTAGACTAATCATATGCAAAGTTCTTCCTTTTTGAACATAATGTATCTTTTTACATTTAACAGGTTAACATCAACTCTAATGATCCATTAAACCCTATTAAACTCATTAATCATATAAAAATAGTGTTTCTTAATCTTTAATTCATTAAAGATGATGATTTACACTACTTTTTGAATAGCATGCAAAATTAGGCTTCAAACATAATTTCTCTGTGTTCCTTTCGTTCTGAGGATCAAGTTTCATATATAACTTGTTTTAATCCGAGTTTTCTAGAATTAATTATGATTTTAGCAAAAAGTTACTTGACCAATCGGATGGTGCCACGTCATCCAGCTCACGCAACGCGGCCCGCCTTCAGTTTATAACTGAATGTTGATTTTACCCTCCACTTAAGAGGTCCGTCTTTGGCGCGCTGAGGGGTAGCATAGTCAAATGCCGCCCGAGACTTCTTCTTCCATGGATCCGCGGCAGCAGCGCTGCCCTAGCTGCGATGGAGCAGCTTCCGCGCGGCTCTAGCCTTCCGTTCAGGACCAGATCTTCACCGGAAGTGCCTCCCTTGCCTACGCCGCCCTTGGGCGCACCTGGGGCGCCACCCAGATCACGGCATAGGCGGCTCTTTCGTGGGAAACAGGTCTGCAACTCGCGACCAAGGTTTGGACCTCCAGCAGGTGCTACGTGGAGATGGGGGTACGGGGATGAAGGCAGAACATCGCTAGGCCTTCGTGAGAGTATCTCGCAACCAACAAGACTGCTTAACAGTTCCCCATTGAACCATGGTCGCGTTTCCCATCTTGGTTAGGGTTTTACGTGAAGGAAGAAGGAGAAAGGGGATTGCTGCGTGGGATTCTTTCCAGAACTCGAACCAAGACCTTACCCCTTTTATAGGGAAGAGAAACGAAGCCCTAGGATGGCTTTCCTTAAAGAAACGAAGTCCATCTTCTAATGGGAATCGTTTTCCTTCAAAGAGAAGCAATTCTTCTCTCTCTCTCTCTTAGATATTTCATATTACTTGGATATTAGGAAATTCGAAATTCCTCTCCTTCACTCTCTTTATTTGCCTTTAAATATATTGGCCACGAATATATATAGATATATATATATATATATCCTTAGGAAAATACTTCCTTTTATCAAATTTACATAATTAATGGATTATGTATTCCCATTATCTCTTTATTTTATAATTATGGTATTTTCTCTTCCTTTTCCTTAATTGGGGCTCCTTGGCACCCAAGAAACTTTATTATTTCGAAATTCTCTTTATTGGATATTTATTATCCTTCTAGATGCATCATTATTCATTTTTTTCACATTATCTTGTTTATTTCTCATTTAATTATCTCTTTTTGAGGATTTCTTTTTATTTCTCTCTTATTTTCCTCATTGGCATTCCTTTTATTATTAGCAACCTCATGGATATGAAAATTCCCCAAGAAAACTCATTTATGCCTCTTTCCTCTTATTTTCCACATTTTATCATTATTTTCCAATTTCTTTCTTCATAAAGAAATACTTAATTAAACTTTTCTTTTCTTATTGCTCTCTTTTTGGAACCTTGGACTCCTTGGTACCCAAGGAACCCAAGAGGCACGAAATCCTCTTTGGATTTGCCTTCTAGAGGTTTCTACATATTTCTTTTCTTCAATTATCCATTTATTCATTGAATTTCATTGTTATTTGGGCCCAATAGCCAATAAATCCCACCAAGCAACCAATCAAGGCTATTGTGAACGAAATTCATTTATTCACAACAAATTATATAATTATTTGTCCAAATATCTTTAATATGAGAAATTACATTTCTCACCAAAGGAACCCAAAAATTAGGGTTGTAACATCCTTCCCCTCTTATATGAATTTTGTCCTCAAAATTCAAACAAGCAAACAAACGATTCAAGACTTTTCCATGTCCATCATTGGCCCCTATGTGGCTTTACCGTACTCATGGCGCTTCCACAGAACCTTTATCATCACATATTCTTTTCTCTGAGTTCTTTCATCCCGGCGTCTATAAACTGCACAGGTGACTCAGGCCATTTCAGCCTCCCTTGGGGCTCACTAGGTTCATTGCTCAGCACATGGTCGGGGTACCTCACATAGTGCTCTAAATTGGACACATGGAACTCATCACACATTATCTTATCCTGAGGGGTAAGGTCAAACTTAACCTTCTCCACTAAACCATGTCAAAAGAACCCATACATCGGGGACTCAGCTCTCTTAGTTATAACTTAGAGGGGTCGGATTTTCATGTCACATATTCTCCCACAGTAACTTGTATGACAGTCTGCTTTGCATCTGCTCACGACTCTCATCGTCTCTAGGCTCCTTTCAGCCCTTGCACAATCAAAGCAACTTCATCTACACGCACTGGGGTCCCTTTTCCAACCATCATGTGGTCCTTTTCTAACCATTATGTGGTCCTTTTCTAACCATCATGTGGCCCTTTCACCAACATCACCTTACTGAAGTGGTGACCGACACAACCTCTCTTAGAGAGCTTCTTATAAAATCTGATACTGGCTATGGTGGTCATTGTCACATCTTTCATAGGACAAGAACTGTCTCTAGATATCACCCTGAACGAGCACACATGTCCTCATCAGACCCTTTAGTCTGGAGCATACTAACCATAGTTAGGAGTGATAACCTATACTAACATTGAGTTCTTCATGTACCTACTTCCACTTTATGGAAGTGAACCTCTAGGTCAAACTCAAGATCCTTTGAACTCACATCGTGGTGTAGTTGGACCATCTCTCTCATGGATAGTTCAACCATATCTGTCCCTTAACATAACTCTTTCTTTCTCATGTCATCTAGGTAAGGCGACCTACCATAATCCATATTGCATTTCGACCTTCCTTGGTCCTGAGGATACTTACAACGTCCGTAGAGATGAACTCCCCTTCCCTTTCGAGGACTCTTTATCCTTTATATCAATGCATTGGGTTACCAGTGTTCATCCTTCACCTCTTATCATGCATGGCAACATACCATGTGTACCCTCATCTTAGGCATCTAAAGTACTACTGTCACTCATTATCTTGGTAGTACCACGGTGTATGGTGATCATGATCTCCTGTATGTCATTATTATTCAAGATCAATACCTCAAAAACCCTAAACCATTTTATCGGGGTTTCATCACTTCCTTTACTTGAGGTTCTACCACCATCCTTTCATCGTATCCAGGACTAGACTGGCTAACCAAACAACCCTTAACTTTTCAACATATCTTGTTACATCTGAGTGTTGTCCAAACACCTCTCCTTTCCAAACTTAGGGTTAGCCAAACAACCTCTTCTAGCTTCAAGTCAGATGTATCTCAACCAGTGCATCCATTACCACTTCACATTCTTAGGTATTAGGTAACATTAAAGACATACACTTCCATGTATTTCACTTATCAGTTCACCTCAAATTCTATGTCTATTTTCATTAAGAACACTCTCTGATTTCATCATCATGGTGATCAAACTCATCCTGGTATAACTTTTAAGTTCCACATAGCTCATGATAAAAACATCCTTATAAGGTGACTACCTCATTCCACTTAGTGTTTGCAAACCATCCATGTATCATTCACTTTACCAGGGTAGGTTATCTTCTCTATCCCCATTTCTCGTGGCGACGTTCCAATCTACATCATCTCTTATCCTTGGTGTATGGCATGCATAATATCCTATCTCTCACCCCCATAACAAGAGGAAATAAGCATTTGGATGTAGTCCAAATACAGAGTTCTTCCTGTTCCAAGAGTAGAGATGGTACATCCCACCTTGTCAATACACCTTTACATCTAAGTTGCAACGTGCCACATATGTCTCTACATCACAGACATCATGATAACAACCTAATCTTGAACCTACTGAGGTTTATATCCTTGGTCATCTCCTCTAGGTTTATAGGGTACCAGCTCTTTTGGGGTTATCCTTCTTCCCTCAGGCATCAAGAGAGTGCCCTACTCATATGCCCTTTGGGTCCCATGAGTTCATGAAGGTGATAAATCTCCTAACCCATGGCCCTCAGACAATGATAACTGTTACCTCCCGACCCTATGGTCATGTGCAACTGGGGAATTAGGCAACTCCTACTTTCATCGGTCTTATCCCTGCCTGACCCTAGGATAGACTTAGGATTCTCCATCATAGTACATGTTTACTTAGAACCTTACCCAAGTCTTCATCATCTCTCTTTCTGCATTCATGGGCTGGCCTTCCTCCTTTTATTGGGATCATGGCAACTTGCCTACCTTGGTCAAGCCCCATACCGGTTACCTCCATGGTAACACATCTGCATGCACTTAGAGATGGATATCTATGGGTCTATAGGTTTATCCTCATACCATGTACTTTTCACTTAGCTTCTCAAGATTCTATGAGACCTCTTTAGGTTACCTTATATCAACAAAACTGATATACACCCTACCAAAGGGGTCCCTCTCCCAGGATGGGAGGAAAACCAGATCACAAAAGCTCTTAGGTCTAGGGTTTACATCCACACAAGCCTACTTAACCCTAGCAAGCTTTTAAGGCACATCAGATCACCTACCAAACCATGCTAGGTCATTCTTGTCCTCTTTCCTCAAAGTTGGATCAAAATCATACCTTTCTTTATCATCAACCTAGCTGTGAGGGGTTCATCAAACACACCTTAAACTTAAGGGGCTTCCCTTTCCTCTATACATGAGGAGTACCCTGCTCGCTTCTATAGGAACTCAACTTCTCATCATGATCATTAGGTACACCACTTCCCCTCTTAGGCCTAGGAACCCTAGGTTCACTTGTAGGTATCCAACTGCATGCTCTGTCTCTTAACTACGAACCAAGCATGCAAAAGGCATGCCATGCACTTCTTGTCATTATTCAACTCAAGCAACAAATAGGGTTGGGTCCTCCTTAAGGACAACCAACAAGGTACAAGGCCTCATAACCTGTTTACTAAACCTTTCTAGGCCTAAGGAACTCTTCTTCCTACCTCAGAAGGTAAACATCTATATTGTAGGCACATAGGCACCAGATGATTCATCTTCACTCTCTAGGGTTTGGTCCCTCTAAAGGCAACCAAGATATCATCAACTTTCAGGGATCGATCATGAGGCAACCACTATCATCCCTTGTTCAGGGTTTTAGGCTTCCAACCTTCTTGCTGGGTTTCCTTCTCTCTCTAGAGCTAACCCCCACATCCAACCTCACCATTAGAGGTCCTTTCTTCATGAAGGACCAACCTCAAAAGCATGCTCTACATGGGTGAAGCCTAGGTTCAAACTTATGGTTGCTCAAGATCATCCATAACCCTTTATGCTCCATCATAATTCCTTATCCAGGGTTTCATCCTACTGTCAGCACTATGACGTGCCCTAGGTGCCAGCTATACCCTACTTGCACAAGCCCATAGGGTTTTTAAGGTCCTTCACTAACATCATCATCTAAGGAGCTATCCTTTACCCTAACATGCACGACCCTTCCCAGGGTTGGGTTGCCAAAGGTGCTAGGTCACCCATGGATCATATGGCATCCCAAAGGCATGTCCTTTCAAACACCTGGTCCAACTCATCTCTCTCTAACCATCACTTAGGGTTAGGGTTAGCATCATCCTCAGAGGATGTGCCAGGTCTCTACTTGCAATGGAGATCTCTATCTCCAAGACCGACTCTCTCTACTCATCCTCCTGCTAAGGAGGTCTATCCTCAGGTCTCTTCTGAGGACATTACATCTTATGTCATATGACCTAAGCATGTATCTATCCTTTAATTTTCGCTTACTCTATTAAGCTTATGTCCATGACATCTTATTTACATGCATTTCCTTTAATGTGGTGGAGGATCCCTTAAACCTTATCAACCTTACCCATACCTCAAGAGGGTGAGGAGGAGAGAGAAAACCCTAATCCTTTAGGTCCTTATCAGAATTTTTGTGATGAGAAGGGATGAATAAGATGAGAAGTCCTAAAGGTATCTCATTTCGATTCATACCCTAAGACTTTGGCCGGCAGTCACACGGATCCGGGAGTCCTCGTATTCCGACTAGCGGTGCGGAGGAAAATATTGCCAGCCCCCGGTCGTGATCCCTTTCTAGACACCTCCGTCTTTCGGATAATCCTCTAATAACTCCCTTGGGTTCTATGGAGTTTGTAAAATTTAATAGTTATTAATGGTTAACTGAGGAACCCAGGCCCTGATACCAAATGTTACGACCCCACCTCCCGATAACCCCCAATTAAGGGAGACCGAGAGGTCGAAGCCACACCCATCACTTTCAGATCAAAGGTTCAGCAATTAACCAAGAATAATGATCAAATTTAAACATACTATACTGAAAAGCTGTAAGAAAATAAAATTTTGCATACCTTTTTGAAAACTTGGATTTCTAACTTCTATCCACTTAATGATTCTACGCTAACTAATGCTCCTTGTATTTTTCTTCATGTATTTCACAATGTGACGATTTACTGTTTGTCCTTTTGGCTTGTACCTAAAACACCGACAAACAAAACGTCGGTCAGCCGAAGTTGGTATGTGGGGGAAACAATAATCATGTAAATACATTAACAATGTAATCATTCAATTAATCATTTAACAACCAAGATTACATTTTAGATATAACTCTGCGATCCAAGAGTACCCTATCCTCTATGTTGTCCCCATTAAACCCCTCATGATTCACCTATAAGCGAACCAATTTCTAGGGTTGAGTCACATGGAACTACCCATAAGTAGCCCACTCCTTAACTCATGGCAGGCTAATGAGTCTCATGGCACTACACGTAGGTAGCCCAATTTCTAACTCTCGGTAACCTAGACCTTGCTCTAGGATTACCCCTTTTTTTCTTAGCCTTTCAAAGCAATAGAGGTGGACCCAGATTCAGTCAGTTATATACGCACATTTATAGTGATAATCATAGTCACTTTATAGTTGCATGAATTAAATAAACATACAACAATTATTTTTAAGCAACCGATTAAAACTTCGGGAATCGCTGAGAAACTAGAGCGATTATTCATAAGCATAACCACATACCTGATTTGATGAGTCATGCAGATTATTCAACATCTACTTCATGTATATACAATCAAGCCAATCAACAAATCCAAGCAAGTAATTCAATCATCACATAGTTCCTGAAATAAATATGTACTCTATTTATTACACACTTTATCAAGAATATACTTTATTGACTTGGATTCACTTTCTAGGGTTTCTAATCCGCATTAAGGTTTCATTAATATCCATTAGGGTTTCTTACCTCAAGCTTTATCCATTTTAGGTCAACAAACCCTAAAATACTCTTTTCTATTTATATGAACCTTAATTGCTCAACTATTCATTTTAATAATCTTTTATACCCAAATTGACTTAGGATCATCATATCCCTATTTATTTACAGATTTGAACAATTAAAACAATTAAAAGACATATTCATCTAATTAGGGGTTTTCAAGCTCATTAATGCATAATCATGCACAAAACCCTAATTAAGCCAATTATATAAAAAGATCATCTTTTTAGATCCTATCCTCATATTTATCAACAACATGTTAAAATCATCCTTTGAACAACATTAAATCCATCTATCATCAAATCTAAGGGTTTTTCATTAATTAAAACACTAAAGATGATAACTTTATGTACTTTTCCAATTTCAAGCATATAAACTCTAAATTAGACTAATCATATGCAAAGTTCTTCCTTTTTGAACATAATGTACCTTTTTACATTTAACAGGTTAACATCAACTCTAATGATCCATTAAACCCTATTAAACTCATTAATCATATCAAAATAGTGTTTCTTAATCGTTAATTCATTAAAGATGATGATTTACACTACTTTTTGAATAGCATGCAAAATTAGGCTTCAAACATAATTTCTCTGTGTTCCTCTCGTTATGAGGATCAAGTTTCATATATAACTTGTTTTAATCCGAGTTTCCTAGAATTAATTATGATTTTAGAAAAAAGTTACTTACTTGACCAATCGGATGGCGCCACGTCATCCAGCTCATGCAACGCGGCCCGCCTTCAGTTTATAACCGAATGTCGATTTTACCCTCCACTTAAGATGTCCGTCTTTGGCGCGCTGAGGGGTAGCATGGTCAAATGCCGCCCGGGCCTTCTTCTTCCTTGGATCCGCTGCAGCAGTGCTGCCCTAGCTACGATGGAGCAGCTTCCGCGCAGCTCTAGCCCTCCGTTCAGGACCGGATCTTCACCGGAAGTGCCTCCCTTGCCTCTGCCTCCCTTGGGCGCACCTGGGGCGCCGCCCAGATCGCGGCATAGGCGGCTCTTTCGTGGGCAACAGGTCTGCAACTCGCGGCCAAGGTTTGGACCTCCAGCAGGTGCTACGTGGAGATGGGGGTACGGGGATGAAGGCAGAACATTGCTAGGCCTTCGTGAGAGTATCTCGCAACCAACAAGACTGCTTAACAGTTCCCCATTGAACTAGGGTCGCGTTTCCCATCTTGGTTAGGGTTTTACGTGAAGGAAGAAGGAGAAAGGGGATTGCTGCGTGGGATTCTTTCTAGAACTCGAACCAAGACCTTACCCCTTTTATAGGGAAGAGAAACGAAGCCCTAGGATGGCTTTCCTTAAAGAAACGAAGTCCTTCTTCTAATAGGAATCGTTTTCCTTCAAAGAGAAGCAATTCTTCTCTCTTTCTCTTTCTCTCTCTCTCTTAGATATTTCATATTACTTGGATATTAGGAAATTCGAAATTCCTCTCCTTCACTCTCTTTGTTTTCCTTTTAATCTATTGGCCACGAATATATATAGATATATATATATATATATCCTTAGGAAAATACTTCCTTTTATCAAATTTACATAATTAATGGATTATGTATTCCCATTATCTCTTTATTTTATAATTATGGTATTTTCTCTTCCTTTTCCTTTATTGGGGCTCCTTGGCACCCAAGAAACTTTATTATTTCGAAATTCTCTTTATTGGATATTTATTATCCTTCTAGATGCATCATTATGCATTTTTTCACATTATCTTGTTTATTTCTCATTTAATTATCTCTTTTTGAGGATTTCTTTTTATTTCTCTCTTATTTTCCTCATTGGCATTCCTTTTATTATTAGCAACCTCATGGATACGAAAATTCCCCAAGAAAACTCATTTATGCCTCTTTCCTCTTATTTTCCACATTTTATCATTATTTTCCACTTTCTTTCTTCATAAAGAAATACTTAATTAAACTTTTCTTTTATTATTGCTCTCTTTTTGGAACCTTGGACTCCTTGGTACCCAAGGAACCCAAGAGGCACGAAATCCTCTTTGGATTTGCCTTCTAGAGGTTTCTACATATTTCTTTTCTTCAATTATCCATTTATTCATTGAATTTCATTGTTATTTGGGCCCAATAGCCAATAAAGCCCACCAAGAAACCAATCAAGGCTATTGTGAACGAAATTCATTTATTCACAACAAATTATATCATTATTTGTCCAAATATCTTTAATATGAGAAATTACATTTCTCACCAAAGGAACCCAAAAATTAGGGTTGTAACAATTTACTTTCTATCGCAAACATTAGATTCAAATTCCATGCAACTCCCTGGAGGAGTGGTTTTTTGTTATCAAACTCTTTTGGATGTAGTGAACATTATTGATTATTATTGGTTACTTGCTAACCCTAATCTAGAATTATTATTATGGCCCTTTCCCTCTTAGTCCTCATTTTTAGGGATAATATGGGGAAGGTGTAATAACATATGTCATCAAGTAATATCATTCATTTAGACATCTATCATGTTTTACCATCATTTCATAATTGAATAAGTATATAGATGAAAGATTACCTTTATTAATAATCAAATTTATTGCATGATGCCTCATTACAATCATAGTATGACTGTCTTTCTGGGCATACATACCAATAGACTTCCACTTGTATTTAGAGCCAATCACTCATGAATTTAATCCCAAGTGATCTAACGTGACCTTCATGATTCTCCTGTGAAAGTTCTTTTTTTAAGGGGTCATCAACATTGCTTTTAGTTAATACTTTGCAAATCTTCACATCCTCTAGCTATATGATCTCTCATATGAGATGGAACCACCTTTGTATATGTTTGAAAATTTTATGCGATCTTAGTTCATTATCTTATGCAACAACTCCATTATTGTCACATGTACAACTCTACTACATCTCTAGTGCTTGGAACCATTCTAAGTTCAGTGAAAAACTTCTTCACCCAAACAACTTCCTTTGTTGTGTTGGAGGAATCAATCAACTTACCCTCTGTTGTTGCTTGGAACTATTCCATATTATAGCTCCATTGTTTATGCAACACACAAATCCAGAGTGTGATTTAAAGTCATCGTTTTCAGTTTGGAAGCTTGCATCAATGTACTCTTTTATTACAAACTCTTCCTCACCTCCGTAGACAAGAAATTTATCCTTAGTTCTCCTCAAGTACTTAAGGATGTTCTCTATGGCAATCTAGTGACCTTCATCGGGGTCTGACTGATATCTACTTGTCATGCTAAGGGCATACGAGACATCATGACGAGTACATAACAATGCATACATGATATATCCAATTCCAAATGCATATAGAATATTATTCATGCTCTCTCGTTCTTCACAAGAACTAGTACATTAAGCTCGATAGATGCTAACACCATGAGACATGGGTAAGTTTCCTCTCTTAAAGTTCTCCATGCTGAACCTTTTCAACACTTTGTTAATGTATGTGCTCTGGATTAGTCCAAGAAGCCTTCTAGACTAGATCTATCTCTATAGATCTTGATTCATAAGATATAAGATGCTTCACCTAGGTCCTTCATAGAGAATGTATTTTCCAATCAGATTTTTACCATTCATAAAGTAGGGATGTTATTCTCCATCAATAGTATGTCATCTACATACAATAAATACAATCATGCTCTCACTAACCTACTTGTAAACACATGGTTCGTCTTCATTTTGACTAAAGACAAACTCTTTTCTTCTTTCTTTAAATCAAAGATCCCAGCTCTGACATGCTTGCTTCAATCCATAGATTGACCTTTGTAGCTTTGATACTTTATTGGATTCCTTTGGATTTATAAAACCTTCATGTTGTGTCACATACACATCCTCAAGAAGATTCCCGCTAAGAAATGTATTTTTAACATCCATCTACCAAATCTCATAGTCATAATAAACTACAGTGGCAAGTATGATCCTGATGGATTTAACCATGGCATATGGAGAAAAGGTTTCATCATAGTGAACACCTTGAACTTGTCTAAAACCCTTGGAAACCAGTCTGCCTTTATAGTCTGTACATTACCATCCATGTCAGTCTTCTTCTCAAAGACCCACTTGCACCCTATGGGTTTTACCACTTTTAGGTGGATCCACCAAGATCCATACCTTGTTGGTGTACATGGATTCCATCACATATCTCATAACCTCAAGACACTTTTTAGATTTTGGTCCATTAACAACTTCTAGGTAGGTTGTTGATTTATCATATATAACCAACTCATGACTTCTTGAGTCTGATAATAACCAAATCCTTGAGGCTCAAGGCGTGTCCTACTAGATCTGCAAGGTTCATGTGTTACATGATGAACTTGAGATCCCACACCAATTTGTGATTCTTAATGTTCCTTTTGTACTCTTATAGGTCCAATGTTTTGTTGTTGATCTCAAACCTCTTCAAGTTATTCTTTCCTCCCATTTATTCCTTTCGAAATAAATTCCTTTTCAAGGAATAGAACTTCCCTAGTAATAAAAACTTTGTTGTTATGTGGAGTATAAAAGTAGTATCCTTTGGTTTCCCTAGGATATTCAACAAAATAACATTTATCCAATTTGGCTCCAAGATTTTTGGGAAACCACTGTCTCACATAAGCTTCACATCCCCAAATCTTTATAAAAGACATATTGGGATGCTTCCCATACCATATCTCATATGGTGTCTTTTGAACCAATTTAGATGGTACGTGGTTAAATGTAACCACTATGGTTTGTAGAGAATATCCATGGATAGAAATAAGAAGACTAGAAAAATTAATCATTGGTTGTACCATATCTAGTAATGCATGGTTCCTTCTTTCTGAAACACCATTATGTTGTGGTGTTGTAGGTGGAGTTCATTGTGATATGATACCACAGTCTCACAAAAGGTCTTCAAATGCTTGGCCACATATTCTCCACCACAATTAGAAGGAAGTGCTTTAATACTTTTACCAATTTGGTTCTATAATTCATTAATCAAATCCTTAAAATTTTCAAGGGTTTTTAACTTATGTTTCATCAAGTGCACATAGACATACCTACTGATGTCAGGGGTAAAGATAATGAAGTGCTGGTAGCCATCCCTAGCATTTGTTCGAAATGGATCACATACATCTGTATGTATGAGTCCCAATATATCACTTTCTCTCTCACCGTGTCCAGTGAAAGGAGTCTTTGTTATCTTTCACAATAAACAAGATTCACATGTCTCTATTGATTTTAGGTTACAACAGTCCAGATAACCATCTTTATAGAGTATATAAATGTATTTCTCATTAATGCTCCCTAGAAGACAATGCCAAACATATGTTTTATTTGAGTTATCAAGTTTTAACCTTTTGGTATTTATGTTATAGACATTTGTCTCTAGATATAATAAGTAAAGACCATATGACATTGGGGCACTACCATAAAAGGTCTCATATTTAGAAATAGAACATCATCCATTATTTATATATAATTCAAATCCATTCTTATCCATACAAGATATAAACATGATGTTTCTATTCATGACAAGTACAAAATAATAGTTCTTTAACTCTATTACAAGCCCACTAGGTAGAGATAAATGATAGGTTCCAACTGTAGTAGCAAAAAATCTTTCTCCATTCACAATTTGTAGTTCAACCTCACCCTTTCTTAAAGGCTTACTAATTTTCAGATCCTGCATATTTGGGTATATGTGAGATCCACATGTGATATCTAGTACCCAAGAT
The DNA here is from genome assembly GCA_963693085.1 of Alisma plantago-aquatica. Lineage (NCBI taxonomy): Eukaryota > Viridiplantae > Streptophyta > Magnoliopsida > Alismatales > Alismataceae > Alisma > Alisma plantago-aquatica. The sequence continues at coordinate 757,853,041 of OY856414.1, forward strand.
GAAGAAAGTAGACATATTTATCTCAATAACATGTATACCTGAAGTTGAGACATCTACCCCTTGCTTCTTCTTCCTCAATTCCTCCAGGTAAAGAGGGAAATTCCTTTCCAGTGTCCATCATGGTGACATTGGTGGCAATTACCTTCCTTATTCACCCCTCCCTTTGCTTTGAGTGCAGAAGACTTGGGTTTCTGGCTAGCTTTAAAATTCTTCTTAGCCTTGCCTTTTCCCTTAGACTTCTCTTTTCTTCTACTAATCATCATCACAGATTTGGACTTGTCCTTCTTCATTTGTGCTTTAACTGTTCCCAACATGCCAAGGAATTCTGACAATGGCTTATAAAAATTATTCATGTTGTAGTTCATGACAAATTGGTTGTATGATTCTAGCAGAGATTTTAGAATCACATATTTGACCAACTCATGGCCCAAGGGAAATCCCAATCTTACTAATGTTCTCCACATACCCAATCAACTTGAGCACATGGGGCCCCACTGGATCTCTTTCAACAATATTGCACTTGAACAACACCTTTGATACATCATATCTCTCTTGTCTTGCCTAATCTTGGTACATATTTTTAAGATGAGTAACCATCTCAAGATCATCTATATTCTCATGATGTATCTATAACTCATAGTTCATTGAGCATAGAATCATGCACTTGACATCTACAACATCTTTAGAGTACTTCTTGTAAGCATCCCAGATAGACTTAGGCATGGTGGGAGCGGTTTCATATGGCTCTGGTGTCTCAAGGACACAGAGCTTGCACTCTTGTGTGAGAATGATTCTCAATGTTCCAAACCAGTCATGGAAATTATTCCCATCAATGTGTCCTTATTAAGGACCAATCTTAAAGAAAATGTGATGTTATTTGCCATTTGTTTCTACAAAATAAATTTTCATTTTGTCAAAACCCTTTTTATTTGATTTGATTAAAAATAAAAAAATTAATAATATTAATTAGGATTTTAATTAATTATCACTCCCACTATTTTTTTCAAAATGATATCCCTTACTATTAATCCATAATATTGCAACATACAACCTTGTAGTGATCCAAGATCTAAAACAATTAAGTTATTGCCCAGCCAACACCGACATCCATAACCAATGATTAAGATGGCAACATTTACCAATTGCATCTCATGCAATTCTTGGTTTTATATGATATGCACAATTTCTCGTCATATTACATATGTATGCTTCTAGGCACTTAATCTCATTAAGGTCACCTAGGTATAAAAGATTAAGTCAAAGCATATTAGAAACCAAAATAGAGGTCTAGTTAGAAAACATCAGTTAGCATAAGGATTAGGGTTATGTGCCTAGATGGTTTTGGACTTTCATGTTAACTCTAGAATTGTATATAGCATACTCTCTCTTTTTCCCATGTGTTTGTGGTATGGGATACAGGCTCATGGGGTTTTGTAGAGAGAATGTTATATGCATAATCATACTTGTCTTGTCCTTTCAAGTGCATGTGGTATGGGATATGTGCATGAGGGAGGTACTAAGATAGGCATGATAAATCATGTCACCTTTACATATATGAGCGACCAACATGTATCCAAAGGTGACAAAGAAAGCAAGAGTTGTATTAAAAGTTTGAGACATTTAGTCACCTAACCCTGATCTGGTACAAAGTGAGACCAAGCATACATACGAAGAGTAGATGTTTGACATAGATATGCAAGTAGTATCCATGGTAGAATCAGAATACCTAGAGAAGAGGTAAGAGATGTCCTTTTTCATGACAATGATGGTGAGATAGGCTCATTAGTAGTATACCCACATGAGATTGTAATAATGAGGTTTAGATAATGTTTAACCATGAGAAGGTCATATCCTAGGTATGATGATGATACTTTAAGATGATGTTAGAGATTAGTAAACCCTAAGGTGGGTAGTATATGATGATACTTTAAGATGATCTTTTCTTGAGCCCTAGCTCCGACCAACAGTGCCATCTTCTTCCACCCTTCTCCTTCCTCTGCCCTTCTTCTTCCCCTTCCCTTGCCCTAACTGCGGCCGACCAGCAGCTAGGGCACTGGCGCCAGCCAACCACTACTGCTACTACGCGCTCAACAAGGAGCTCGCCAGGAGCCCGATTGGTGTGAGAAACACCTCGAATAAACTGCCTTGAGTTCAGCCAAGAGGCCTAAGCAGTAATACGCAACCCTAGATACGTTCCTAGCTCGTTTCCTCCATCTGTACATGTGGTAGAGCAACTGCTTGAATTGCAGCAGTAGCCAGGAGCAGCTGCACGCGATCCATCACTCCAAAATACCGCCCCAACTTTGGCTTGAGGTCCAGATCAAGAATCCATAGCCAACTAGTCATGAGCTGCGCAGAATCAACTGAGCTTCTTCAACCTGTTCGTGAGAAACGGTTGCTGTGTGCAACAAGTCCAAAATTTGGGGTTATTCTGAGGTTGAAGACAACCCCCTGGATGCAATTCTAGTTGAATTCAGACATTTTGAACCCCGATGAGTAGAATCTCACTCCCATTCGCACGTTTTAACTCAAATAATCATAAGTTTCAGTTAAAAGTAGTGTTATTCGCAGATGTTAGCGTTTACGTAGGTGTCGGGCAACGCCGGCACCGCTCGACTCCTAGCTTGTACGTTTAAATTAATAACACCTACTCGACGCTAATTAGTTGACTGATATGTGTGATGTGATTTAGTGAAATTACAAGATTGATAAAAACCCAATTTACTCTATTAAATGTTGAAACCAGTAGCACACAACCAATAACTGGATAGTTTGGGTATAAACCCAGACTGTACGATTTTAATAAATTAAATGATGCACGAATATAAAGAAATGACAATGATGTGAAAAATATTCAAAGAAAACCTAGATACACGCTCTAGGTCATATTTAATGTGAATGATTTAATATTTACTCAAATTGACATGCTTCTCGAAGATATTATTAGGAATTCTTGATTATTAGTAATAATTCATGCCATGATAATGATTTAACTCTTATTTGAGTGATGAGATGCTCAACTCAAGAAATCATTTGAAATTTCAATTAATATTAATAATTCGTGACTTGATGAGTAATTATAAACTTAATTAAGTTATGTGATGGTTCAAGATTTGGGTTACTTCATATGTTTATATGTTGAATCTTGCCATGACAAGTAAATTAATCTTTAATTGAGTTATGTGATGCTCAACCCATAATTTAGGTTCATGTGCACAATTATCGAGGAATTTGAGATAATTTACAAGTGCTATCGATAATTTCATATATATTAAGTAAATAACTCTTGTTAGCATGTTACGATGATCATTTGTATGATTTCAGCGTATATGTGCCAAGTTGATATGATTTCTATTTATTTAAGAATTTTAGTCTTCCATCATGCATAATAATGTTGATTTCTCAATAAATTTCATGGGAATATGAATTTGGTTTATTCAAGAACTTGAAATATGCCTACATGCTTTATATGTTGAATATTTTGGTATCTGCAATACTTGAGTATACAACTTATCTAGTATAGAATGACATTCGTGTTATGTTATAAGCTTTGATTAAATTGAAGAGATATCATAGAGATACCAAAGTCAAGTATAAATGAGAAAGAGATGCCATATAGTAAGAGAGAGATGCAATGTAGTAAGAGCTTTTCTAGAATAATAAAATAATAGATTAAGGGCCCTGACACCATAGAATCCCTATGAGAGGTCTGCGCCTTAGGGATGAAATGACCTACCCTGGAGGTGCGTCCAGTATACGGGGGTCGGAAGGCACCCACAGAGCGTGCGGGGAGACGAAGCCCTTGAGGAAGTCTCCTAAGAAAAGATAGGTTACCCAACATGAACTGGATGTCCCAGTGGTAACCTAGAGGTACCCACAGAGCGTACCAAGTTTGCAGTGTCCAACATTAACCAGACATCCTGGTGGCACTAGAGTACAGAAAAGCTTCTCCAACATTAACCATACGTCCTGGTGGCACGACTTGACTCTCCGCCTGCGTGCTCAGGTTAGAGGAGGAGTCCAGTTTATGGCACCATAGGAGTTCCAAGGCCAGAGAGCCGGTTTTTCTATACCAGACCAGGACAACAGTCAGAATTAGCTATCCCAGGGTGTCGGCTAAGTCTTGTATGGTGGGATCATAGTTCGCTATGAGTCTTCATATGTAGAGTACACTGCATATGATCAGGGCGTAAGATAAAATATGTTCATATAGGTTCACAGAGTTTCTTATAAGTTAAAGAGTTAAGAAACATGGACTTTAGATTCGTATCAGTTGTTCTTTAAATATAATGTTGATAAACCCCGTTAATTGATTATATCTATAGCATTGCAGCAGATGTTACTTGATGAAATGTTGATATTTCCTGTTATTTAAATTGTATTGTTCTAACTCTGTTCAGTATAGTATTTCTTGTAGTTTAATTTCAAAATAATAAACATGATATGAGTTATCTACAATGGTTGGGTAAAATTCTATTCACTGAGCCAGTAGCTCACCAACCTACTGAAACATTTTTCAGGTCAGCGTCAGCATGAGGAAGCTGAAGGATCGTATCACCCAGATGCTTAGAAGGTAGTGTTTAGTTAGGTTTAGAGGTCTCTTGGTCCTTTCCCCTCGGTCCTTGGGAATGTGGTGTGGTAGTGAGAGAATGTAATTTAATATGTAGTTTAGATTTCAGTTATCTGTTGTGCTTTATCTTATGCAAGTAAGATGTAATATGTTATTTAAACTTTGAGGTATCCTTCAAGATTTAGAAACAGTCAGTTTGCTTCCGCAAGTTTAAGATTTCAGTATTGTCCAATTATGAGATTCTCCTTTAAGCTAATTTTAAGTGATTAAGAAAAGTAAAAGTTAAGGGTGGTTTACCGAGGGTGACTCCCCGGTCTCCGGGGTCATTAGAGATGGCACGAGGATCGGTACAACTTTTCACCCGTAGACAAATGGTTAGTCAGAGAGGACCATTCAGACTCTTGAGGACATGCTGAGAGCTTGTGTCTTGCATTTCAGTGGAAGCTGGGAAGAACACTTGAGACTTATAAGGTTTGCATACAACAATAGTCACCATTCCAGTCTTGGTATGAATCCATATGAAGCTCGGTATGGCAGAAAGTGTAGATCACCCATATGTTGGTATGAGGTGGGTGAAAAGTAGATTCTTGGACTAGAGATAGTGGATTTCACTACCGAGAAGATTGTAGTGATCAGAGAATAGTTGAAAGCTGCACAGGATAAATACATGAGTTACGCTGAGAAGAGACATAGACCTCTTGAGTTTGAGGTTGGTGATGAAGTGTATTTGAAAGTTTCACCATGGAAAGGAGTGTTGAGGTTTGGCAAGAGAGGCAAACTGACTCCTAGGTATATGGGCCCATATCCTGTCATTGAGAGGATTGGACCTGTAGCCTACAGGTTGGATTTGCCATCCGAGTTGGCTAATTTACATGATGTGTTTCATGTATCGATGCTGAAAAAGTGTTACCCTAGTACAGAGAAGATAGTGGACCCAGAACCTACATAGCTCAGACCAGATGTGTCCTATGTTGAAGGACCTGTAAAGATAGTTGATCGGAGGATCAAAAAGCTTAAGAATCACGAGATACCGTTAGCAAAGGTTTTTTGGAGGAACCACAACCTAGAGGAAGCCACGTGAGAGCTTGAGTCTAAGATGCGTAACAAGTTTCCTTTTCACTTTTAGGAATTTTGGGATGAAATTCTTATAAGGGAGGGAGATTGTTATGACCCACACTAAAATTAACTAGTAAGTATGATAATCACAACATTAATAAGTTAATTAAGTAATTAAGTTGAATTAAGTACACAAGATGCAATTAGTGCTTTGATCTAGTGTTACAGACAAATTAGCTTGATTTCTTGCCTTGAGAAGGCAGTGCATTCCTTGCTTGAAACGTTGCAAAAAGAATCGCATCAATCGGACAATCAAGGTGAGAGTTATGATGTTTTCAAGACTCTAGGACCTAAGATGCAATTTATCCATTAATTGGCTATGGCGTGAGAGATCTTTTCTTGAGCCCTAGCTCTGACCAACAACGCCATCTTCTTCCACCCTTCTCCTTCCTCCACCCTTCTTCTTCCCCTTCCCATGCCCTAACCGCAGCCGACTAACAACTAGGGTGCCGGCACCGGCCAACCGTAGCTGCTACTGTGCGCTCAACAAGGAGATCGCCAAGAGCCCGATTGGTGTGAGAAACACCTCGAATCAACTGCCTTGAGTTCGGCCAAGAGGCCTAAGCAGTAATCTGCAGCCCTAGCTGCGTTTCTAGCTTGTTTCCTCCATCAGTACGTCAGGTAGAGCTACTGCTTGAATTGCAGCAGCAACCAGGAGCAGCTGGGCGTGATCCATCACTCCAAAACGCCATCCCGACTTCGTCTTGAGGTCCAGATCAAGAATCCATAGCCAACTAGTCACGAGTTGCACTGAATCAACTGAGCTTCTTCAACCTGTACGTGAGAAATGGCTGTTGTGTGTAGCAAGTCTGAAGTTTGGGGTTATTCTGAGGTTGAAGACAACCCTATGGATGCAATTCCAGTCGAATCCGGACGTTTTGAAACCCGTGAGTAGAATCTCACTCCCATTTACACAATATAACTCGAATAACCGAACATTTTGGTTAAAAGCAGTGTTATTCGCTGATGTCAATGTTTACGCAGGCGCTCAACTGCTAACTTGCACGTTTAAATTATTAACACCTGCTCAACGCTAATTAGTTGACTGATATGTGTGATGTGATTTAGTGAAATTACACGATTGATCAAAACTCAATTTACTCTGTTAAATATTGAAACCAGTACCGCCCAACCAATAACCGGACAGTTTGGGTATAAACCCAGTCTGTACGATTTTTAATAAATTAAATGATGCACGAATACAAAGAAATGACAATGATGTGAAAAATATTCAAAGAAAACCTAGATGCACGCTCTAGGTCATATTTAATGTGAATGATTTAATATTACTCAAATTGACACGCTTCTCGAAGATATTATTATGAATTCCTGGTTATTAACAATAATTCATGCCATGATAATGGTTTAACTCTTATTTGAGTGATGACTTGCTCAACTCAAGAAATCATTTGAAATTTCAATTAATATTAATAATTCGTGACATGATGAGTAATTATAAACTTAATTAAGTTATGGGATGCATAGTTCAAGATTTGGGTTACTGCGTATGTTTATATGTTGAATCTTGCCATGACAAGTAAATTAATCTTTAATTGAGTTATGTGATGCTCAACCCATAATTTAGGTTGATGTGCACAATTATCGAGGAATTTTAGATAATTTACAAGTGCTACCGATAATTTCATATCTATTGAGTAAATAACTCTTGTTAGCATGTTACGATGATCATTTGTATGATTTTAGCGTATATGTGCCAAGTTTATATGATTTCTATTTATTTAAGAATTTTAGTCTTCCTACATGCATAATAATGTTGATTTCTCAGTAAATTTCATGGGAATATGAATTTGGTTTATTCAAAAACTTGAAATCTGCCTGCATGCTTTATATGTTGAATCTTTTGGTATCTGTAGTACTTGAGTATATAGCTTATCCAGTATAGAATGATATTCATATTACTTTGATTAAATTGAAGAGATATCATAGAGATACCAAAGTCAAGTGTAAATGAGAAAGAGATACCATATAGTAAGAGAGAAATGCGATGTAGTCAGAGCTTTTCTAGAATAATAAAATAATAGATTAAGGGCCCTGACACCGTAGAATCCCTATGAGAGGTCTGCGCCTTAGGGATGAAATGACCTACCCTAGTGGTGCGTCCAGTATACGGGGGTCAGAACGCACCCACAGAGCGTGCGGGGAGACGAAGCCCTTGAAGAAGTCTCCTAAGAAAAGATAGGTTACCCAACATGAACTGGACATCCCTGTGGCAACCCAGAGGTACTCACAGAGCGTACCAAGTTTGTAGTGTCCAACATTAACCAGACATCCTGGTGGCACTAGAGTACAGAAAAGCATGTCCAACATTAACCAGACATCCAGGTGGCACGACTTGACTCTCTCCATGTGTGCTCAGGTTAGAGGAGGAGTCCAATTTATGACACCATAGGAGTGTCAAGGCCAGAGAGCCAGTTTTCTTATAGCAGACCAGGACAACAGTTAGACTTAGCTATCCTGTGGTGTCGGCTAACTCTTGTACGGTGGGATCATAGCTCGCTATGACTCTTCATATGTAGAGTACACTGCATATGATCAGGGCATAAGATAAAATATATTCATAAAAGTTCACAGAGTTTCTTATAAGTTAAAGAGTTAAGAAACATGGAGTTTAGATTCGTATCAGCTGTTCTTTAAATAGAATGTTGATAATCCCTGTTAATTGATTGTATCTATAGCATTGCAGTAGATGTTACTTGATGAAATGTTGATATTTCCTATTATTTAAATCTTATTGTTCTAACTCTGTTCAATATAGTATTTCTTGTAGTTTAATTTACAAATAATAAACATGATATGAGTTATCTATGATGGTTGGGTAAAATTCTATTCACTGAGCTAGTAGCTCACCAACCTACTGAAACATTTTTTAGGTCAGCGTCAGCACAAGGAAGCTGAAGGATTGTATCACCCAGATGCTTAGAAGGTAGTGTTTAGTTAGGTTTAGAGGTCTCTTGGTCCTTTTCCCTCAGTCCTTGGGCATGTGGTGTGGTAGTGAGAGAATGCAATGTAATATGTAGTTTAGATTTCAGTTATTAGTTGTGCTTTATCTTCTGTAAGTAAGATATAATATGTTGTTTAAACTCTGAGGTATCCTTCAAGATTTAGAAATAGTAAGTTTGCTTCTGCAAGTTTAAGTAAGATTTCAGTATTGTCCAAATTATAAGATTCTCCTTTAAGCTAATTTTAAGTGATTAAGAAAAGTAAAAGTTAAGGGTGGTTTACCGAGGGTGACTCCCCGGTCTCTGGGGTCATTAGAGATGGCACAGGGATCGGGGCATCACACTTTAGACCCCAGCTGCCTTTTCTTCACGATCCCGCTCTCTGATCAACGCCGCTAGAAAATTGATCATTTTTCACCATCCTCATATCATTCCAATCAGATCCATCCCAATATTTATAGGGTTTTGAGCCTTAGAATTCACTGCCGATGAGGGCTCTCTCTTACCCCTATTCTCATAACCACAAGACCTCCAGACTCCTCTGGAATGCTATATATATATAAGAAAACCCTCAAAATTGTTCCTCAAGCATTTGAGAACTGAAATCCTAAATCAATTTTCCCTAGAGTGATCTCGCCCTTGTTCCCCCTTATCTACCTACCGGCTTCTGCAAAAGTGTGTTCATCCTGAAGGTTCAGTGACCTCCGCTGCATTTTGATCATTGGGAAACTTTCGTTGCGGCATCACGAAGCTTGTTAGTATACTTTTCTTCTTGGTATTGTAGGTGTTTTCATTTCCCCTTTCATCGTCTTTTTACAAATTTTAGATCTTTCTCATCTATTTGCCTCCCTGGACTTGTTTTGGCTTCGTGTTCTTCTATTTTGCTTTCGATTGGATGTTCCAAACTCATTGGAATCCTTGGATTTCTCTGTGTAAGCTTCCTCCATGCTCTGGACCTCCCTTCTTCTAGGTACTCTTTTGTGATTCCATGGCAGGAATCACCAATGGAGCTTCCAACATCCTGCAAGCCTATTCTTGTGCTTTCTGGGTTCGTAAGATGAAGGGGAGGGTGCCCAATGCCTTATATTTTTTTCCTAGAAGGAAGAGGATCATGGTTTGGACCCCCAACTTTCTCACCGACTATCTTTGCTCATTACTAGTTGATGAAGGTGATGAGTGAGTAAAGTACAAGTTTACCCCAACACCTGCTTTTTCTTGTCACGTGCCTTAATGAGCAAATTCATCTTTTTCATCTCCCCTGCTTATTCGCCATCTTGCTTATTCTTGGCTTGCCTTAGGGGCCACATGGTGGCTCGAGGTTGGCCCAGCTAAGCGAATCATCTATAGTTTAGGATAATAGTGACGTGGATTTTTCTATGCCTTATGATTGGCCAGGATTTCCTAAAATCATAGTTATTACATACCTTATAAAAAAATAAGTGTAAATAGTCGTTGAAAAGTTTTTTCAAAAAGGAATATGATTTTATAGTTTTCAAACCCTAGATCTAGTCTACTACCATGTTTTTCTAAAATACCCAAATTAGGGTTTAGGATGGTGTTTAAAGTGATAAATAATATAAAGCATGTTACTTTCAGGAACATAGGATTCGATCAAGATCAAGAAGACTAAGTTAGGATCTACCTTGCTCTAGGTAAATGACTCATGTCACTATACATATATGTACATTTGTTGAATTGGATTTTATGTATGATTTATTGATTGTTCTTTCAAATTTCAAGTTCAATGCTCAAATCATGTTCATCATATAAATTGATTGATGTTTGCTATATCTTATGTTATATGGGTATCATATTAATTAAGAATAGATATTATGATTAATTATCAATGATTAACAAATTTTAAATTCCATGTTTCAAGAGGGAGAAATCCCATCATGTTAATTCAAGAATCATGTTAATGTTAATGTTAATGCTAATGTCATATAATGATCAAGTTAATTGGAATTGAATCAATTTTTATACGCTTCTCAAATCATGGACCTTTATGGTCATTATGGGCATTCATGCCAATTGTGGACTTTTATAGCCAAATCATGGGCAATGGTGCCGTTATGGGCTTTCCTAGCAATCATGTGCTCTTAAGTGGGAGTCATAGAGAGAGGTATATATTACTATTCAATTCTTCATGTTATAAGATTTATTTAATCAAGAATGCTTAAGTCAAATCCATGTTAAGGTTTTCTCTCAAGTCAAGTATATATGCTTACTTTTCAATTCTTATAAAATGTATAGTGCCGCTTACTGATGTGTGTCTTTTTTTCACATGGCCGTGGGATGAGATGCCCCTAGATCAAGGAGCAAAGGAAATTGAAGTGAGTGCTTCAAAGTAAAACTTTCCAGGACTTAGCTTGGTGGAGTGCCATCTACATCTTAGAAGATCCAACATCAAGTTTTCAAAGAAGAATTATGTCATAGATTTGTTCTACCATTCATGTAGTAGATGTTAGTTCAAAGATGAGATAGTTTATGTTAATAGTGTTATCTTTCAAAGAACAATGTATGAATCAAGATTTACAATAAATTCAAGGTGTTTCATTTATCTTATTGTTATGTTTATCATGTTTTGTAATGTTCCTCCAAGCCAAGTGACCCATGTTATGGACAACATAGGGTTTGCTTCTACTGTCATGTATGTACTTGGATGGGAATTACAATATGGTATCAAAGCAACAAGTAGATTGCCACTGAGCTAAAGATTCACATGGTGAAAGCCCTAGGTATAGAAGATTAAGTCAAAAGATATTAGAAACCAAAGTAGAGGTCTAGTTAGAAAACATCAATTATGATAAGGATTAGGGTTCTGTGCCTTGATGGTTTTGGACTTTCATGTTAACTCTAGAATTGTATATAGCATACTCTCTCTTTTTCCCACATGTTTTTGGTATTGGACACAAGCTCATGGTGTTTTGTAGAGAGAATGCTATATGCATAATCATACTTGTCTTGTCCTTTTGAGGAAGAAATTTTAATTAAGGTGGGTAGAATTGTAACATCCCAATTTGTAAATAAAATAGGTTTAGGGCCTTTAATGCACATTCTCAACATTTAATTTTAAAATCCTAAAGCATGGATGTAAGTTACCAAATATGATGACTATTCCATCATACCTAGAAATTTCAAAATATAACTCACTAAGGAAAATATAATTCCCTTCTTTCCATATTTTTATATATGTACATAAGTAATACTAATTCCATTATAATAATAACCCATCTTTTAGTCATAAAATTGGAAATGGATCTATACCAAACTATTCTAGACTATAGAATATGCTTGTGGTCAAAATATAGAATTTTATTGAGTTTGGTTGACCCCTCAATTTGATTTTGAAATTTACCATAAAGATTAAACCATGGATATTAAACCATTTTCTATTTTGATATAGTTTCATATTTCTTAAGCGTTATGGTCCCCAGTCTCAGATGTTGATGTTCGCGGGTCGAGGACTCTTCTCCTCCACCCGAAGTCCAGCACTTGTTGGACTCTATAGACCCAGTTGCCTTTTCTCCGCAATCCCTCTCTCTGATCAACGCCGCTAGAAAATGGATCATTTTTAACCATCCTTAGATCATTCGGATCAGATCCATCCCAATATTTATATGGTTTTGAGCCTTAGAATTCCATGTCGATGAGAGCTCTCTCTCTTACCCCTATTCTCATCACCGCAAGACCTCTAGACTCCTCTGGACTACTATATATATATGAGAAAACCCTCAAAATCGTTCCCCAGGCATCTGAGAATTGAAACCCTAAACCAATTTTCCTTGGAGTGCTCGTTCCCTTGTTTCGGCTTCTCTACCTACCGGCTTCTGCAATGGTGTGTTCGTCCTGAAGGTTCAGTGACCTATGCCTCCCTTCTGATCATTGGGAAGCTTTCATTGAGGCATCACGAAGCTTGTTAGTGTATTTTTCTGCATGCAACTGCATGTATTTTCATTTCCCCTTTCATCATATTTTTACAAATTTCGGGTCTTGATGATCAGTTTGCCTCCATGCTGGACTTGTTTTGTCTTCATGTTCTTTTGTTTTGCTTTTAGTTGGATGTTCCAAACTTGATGTAATCCTTGGATTTCCCTATCTTTGCTTCCTCCATGCTCCAGACCTCCCTTCTTATGGATGCTCTTCTGCAATTCCATGGTGGGAGTCGCCATTGGAGCTTCCAACAACTCGCAAGCCTGTTCTTGTGCTTTCTGGGTTTGTAAGGTGATGAGGAGGGTGCCCAATGGTTGCATCCCCAGATTTCTCGCCAAATGTCTCCGTTCATTGCAAGTTGAGGAAGGTGATGAGTGAGTAAAGTACATGTTTAACCCCACACATATTTTTCTTGTCACACGCCTTAATGAGAAAATTTGTCTTTTTCATCACCCCTGCTTGTTTGCCATCTTGCTCAGTGACGCCTTGCCTTAGGGGCCACATGGTGGCTCAGGGTTTCCCAACTAAGAGAATTGTCTATAGTTTAGAATAATAGTGACGTGAATTTTTCTATGCCTTATGATTGGCCAGGATTTCCTAAAATCGTAAGAATTACTTACCTAATCATAAAAATAAGTGTAAATAGTCATTGGGAAGATTTTTTGATAAGGAATCCGATTTTATGGTTTTCATCCCCTAGATCTAGTCCAATGACCATGTTTTTCTCAAATACCCAAATTAGGGTTTAGGATGGTGTTTGAAGTGATAAATAATATAAACCATGTTACTTTTAGGAACATAGGATTCGATCAAGATTAGGAAGAATAAGTTAGGATCTACCTTGCTCCTGGTAAGCGGATCATGCCACTATACATATGTACATTGGTTGAATTGGATGTTATGTATAATTTATGGATTATGCTTTTGAATTTCAAGTTAAATGCTCAAATCATGTTCATCATATAAATTTATTGATGTTTGCTATATCTTATGTCATATGGTTATCATGTTCATTAAGATTAGAGATTATAATTAATGATCAATGATTAATAGATTCTAAAGTTCATGTTTCAAGAGGGAGAAATCCCATCATGTTAATTCAAGAATAATGTTAATGTTTATGCTCTTTTCATGTGAATGATCAAGTTAATTGGAATTGAATCAGTTCTTATATGCTTCTCAAATCATGGACCTTTATGGTCATTATGGGAATCTATGCCAATAATGGGCTTTTATAGCCAAATCATGGGAATTCGTGCCATTATGGGTTTTCCTACCAATCATGTTCTCTTAAGTGGGCGTCATAGAGAGAGGCATATATTATTGTTCAATTCTTCATGTTATAAGATTTATGTAATCAAGAATGCTTAAGTCAAATCCATGTAAAGGTTTTCTCTCAACTCAAGGATATATGCTTACTTTTCAGTTCTTATAAAATGTATAGTGCCACTTACCGATGTATGTCTTTGTTTTCACATGGTTGTGGGACAAGATGTCCCTAGATCAAGGAGAAAAGGAAATTGAAGTGAGTGCTTCAAAGTAGAAGTTTCCAGGATAGCTTAGTGGGGTACCATCTACACCTTAGAAGATCTAGTATCAAGTTTCCAAAAAAGAATTATGTCATAGATTTGTTCTACCATTCATGTAGTAGATGTTAGTTCAAAGATGAGATAGTTGATGTTAATAGTATTTTCTTTCAAAGAACAATGTATGAATCAAGATTTACAATAAATGCAAGATTTTCATTTATCTTATTGCTATGCTTATCATGTTTTGTAGTGTTCCTCCATGCCAAGTGACCCATGTTATGGACAACATAGGGTTTTCTTCCACCGTCGTGTATGTACTTGGAGGGGTGTTACATCGACCATTACAACCCAATTACAAACATTGTAAGCATTTGTTAACCCCCTTGTTTCTTTTTGCTTCACAATTTTTCCCTAGTTTTGCTCCAGTCACCGTACCCTACAACCTGGTTCATGGTGCTCATCAGTTTCCACCACCATGGTACTTCACTGACCCTCCGGTAAAGGAAACTCGACCTCTAGCCTTGCCCAAAGTCCACAATTGTTTTGCTACTCTCTGGCATCGTGTTTTCTACTATTTTCATCGATCTCCAATCTTCGAGCCCCTCCCTCTATTCCCTAGTTTTCAGTGGAGCTTCCATGCTCCGCTGTGTGTTAGAACCCTTGGGATGGCCTATTGGCCTCATCTTTCTTCCACAAAGGTGACAAGCCATTAGTGAGCTCCGACGAACTACTGGGTTCCATGGCGATCAAGGTCAGGGAGCCCCAGATTGGTGCTCAACCATGGTCCCTGCCATATATGGATCTAGGGAAACAATCCAGGTCTACGAATGACTTGGGTGACCCTACTCGAACAATCAAATAATTAATGTTTCAAGGGTAATCTAGTCTTTCACCGATGACTTTATTTCTAAAACGAGCAATTTTTGATTTATGACATAATGACAAATCTACCCCCGCATGTTCAATTTATGTGTCACGCGTACCATAGTTTCCTCGTTCTTTTCATGCCCCATTTAAATCAAAATTATCTCAGATTTAAATAATGTCATGCATAATGTTTCTTGCTCTCTGATTTTTTAGTTTTTGAAAATGCATAACATATCATAGGATGCTCAGAAAAATGCAAATAAATAGCCATTGGAAATGATTTTTTTGAGCAAAACATGATTTTTGGGTTTTCAAACCATGATTTGCTTTCTCGTTCTGATTTTTTCATAAAGGTCTCCAAGTCCCTAATTTTCACTAATAGGTTCATTAATTTAGTGCGTTAAATCAAGTTTTCTCTTTTGGTTCCTAACCCTAATTTTAATTGGACCATGTTCTTCTAAAAGACCAAATTAAGGTTTAAGATGTTAATTAAATTAATAATTAATGGGCATCATTCTATTTTTAGTAGACTTAGGGTTTCACTCAAGGAGACCAACGTAGGATTTGATGAAGATTAAAGACACTAAGATAGGAGTTGCTTTGCTCCAAGTAAGCGGGTCATGCCACTATGCATAGGTACCTTGGTTTATTTGGATGATATGTATTGTTTATGAATTATGCTCAAATTTCAAGTTTAATGATCTAATCATGTGCATGTATAAAATTGCTTGATGGTTTCAATGTCTTAGGTGCTATTGTTATCATTCTCATTAATATTATAGATTATGAATGATTATTAAGGTTAATAATTCATGAAACTAATGTTCAAGTTCAAGAGGGAGAAATCTCATCATGTTAAAGATTTAATGTTCAAGATTATGTTAAAATTCATATTAAGAATCATGTTATGGGAAATTGATTAAGTTTTATATGCTCTCGCTATCATGGACCTCAAGAGGTCGTTATGGGCCTTTTGGCCAAATCATTGGAATTCATGCCAATTATGGGCTTCTCTAGCCAATCATGGGCATCATGGGGTCGTTGTTGGCCTTTTGGCCAAATCATGGGCATTCATGCCAATTATGGACCCTTAAGTGGGAAAATCATAGAGAGTGCATATTTTACTTATTTAATTCATCATGTCATACGAATCAAGTAATCATGAATGTTTAATTCAAATACATGTCAAAGTTTTCTTTCCAAGTCAAGTTATTATGCTTATTTTTCAGTTCTTATAAAATGTATACTGCCTCTTACTGATATATGTCTCTATTTTCACATGGTCATGGGAGGACATGTCCCTAGATCAAGGATCAAAGGAGAACTAAAGTAAGCCTTCATCATAGTTGAGATAAGGAGACTTTAGCTTGGTGGGGTGCCATCTACCACTCAGTAGATTTTCTAGTTGACTGGAGTGCCAGTTGGTCGATCAGACACTCCAATCAGTCGATTGGATATTTTTTCTATTTGTAGAAGTACTGGATTTCAATGTGATGATTAATGCATGCCATAATGTCAAAATCAATTCCTTGATCCCATCCTACTAGTAGTCGAGTCGGTTAAGTGAATTTTTCAGTCAATTGACTTGACACTCCACTTAGTCGATAGACATTCCCAATATGTCGACTAGACACTCGAGTCAGGGCAACTGACTACCAGTGTTGTTTAAATTGATTACTTAAACACTTTAGTAACTAAGTTAAATCATTTCCATGAGTAAACTCCTATTCCAACTACATCATATGTGTATGATCCTATAAGTCCTAAATTATGTTGGAAGTGAATGTCTATAACTAGATTATGACATCACAAGAAATGAGAGGCATCTAGAAACACATAATTGTTACCCAAGTAATTGGAAATTTGGAGAACAACTTCAACCCAAATATGTGATTAGTGTTATCTTGATCATATAGTTTTTTATCATTGATATCCAGATTCAACATGAGGCATGGAATCATCATCTTCTTAACACTAAATATATGCTCCTTGAACTAGAGAAGACTGTCTCAGATGTATGTCAACTCACATATCATATATTGATTCACATGAACATTGCCATATGTTTCACAGTCTCATTTATTAAGAGGCCAGGACACTACAAGAAAATGACCTTTTATTGTAGGATAGATCATTTAGAAATAAACACTAAATCCTTAAAAAAAATCGGTTGAGGGTCACTCCCTCACAAATGGTCCTTCATAACAACTCACCTCACAAATACCAAGTCCCTCACAATTAGTCGTCATAAATGCATCTTTGAGGGCTTTGTTGGCCCTCATAAATGTACTTTGGAAAAAATAGTGTGTCCTAATAAATACATTTATGAGGGATTAACGGCCCTCACAAATATTTATTTAATAAACTAATAAAAATGTTAAATATATCATTTGAGGTCTTATCCCTCAAAAATCTTAGAAGCGATATATATATACATATATATTATGTATTTGAATTAAATATTTTAGAAATATTTAAAGTATGAGATCAAAACGAAATAATTACATGTAAAATATTCATTATTTATTGGCACTCAAATACCATTTACATAGGGGAAGGCATAAACCTTTCCCTTGGAATTGATTACAATATTTCTTAAAGAAAAAGATATCATACAACTTCTTGTAGATTACCAAATAGATATACGGGAAAGAATGCCTTAAGGAATATTACACCATTTTCTTGCACATCTAGTAAGAAATCACATAGGTTAACATACATCTCAATTTTCACATATGAGTATTCGGTGCAGGCTATGCAACTTCATTACTTGTCAGTTGTTTGATGGCATTAGTAATGGGTTTCACTAGATGCCAATTCCTTTCCCTCTTTGTTTGTTGTAGATAACATTCAAATTTCATAGCCACATGGTTATATGAAAACTTGTTTCTTTTGTGTTGGTATGTATGTACAAATGTATATTCTATGTCTTGACATAAAATAACATAGATAATGTACATAGATATAAGTTCACTTAACCCATTGAGAAAGTACAAGTATTCGGCCTCAAATAAGAAGCACAATATCCACAAAGGCTTAAATTATGAATGAATAACTATGACAAATGATTATAAAATCCAAATATTCCTCAATATGGATATAACTAAAAACATGATGTTTCGTTCCTTCACAAAGATCCATAAGTTGTACGGCTTGCCAAGGAGTGACACATATCAATAGAAACTCATTCAATGGTTTTTGAAACTCATATAATCTCAAATGTATTCAAATAGCATAGTTTTCTCCAGAGTTGTTTGTCTCATATCAACAACTCATGCATTATTTGGTCCTTGTAAATGATAGAAAATGATATATCATTATATTTTCATAACTACAACATGATTATAAAGATGAGCAATTTTTTTTTTAAAATCTAATATGTTGATCTTCTTAATCATCTTATGAATAACTCATATAAAAAATTGAGCACATTTGGATATATATATATAGAGAGAGAGAGATAGAGATAGAGATAGAGATAGAGATAGATACAAGACACATTTTATATTATTCTATAGTTATATATTACTTACCATATTTTTTTACCTAGATGGATTTCTTGAAAGATCGTAGTTGGATGTATATTGGAAATAGAGTGTAAAGTGATGCTTTCCTATCAGGGTTACAAATTTTCATTGACTATGCATGTACTCACCAAAAACCATCTAGATAAGGGAAATTAGCTTGCCCTTGAAAAACATGTTCAAATAGATACATTAAATCTGAGGAAGAAGTATATGAACATGTTTTGAGAAAAGGCTTTGTTCATAGCTATTATGTTTGGATATATCATTGGGAGATGATTGGAAGGTGTTCAACAACTACAACTTTAGATTATTCTACAACAAATATGCACCAAATGTTGGGGGATCTATTTGGTATGAGAAATACAACAAATACCGATGAATCAGAACTAGAGGAGGAGCCTGCAAATATGAATGCCCAACGATTTTACAATCTACTTAGGGAGACTGATAAACCTCTATATAAAGGTTGTAAGACTCATTCTAATTTGTCTTATTTGGTGTCTTTACTATATTTGAATGAGGATTCTGGATGGTCAAACAAATCTTTTACTAAACTCTTGAAGTTGATAATTTCAGTCTTCCCTGATGAAATTTGTTTATTTATTGAGTCTTATTACGAGGCGAATGCAATTGTGAAAGAACTTAGACTTGATAAAGTAGCAATCAATGCTTGTAGAAATGATTGCATGCTCTTTTATAAAGATTCAACTGAGAAAGACAAATCTGACATTTGTGGCATTTCAAGATGGAATGAAAATTTATATAAGAATAAAGGGAAGAAGGTAGCAACTAAATTTATGTATCACTTTCCCTTGATCCCACATTTGGAATGGTTATACATGTGCACTTCATTTGCTAAATATATGTTATGGACGTTTGAGTGTAAAGGCAAAGATGGCCGTGTTCATCATCCTTCCGATACAAAAGAATGGATATCTTTAGATGAAAAATATCCTGATTTTTCTTTTGAACCACATAATGAAAGATTGGCTTTAGCTACTTATGGATTCAATCCATTTGGACTCATGAGTGCTTCACATAGCATTTGGCCTATTTTGCTAACACCTCTCAACCTTCCACCTTGGCTTTTTATGAAAGAGCCCTATATTATGATGTCTTTGTTAATTCCAGGCCCTCACATGGTTGGAAATGACATTGATGTGTATCGGGAGCCGCTAATTGATGAGTTACAGTTACTTTGAGAACATGGAGTCAAAGTATATGATTGTTAACGGAGGAGGAATTTCACTATGTGAGCAATAGTCCTATGGACCATAAATTATTTCCTAGCATATGGTGACTTGTTTGGTTGGAGCACTAAAGGAAAGAAAGACCTCGGGTGTCCATGTTGTAACGTAGACACATTATCCAAGTGGTTGGATTTTGGGAGAAAATAATTCTATGGCTTCCACAATCATTTCCTGCCAAGTTATCACCCTTATAGTCGTGATATGAAAATTTTCAATGGGGAACAAGAATTTAGTCAACCGCCTAAGCATTTTCCAGGAGAGGATATACTAAAGCAATTTCATGGATGCATAAACATCACATTTAGGAAAGGAAACAAGAGCAAAAGGTCTAACGATAAAGTTAATATATTTCCACATGGTTGGAATAAAAATAGCATTTTTTCGACTTCCCTATTAGAAACATATAATTTTGAGACACAATCATGATGTTATGCACATTGAGAAAAATGTTTGCGAAAATATTTTGAACACATTATTAGGATATTCAAAGAAAAGAAAGGACAACTTACAAGCTCACCAAGACTTAAAAAGATGGGGTGTACATAGTGATTTGTGGCCTATAGATCATGGGGTTAAATTTTATTTTCCCCCAACATCTTATACAATGAGTAATGAAGAGAAAGAAAAGTTCTTTTCAGTTTTGGAAACATTAAAAGTTCCTGATGGTTATTCATCTAATATCTCTAGATGTGTTAATAAACAAGAGAGAAAATGATTTTCCTTGAAAAGCCATGATTGCCATGTTCTTATGCAACAAATTTTACATGTAACCCTACGATACTGCATAAGCTTAGATGTTTACAAGCCCATTGCAAAACTTTGTTCCTTCTTTAATAGGCTATGCTCAGATGCAATTGATGTAGTAGAGCTAAAGAAGTTAGAGCAGGAAATTTCTATGAAACTATGTCAATTAGAAAGAATCTTTCCTCCATCTTTCTTTACCATAATGATACATTTTTCTATTAATCTAGCATATGAATCTTGAGTTGCTGGTTCTGTCCATTATAGGTGGATGTACCCTATTGAGAGGTATTTGAAGAAATATGTCAGAAATAAAGCCAAGCCTACATGATCTATTGCTAGAGGTTACTTAGAAGAAGAATGTTTGACATTTTGTGCTACATATTTGCCTGATTTTGAATCAAAATTCAACTCTTCTCATATAAACACTAATGAAGTTCCTATTAGAGTGGGTGTACCAAAACAATTTGATCAACACACATTAAATCAAGCCCATCTTTATGTTCTATTTAACATAGACATGTTGGATAATTATTGAAGGTAAGCATTTTAACAATCTGAAATTTATTCACTTAGGATTCATTAATATAAAATTATGATTTATTTTTTATCAGTGAACACATGATCCTTATCGAAGAAGCGGAACCCAATATTACACCAAGAATTCTAGAAGAAAAACATGCAAAGGAGTTTGCTAAATGGTTGAAAGAGCATGTAAGGGATTTATTAATGTGATATATACCATTATTTATCATTTATTACTTTATTTTATTATAACAGGTTATGCTTATGAGGAAAAATCATCCTAATGATATTACTGAGGAGTTGAGATGGATGTCTCAGTAGGGCTATCAATGGGGAGGGTATTATTCGTTTACCCTTACCGATACCCTGGAGGGTAAGGGTAAGGGTAAGGGTAGAGATTTGTATTACCCTTTATCCATTTACCCATTCCCCATTTCCCCGCTATAATATAAGGGGAGGGTAAGGTATAGACATTATCCATACCCTTTTACCCTTTTACTCGCACATGATATAAAGGTTACACAAAAAATATATTCTAAAGGGGTTTGTATGTAAATGTTTAACCCTAATACTTTATTCTATCATTCGAAAATGACTTGGTGTTGTGCTTGTAATACTTTCTTGTTGAGGGAAAAACATATATATATTGCAAAAAATGAGGTGTTGGTGAAATACTTATTTGTTATGCATACTTATGCAAAGGAAAAAAACAATTTATGCATAAAAAATTGTTATTGTGTGAATTGACTTAACTTTACATGGAGAAACATATGATTTTGAATTGGATATAATGTTTTATATGTTGTTATCTATAAATTAGTTATAAAATTATTAAAAATCAACACACAATGTGTATAAAACTCTTTTTTGTCAAAATTACCCGCTTACCCTTTACCCTCCCCGTTTACCCTGTGGAGAAGAGGGTAAGGGTAAGGGGAGGGTAAGGAGATTGCTGATAAGGATAATTACCCTTATCCTTACCCGCTACCCAAAGAGGGTAAGGGTAAGGGTAAGGGTAAGACCTTACCCTCCCCATAACCTCCCCATTGACAACCCTATGTCTCAGGGACCTTCTGCCGAGGGAATGTCTTTTGAGGGATATTCAATTAATGGATACCAGTTTCATTCAAAATGTGTTGAAACGACTTGCAATACCCAAAATAGTAGAGTATACTTGTCACCAGACACATCTAGTTATGCAAGTGGAAGAGATAGAAATCCTATTATAGCAACAATAACTGATTACGATCATTTGGAGGAGGTTATTGAGCTACATTATGGTCTAGAAATAAAAATTCCTTTATTTAAATGTACTTGGTATGATGAAAGTACTCCAAATGGTTTGTGAATAGATGAATATGGATTTAGACAGATAAATCTCACAAGAGAACGACATCAAGATCAACCATTCATACTTGCTTCACAAGCAATGCAATGCTTTTACACAAAAGATCCTGAAGATAATAATTGGTTCACAGTTTTGAAACTTCCACGTCAAAACTTTGCAGATATTCCCCAAATTGAGGAATGATTGAGTGGGTCTCAAGTTCCACATGTGGATATTAATATCAATGATCATGTTTCATGGTAAAGGAGTGATATTCAATGAACATTGGTTGATATACAACACGATAAACAAATGTATTATTTATGTATTTGTTTGAAACACTCATTGTTTTAGATTTTATTTTAACATAGAGTTGGTGAGAAATGTAATTTTAAATGATGTAATAATAGTTTGCTAACTTGAAATGGCTTCAATTATATGACTTGTGGTTATTACTTAAGGGGTTTATAGTTAGTTTTTATCTGAATATGACTTGTTTGTCGGTTCTTGTTTTCAATTTTTCATATCAAATTTTTTTTATTCCTTTCCATTTTCCAATTTTATTATTAATACACTTTTTGTCATATGTAGGATGATGATCACAAGATATAAAAGATATATTACAACTTCTAGAATTTCATCCCCTCCCTCAAACCATGTGGGTGCATCTATAGATTTCTCTTTGCCCACACCCACTAATACTCTTCCCAGAAATCCCTCTATACCACATGTTCCTGCCAATTTACAAGAAAATGAAGTGGTGGATGATCAATATAACGAGATGTATGAAGATGAAGAAGAGGAACACAAATTTGGTAGAGGTGTTGCAAGTGAGGCCAATCTCATTCCAAAGCCAGGAGAGCCACACCACAAGGTACAATGGAATGATGTAGGAATTGCAATTGGGAAAAATGGTGTAAAGTTGAATGATTATCGGGGCTTGTTAGCGAAAAAGCCACAATATTGGCAACATGATTTACAATGGCATGATCAACCACGACAATCATTTGATGATAGAAAATCACACATAGAGGTAACTCATGAATAATTTAAATTTATTTATCAAGAATAATTTTTATAATTGTTATGTTTCATGTTGTAGGCCTACTTTGATCTTGGAAACCATCCAAATGCATGGAATTATATTGATGGACGTATTAGCTAAGGGATACAAATTTGGAGGTCACAAGTTAAAAAAGATTACTACAAAAACATGAGGAGGAAGGTTCAAAAGAACCCATTGATAGATATCGAACAATTTGAAAATCTGGGGAGTACTGAGAAATCAAAGGTGTCTCTTATAGTAAATCATAATTATATTTTATAGATGGTATAACATATCTTTTTTATTTCTTTAGAGAATCGCTGAAATTAATAAGGAAAATAGATCCAAAAAGTAGATGAATCATACTATAAGATCTAAGTCATGGAGATTCTATAAGGAGGAGTTGGTAATCTTCATAATTTTCTTAGTTGCTTTTAGAATTGAACTTGATGTTTATTTTCTAATGATTGTTTCTTCTTATATTGATTAGTCATTTGAAGAGGGACAACCAAGTCAAACAAAATTCCTAAAGAAGTTGTATAACAAAAGCCCATTATTGGTAAAATGCTATAAAATTTGAAGTTGTAGTTATATAGTTCTATTATTTATTTATAAATCTTTCATTTAACATTTTCTATTAATGTCTTCTGAAAATTGTGTGTTCTAAACACGGGATGAAATCATTGATATTGTAGATAACCAACTTGCAAACAATGAGGAAATTGATCCTGCCAAAATTGATGAAATGACACACCAAGCTTATTTACATGTTGTCAACCATGTTAAAGGCATAGGGTTCGAGGTATAGGACTTGGGCATGCAGATGCAGGGAATAAGGGGGCAACTGCTAATATTAGAAATGAAATGTTAACACATGAAAAGAATGTAAAAGATGTAACAACATATATATATTTACATATGATCACTTGTCATTATTTTTGTTGTTTTCCTAATAGCAAGAACTTATTGTAGGATGAAGTCAAAGAGCTTACTAAAAAGGTGGATAGCTTGGAAAATACATGGTCCCAATTTGAAATGTGGTGGCACCAAACTCAGGTCATTTCAATGTCATTTACTTTCTTTAGCAAATTATATCATATGTTAATTGGAGTTCTTTTTTGTACTCATATAACAGTCAGAAACCAACTGGGGTAGTGTAAACACACAACTCCCTACAAGTGTTTTTTCAAATGGTTCCTCCAGTGGTGTTTCTTCTACTCCAAGTGGTATAGGTGGACCAAATGCTACTACATTCCACACACAAGGTTATCCTAATATGTGTTTATTTAACAATCAATCACAAGTATATAACAAAAGATTTACCATTTATTTTTAACTTATTCTAGCATTTACCAATTTAATTTTTTGGAGGTTTACAATGTGTACATTTGTGAATTTTTCCTAAGGCCCACGTTTTCCCTAATGGGACCAATTCTAGTATGTTTTTCACCCAAGGTGGAGCGTCTGGAACACATGTGAATACGCACCCCACAAAGAAGTGGTAAATAATCTCCCATTTAATTTTCAAGAATAGGTACATACTCTACCATTTAATTAATTATAACAAGTACATTTCAAAATATTTTATGTAACATATGCTTAATTATTTATTTAATCTTGATATGCTTAATTTTTTTTTAATCTTAATATTGTGGTGTATTTTTTTATAGCCATGTTTTCTCCCAAATGGACCGACTCTTGGTATGTTTTCCACTCATAATGGAACAAGTACAACCCATGTTAGTACGCTTCACATTCAAAATACTTCAATTGGTGCCTCATTTCACTCACAAGGACATGTATAGCTTGTTAGTCCTAATAAATTATTATTATTTAACATCAACATTAATAATCCTAAATTTTTTAAGGCTCAAATTCAACCAAATGGTCCTTCTATGGGTGTGTTCATTGGTCTCGATAATGGAATAAGTGCTACTCGAATACCTCCCTCGAATAGTGGTTCAAATGAGGTATTATATACCTACCATATATATATATAA
Source organism: Alisma plantago-aquatica (assembly GCA_963693085.1). Lineage (NCBI taxonomy): Eukaryota > Viridiplantae > Streptophyta > Magnoliopsida > Alismatales > Alismataceae > Alisma > Alisma plantago-aquatica. The sequence goes on from OY856414.1 coordinate 757,878,431, forward strand.
ATATATATATATATATATATCTATATATGTATATATATAATATATATATATGTATATATGTATATATATGTATATATGTATGTATATATATGTATATATGTATGTATATATATATATATATATATATATATATATATATATATATATATATATATATATATATGGAAAGAGAGACATAAAAGACTTGTTTATATTATGCCACATGTTTCATACCTTGTCCCAGTTAGGTACTACCATTATAAATTATTATGATATCATATGTCATGTAAAAAATTTATCTTAACGATAATATGCTACTACAATTATGAAAATGATATGACAGTTCATTTGATATATTATCATGTAACGAGCTAGTTCATTCTTTTTCTCTCATGGTACAAATATGCTTAATATTTTCTAGCATCTATTATTTCTCATGTACTTAAGTCATTGTTTCTTCATTCACTAGATTACATGCATGTTTATGACTTTATCACTTAGGAAGTAGTTGATGTTTATACACCTTTATGAATGTACATGCTAGAATATCTTAACATGGGTGTCCATTATAGTTTCAATTTGGAGTTTATCTATTGTAGATCTTTAATTAATAGAACATGCAACAAGTAAAATATTGTGTCTTGCAAGTAACTGATAATTTATCAAATAATAATACAAAATTAACTCACATATACATTGCGGTTGTTTCTTTGAGTTAAGAAATTGTCAAAGTATCCTACTTTTAAATTTGGTAAATTTAGCATTAAAAATTAACATACTAATGTTCATAACAGGGGAAGGATTTTTATTGGCCACAACATAAATCTATTTTCTATGACCGATAAACAGATAAATAAGCTCCTTGTTATACAATTAAGTATATGATAGTATATGTTTCGATGTGATCATTATAATTTTTTTGATCAGCAGGTTATTATTACATTTCGTTAAAGACAAAGACGATGGCTGTTTATACTTGTATTTTTTCTTAATACTAGTCAACAGACACGTGCACATGCACGTGAAAATAATATATAATACATCTTTGAAATAAAACTACCAATGACAAACTTTTCAATTGAAATATAATTATATATTAATAATTTATTATGTTGCAACGTTGTGTATATTTATAATAAGGACCTAGCATTTGTGAACCAACTATATCAACTGCCTCAGTTATAAAAAGGATTAACATAAATATATTTTATTGTTGCAATCGCTAAAAATGAATTATTTTGTGGGATTATGATCTATTTTATGATAGATCTAACGATCCATTCATGAAAGAAAATTATTTCTCATTATGGTTCTCATAATTACCTTTGTTTGACTGCTTCAGTACTCAATAATGTCAATTCGAGATAAGCGTATCATCACAAGTGAAATAATGGACTATCGTCAACTCTATGGAAGCTAATAAACTAATATGAGTATCAATAGATCAGGCAAAAAATGTGCATTGAGTGTTTAGTCGAGCAACTTACCAACATCAATAACAACATTTTCTCAGCCAAACGCAAGGGATCCTGATTACCTTCTACCATTGTATATGCCTCACATATTCAAGATATAAGAGAAAAAACTTGAAAAATATATACATCTACGTTTTGTGAGATTCACACCATGACATTATCAAATTTGGTGATTGATAACGAAAACCCATTCAATCGCACGTTTGTTACCCAGACAAACTTCTTTTAGAATTGTGCAGTCATTAATCTTTTCCCTCTAGAACTCTCTAGGTGTGCAATGTCGTACATGGAGTAATAGACGACGATGAAATTTGATGATTATGAATGGTGTGGCGATGAGAACACCCTGTTGTAGAGATGGTGTCGATTGAGAACATAACTATAAGAAATATAAAAACTATTTTGTTAGCACTTACCGCAAACAACCTTGAGGATTTATCAGTGCCGCCACAACCATGCACAACAGAACAGATGCTACTCTGTCCGAAAAATGATCACAACCGACATATTGATTATATATGGATGCCAGAATGTCCACTACGTCAGTGATGCCTTGGGCTTATAGAAGGATCGATAAAAGCGCCAATCTGTATGTGCTAAAATGAATATAGGACAACAAATAAGCATCACATCGGTGTCTGAGTTTCATAAATGAAAGAGAAAAAAAGAAAGAAAAAGTAAGCATCTACATATTGTGGTTTTCACAATTAAATTTAGTGCTTGATAAAGAAAATCCTGTTACAACTTCACTTCCCAAAAAAATTGAATCATTAAAACTGACCTTTCGAGGCCTCCAAGTCCGTTGGGCATGGAGTAATGGACGATGGTGACATTTGATGATCAAATGGATGGCTTGACGATGAAATAACCCTTGTGTACAGTTGGTGTCAAGAGCATAACTGCAAGGAATATGATACATTTATTAATATCATTTACCGTAAACAGCCTTGAGGATTTTATTAGCGGCGCCATAGCCACAACAGATGCTACTCCATCCATTAAATGCTCGAACCAACAAACCATCTGTCAGTAGATGCAAGATTGGCTGATACGTTAGTGATGCCTTGTATTTATAGAGTCATAGAGGGATCGACAAAAGAAAATTCAAGTAAAAACAATGTAGCCGAAATTGACATGTATAATACATCTTTGAAATAAAACTACCAATGACAAACTTTTCAATTGAAATATAATTATATATTAATAATTTATTATGTTGCAACGTTGTGTATATTTAGAATAAGGACCTAGCATTTGTGAACCAACTATATCGACTGCCTCAGTTACAAAAAGGATTAACATAAAGATATTTATTGTTGCAATCGCTAAAAATGAATTATTTTGTGGGATTATGATCTATCTTATGATAGATCTAATGAACCATTAATGAAAGAAAATTATTTCTCATTATGGTTCTAATAATTACCTTTGTTTGACTGCTTCAGTACTCAATAATGTCAATTCGAGATAAGCGTATCATCACAAGTGAAATAATGGACTATCGTCAACTCTATGGAAGCTAATAAACTAATATGAGTATCAATAGATCAGGTAAAAAATATGCATTGAGTGTTTATTAGTCGAGCAACTTACCAACATCAATAACAACATGTTCTCAGCCGAACGGAAGGGATCTTGATTACCTTCTACCATTGTATATACCTCACGTATTCAAGATAGAAGAGAAAAAACTTGAAAAATATATACATCTACGTTTTGTGAGATTCACACCATGACATTATCAAATTTGGTGATTGATAACGAAAACACATTCAATCGCACCTTTGTTACCCGGACAAACTTCTTTTAGAATTGTGCAGTCATTAATCTTTTCCCTCTAGAACTCTCTAGGTGTGCAATGTCGTACATGGAGTAATAGACGACAATGAAATTTGATGATTATGAATGGTGTGGCGATGAGAACACACTGTTGTAGAGATGGTGTCGATTGAGAAAATAACTATAAGAAATAAAAAAGATATTTTGTTAGCACTTACCGCAAACAACCTTGAGGATTTATCAGTGCCGCCACAACCATGCACAACAGAACAGATGCTACTCTGTCTGACAAATGATCGCAACCGACAAATTGATTATATATAGATGCCAGAATGTCCGCTACGTTAGTGATGCCTTGTGCTTATAGAAGGATCGACAAAAGCGTCAATCTGTATGTGCTAAAATGAATATAGGACAACAAATAAGCATCACATGGGTGTCTGAGTTTCAATGATAATGAAAGAGAAAAAAAGAAAGAAAAAGTAAGCATCTACATATTTTGATCTTCACCATTAAATTTAGTGCTTGATACAGAAAATCCTGTGGCAACTTCACTTCCCGAAAAATTGAATCATTAAAACTGACCTCTCGAGGCCTCTCGGTCGGGCATGGAGTAATGGTCGATGGTGACATTTGATGATCAAATGGATGGTTTGGCGATGAAATAACCGTTGCGTACAGTTGGTGTCAAGAGCATAACTGTAAGGAATATGATACATTTATTAATATCAGTTACCGTAAACAGCCTTGAGGATTTTATTAGCGGCGCCATAGCCACAGCAGATGCTACTCCATCTAGTAAATGCTCGAACCAACAAACCGTCTGTTAGTAGATGCAAGATTGGCCGGTACGTTAGTGATGCCTTGTATTTATAGAGCCATAAAGGGATCGACAAAAGAAAATTCAAGTAAAAGCAATGTAGCCGAAATTGACATGTATATTGGATTAAGAGAATCAAGCAAAAATTACTTTGAGTTGATGCCTTCTGCCTATTCAAATATTGACGCGCGGATGAATGATGAAGGAGATGGGCGATGCAGAATGGGCGGTGTTGATCACTGTAGTCTTCATTTGCAGTTTTACTTCGCTGATTCAAATATCCACGTCATCATTCCACACATATCTGTGGTAGCCACATTGTCAGTGAGTAAAACCAGCCTGACCGCTTCCTTGTACAACCCCGAGCCTAGAGTACTTTAGGACATTGGTATATATATCGTACTTCCACCATGCGAAGGTCGCATGTGTTGGTGATGATGCTTTGTTGGTGTAGCCGTGTAGCGATGCAGAACATCCATTGTGGAGAAAATAAGATGAAGGGAGGGGAGGAGGGGTTTAAATGCGATGAAGCAGTTCCATCGATCAAGGGGATGTAACTGAGGCGGTCATGTTCTGAGTAACAGAAAAGATATAAATGCACGCTGCACAAAGAGAGAGAGGGCGTATATTTCTCACCACATAAATCAGAGATCGTGGCACATATCTGTTAATGGTCTCCGGAATTAATCTTTTATGAAAAAGGAAATAGAAAGAATATTGTTGAGGATGGATTTCAGAAAAAGGAAAGCTAGTTATCGTAAGAGAAATTATAGGAACAAAGTTATTAAATGTAGAGATTATGGGCTAGCCGATTCGTCAGGACGGATTGGTGTTAGTGGGGATGTATTATGATTTAAGAAGATTTTAACATAACAGATACCGTCAAACATGGCGAGATGAGACGTAGTTAATGCAAAATTAAAGGAGATCCCACGTACAAACAATCTTTGGATGTTGATATTTTACAAACGGCTACATATGCTGGAATTTGGGGGTCTGATAAGCGGGAATATGAAAACTTAAATGAACGTGGGGAAGTCGTACCGAGAGTTCGGGATCACTAATTTTGACACGCTTGTGGGAAGTGGGTAGTTAACGATGCGAGAATGTTTCAGGAAAAACTTGTAGGGTGGATGATTGGAGTGAGAATTATTAAGATTGTTGGGAATTTAGAGAGAATTAATGAACTACTTACTTGAGACGGGGGAGAGAAAAATGGAATAAAAGGATTTAAGAAAAACGTTTTGAGTGTGGGAAGTGGAGGAAGCGGAGGAAAGTGGGGTGGCAGATTTGAATTTTAAAAAGAGTGAGTTCCGATTGTTCAAACTAAATTATTTTTTTTAAAGTAAAAAAGTTGAAAAAAACGTGAGAGCAGCTTGAGTGAAGGAAGTGCAAGCTTTTGCCACGTTGGCAAAACTGTGGTATATGATTGGTCAATATGACTTTGGACGGGTGTATTTGAACTGCCTGCAAAACTCGCTCTTTTTATAGTAGTATAAATAACCCAATGTCTAGTCTACCTTTATGCTCGTGTCTTGTACGATTACGGAATCGTAACTGCATTTCACAGTTTGTTTATAAAAATATTGATACATTGACGTGTGTTAGTTGGCTGATAAAAAAATTGTATATGATCTTAAAACTACTTTTTAAAAAAGGTTGGAAGGCCTATAACCTTATGAAACATCCGAACTTAAAACCAGAACTTGCATATTACCAGTGTATGGAGGTAATTTCTTTAAACCGGATAATATACCATTGACGCCTTGTGTGTCAAATGATTTGAAAATGTGGCCGAAAGGTTCAAGTAAATAGAAGCTAGAAGTTTTAAGCGAAGGTACGACACCTGCGACAATTTGAGTTTGAGTATAGAGAAGCACTTGCACACTAACAAGAAGTGACCAACAGATATAGCCAGGAAAAGCAAGCGGTTGCCGGAGTGCTGTTGAAATAGAGGGATGGTATCCACTCGTGCTTCATAGTCAACCATTCGTTATACTGAAATGACAATGGTAGCAGCAGCGGAAAATTTTGAAGCATGGTTTCTAAGTGAAAAAGTTCCACAGAAAATAAAAATCCTGACGGTAAGGACAAAAATGGCAGAAAGGGATGGCTCAGAACTATACTCAGTCAGTCTGAGAAGAAAGGACGAAAAAGTACTCTCAAGACCAAGTTCGCATCTATATTATTTACTCTGGCAAGCTTTGCCTATGTTAAGGAGTTGAAACTTGGGTGGCGCTGAAAGAACCAATTTTTCATCCAAAGTGCTCCATCTTTGGAGTGACATATTGTTGTTCATGCTATAATTTAATTGCCCAAATGTTTATTCAATCATCTATCATTTTCTAAAAGTACTCCATTTTCTGCTGTTTTTTGTATTTTAAATTTTAAAAGATGTAAATTATTATAAGAATCTAGAAGTTCCTTTTATTATTTTAACTTTTTTGTATATAATATCTCAACATGTGAAATTTGTACAGGAGAAATCCAACTATACAAAAAGATAGAACATAAAGAGATTCATGGAACAATAATACTCAGTAGCGGTAGCACATAAAACAAAAAGTAATACGCAGACACACCTATCTATGCCGCTGGAGATGCACAACTGCTGTAATGATAAGGCCAAATGGATAGCATAGGTCAAGGATGGATCACAAAGCAAACTTCCTGTGAGTGCGTCCAAGGAAACACCAATCTTCAATACTCGATGATCAATCAATACCCTCTAGGCGATTATCGGACGAGATATACAAGTAAGAAGTTGCACTTCAGCGGTACCTAAAAGGACTGGGTGGTATGACGGAGTATCAAAATGAAACTTTTAGGGGTGCGCCACTAGGTAGATGCGGGTAGGGTAGAAAATTTAGAGGACTACGAGTGATTGCTGCGGCTGGCTAGGAAAAAATGGGTCGAGTAAAATATAAGGAATGAAAGTAGGGCATCCTTTCATCTTTTCCGGTTAGAAAATGGTGTTTGCGTGGGAGTAACAAAAAATCCTGCTAGATTAGAGGGAAGGGTCCAGAATGAATGAATATTTATTTGTGAAGGCTTTTTGAGTAACATCTTCTGTTTGAGAAGGATCCACATATCCTTAATTTTCTGAGTTGAGGGATAACTTGTTTATTATGAAGGCTGGTCCTTCACAAATAATAAATATTTGTGAAGGATTTTCATCCTTCACAATTGTCCTTCATTGATACCTTTATTTTTTGTAGTGATATCAACTCCAATAGGAGGGACAAATCCCATCTACATTACTCATAGACAATCTCCATGCGTGATAACGTATCCAAACACCACCTTTAAGGGAACCATTATTTAAGGTCATGTTGGATGGTATCAAAGTACATCAAACGACATGTGATGAGTGTAGTGACTTTAGATCTAAGAAGTATAATCACAACTATCACTATAAGAGTTGATTCTGACTGCCATTCAATGGTTGTCATGGATCAATGCCAAGGTGGGTATGTCCAGTACACTGTTCTCTATTAAGTACCTATGTGTTTGGATTAATATCATATATCATGACTAATGAGATTCTATCATTAGTCAACACACATTCTAGTCTTATGTATTATTGTTCTCTAAATTATTTTCACAATAATATTTGACTTGAGACATAAAATGAATATATATATATATATATATATATATATATATATACTATTATCATACTTATGATCTCATTAATCAGGTCTTCAACCTGAAGACATATATCATTGAGTAATATCATTCTTTAGACATCTATCATGTTATACCATCATCTCATAATTGAATAGACATATAGATGATATATTTCCTTTATTATTAATCAAATCAAGTGCATGATGGAACATTACAATCATCATATGACTGACTCTTTGGGCAAACATACCAACACTAGTACCTAAAATAGATTGGACAAGATTAAATAGAGGAATAATAATTTTAAGTAGATGTGAATGAATTCAATTGAAAAGAAAAAAAAATATCAACTATGGGATTTAGAAACTATATTGTTGTCCTCAACAACAACGCTAAAATTTGACGTGAGTTTTATTACACAAGAAATTCCCTAAGATAAATTTACCCAAGGTTTTCATCCTTTGTTTTCATGTGTAATATCACTCATCCACAAGTAGACGATGGCATAGATATAGGGGTCAAATCCAACGAATTACTTAATTATAATATAGTATTCAATTCCATTATTGTAATGATTATATAAAACCAATTTTGGGAGAAATGATTAAACTAAGGTAAAAATGATGATTGTGATGCAATGAAAATGATTACAAGAGGTTTGAGAAAAATAGGCACTATGACATATGGATTTTGCCACCATCACCTACATAATCATTCTAACATTTACAATTCAATATTTATGGCTAAACAGATTAGGACTACGATAATCTTCCTCCTTTAACAACAATGATTAGAAGAAGGATCGAATTTCACACGCGGTCAAGGTTTTGTTATCCATGGATCATCAACCAATCATCTTAGAACTCCTTTAGTGATGTCATAATGGAATTCTATTTGATGGTTTGGTCCTAAATTTTGGGCTCTTTGTGTTTAGTATTATATCCAACATGAATTTTGAATGATGATTTCAAAAAATAGAAAATAAGAAAATGAAGAACAATCTAAAAGTTATGAAATGTTGAGTTTGACAATAGTTTAGAACAAAACACTAATGATTGGGATGCTCTACGTGCCCCAACAATGGAGTCTACTCACTCATATCTATGAATAAAGCATATATACATAGGAGGAGCGAAGAGATCATGTTACTAAATAGTGAATCAAGTAGCCAACTATTTCCAAGTGCATTTCTCTATTCCACTAGTCATAGGTCAAACAAACTCCATGAACAATATGTCATTCCGTTTTGTTTTCTACAACTCTTGGACCAAAAAATAAGATTGAGCCTATGTGAAGATGACCCCCTCAACATTAGGTCAAGTTTTCCTTTTATATGGATGGCCCCTAACCCACCACATCTAATCTAGTTGAGTCTATGAATGTCTTTCTTCTCATTATTTTCTGACCTATTGCCCAACTAGCTTGTTAGGTCGGTTGACTAGACTTCAAATGAGGAGCATCTATGGAAGTTCTAGTTGCCCAACTACCCTCTAGTGAGTATCTTGGATATATTTTTGGCCGGTGGACCCATTGACGAACCAGTCCATGTCATGATATAGGAGAATTGAGGAACTTGTGGAGTGATTTAGCAACTATCTGGTCTCCAAAGACTCTATAGGTCACTGACTTTCGAAGCACCTAATCCCAACCACCTTACTAGCAAGGTCGGCCATTTGGCCAATGGAGAAAAACCATCTTGGTTACACTTTTTGAGGATGAGTTCCAATTGGATGACTTGTGACACCAGTCGACCAATTCATTTATGCTTGGGAGGCTGCTTTGGCTAGTTAGGCCAATCGCCCAACTGGAGAACCCAGTCTCTAGACAAAATATGCTAATTCTTCTTCTTTTATAACTCCAACTGAGCGGATCGCGATCATGCTTTTGAGTTGGATGTTTATTTTCCCTACTAGGAGTAGTGATTATCAAAACTTAATAATATGAAAAAAAGGAAAAAAACATAAATTTAAACTAACCCACAACAAATAACTACTTGAAATAACTAAAAATAGTCCAAAATATGTGATGAACATGGGATGGATATGCATTTCTCACTCGCCCAAGCCCACATAACTATACATATATCCCCTCTCTATATTATTAGGGATTGAACCACGTCCCATTTTCCATTCACTTCTAATATCTCCTCCTCTCTTCATTCACCACCCACCATAAAAAAGTTGCATTTCTATAAACACCTACTATATAAATATCTACAAAGTCCCCTTTCACTCTCCCTTGACACATTTTTAAGAATAAATGACTATAGACTATTGTTGACACACTATCGTCTCATACAGAACTAGAGGTAATCCAAATTAACATCATCCTGTAAGTGGAGGTCTCTTATAGCTACATCTTCTTTGTGTCTACTCTCCCTTACTATGTATGCTAGTGATGGAGCTCAACTCCTTTGTTGAGCTTTATAAACCTGACTTAGACATAAGTCAATAGTTCTATCTCTAGATAGGTTGCCATGCTCGTCAATCCTTTTACTTATGTACTACAGTTCTCATGTTACATGGATATCAACTATTTTCTCCTACCACTTGACTATCTAGATATAATGTTTATTTAGAACAACTACAATAGTGATGCTTTGTGGGTTAACTCTAGTAGAGATGAGAGCCTGACTGAACCCAAAAGAGGAGGGTCATGTTGTATCGTTTGATTATTGTGATATAACTTGCTAGTATTTGTAGTTATCCCCGAGAGAGGCATTTTACAATATATATGCATGTTATTCCCAATTTGGAGAAAAGGATGAGTATGTCTATTTGTACAATTTCTTGTCTAGTATGCTATCTATGTTTGTTGTAGTTGTAATTAGATGTGGGTATGATCAAGGTAGCATAAGACATTGAACTAGATGTTTCTCTCCTATTATCACCTTACTACTCAGTTTATTTCTTGTCTATTTCTTTTCTTATTGTAATTAAAACTATTCCATTTCAAATGGAGATTTACAATATGAGACTTTTTTTTAGTTCACAATCTAAAGAACATTCTCAACTTTACTATGTCAAACTCGTACACTTGCTATATAAAAGGTTGTTTAATTGATTTTAAAACTAAGCACTCCTCTTCTGAGTTTATGTTCTCATGCATGATAGGAAACAACTCCTTAGTCATGTGCCAATTCACACATGCATCACCCATAAAGATAAAAACTATACCAACCTTTACAAAGTGGAAGTTCATGTTATTTAGTAGAACATGTTGCCCCACTCTTCCCTATGCCTCTATTACAAGCATCTCACCATATCATTTGAGTTGAATTATTCTTCCTTACTCAATTAAGAAACACATCAAAAACATTCAACATATGTTCCTTTTGGGTGAAACACATAAATCTATACGTTATCATCTTTTGAAATAAAATATTATCTATAAACATCACAAATTTAGAGGTTGGGTTATCATGTAAATCATACTACATTCACATTTCATAGATAACAAAATTATTGCTTACCTTTGAGATGAAGAATTGCTATTTGGTCTAAACATGTTCTCAATATATAAAATGATAAAAAGAAACCTTGAAAGACCATAACCTCCCATAAATCTCACCTTTTCTAAAATACCTTATTTGAGCTCATTAAATCATAAAAGGCACCATCCATACACCTCCTAGGTCTATTTAAGATCTCAATAAGGGGCATGTACCTTGGATGAAATATGCTACCATCTCAAATATGAAATATTATTATTCCATTGATGGTGCAATCAAGTCCTTCAGTTGTAGTGTTGAAGTTAATCTTCTTCGAGTTGAGTAGAAGTAATTAGCTCAAACTTTGTCTCGCTACACACATATTATCTTTGCAAGAGATCTTGGTATCACTTTACACCTCACTATCCCTTCAAGTCAAACTAAAAGATCATTATGGATTAATACCTTTAAAAGTTGCTAAGACACATAACCACTATATTTTCCCTAGTATGTATGTCTATTTGGGAAGGATGTTTTGAAAAGTAAATGTCTTGTGAGGGTTTACATATAGACTATAGAATAGAAAAAACTTCTTAATGGTATGCATTGGCATTGAAGAGGTATGGTAGGCCCACACTAAGGTTGATTTTTTTACGTAGATGTCACCCTTACATATATTTTTCAATTTGCACTTTTGCTAAAAAAAATGAATCGATTTGTTGGTTATGAACACAAAATCTTTCATCAATGCCAGTTCCTGGACAAAATCACTTGTTTTGTATTGTGAAATGTGCAGAATGTTGTATAAGAGGAAAATCTATGATTAGGACAACATAGATTTTGAATCTTTAATGTAAAAGGCATATATGTTCTTTAATAACATTGATTGTAATGCTTAACAACTATGCTCAAATACTACCCAACTCTCGCTCATTGACCCTACCTCATAGACGATGATGCCACGAAACACATAGACAAAGTGAGAATCCCTCCCAGAGTATACCCACCGTACATGAGAAGATGATGAGAAGGACTCCAAAAGTATCCAGTCCATGTGAATCCCTGGAGGAGGCCTCTGATGACAATGGGCAATGAGCTCAGGGATACTGAAGGGAGGAGGATGTTGCATGAAGGGAGGAGGATGTTGCAAGGATGACATAGATTACTACTACTCGTGCACGTCTCTTCTTTCCTCTTCTATTTGATGGGGTGTTAACATGATTTAACTCCTCTATGTTGGGCTCCCAATGACCATTTTCCTAATCTGGGCCCATTTTGTTTGTGGAACATCTACACGTAGGGTCTACTAATGATTGTCGATGTGGTTACCTTTTTTTACCCATGTAACACATCTCTTCTACCATACGATTTTTATGTTTGTAATTACTATGCTTTCTCTATTAAAAATAAAAGGAAAAAATCCTATTTAATATGGCCCAAAATAAATAAATATATTTAATAAAAGTTTTCCTAAAGAGATGTGTCTGTTGGGATTGGGGTTGGTTCCCATAACCAACGTGTCTCTTCATGATGGATGGAGAGAATAAAAGATATTCTATATAAGGAGTGGTCCTCTCTCCAGGGATTCAGTGCCATAATCGAATCCATCTCCCGGAGAATCCAGAAGGAGAGAGAAATCGACTCCCGACTTCTTGTCTTCTCAAAGATGCACACTCCATTTCGGACGCCTCTTGCTTCCGCTCAAGACCGAACATCGCTGCCTCTGATATTATCTACGCCATTATGGTCATTGCGTCATGGATGTACCAACGAATTCAGGTATGTAATGTCTATCAATGGTATCAGAGCATGGTGTTATAAGATCTGTTGTGTCCCCATACTTTTTCGTGTCACCGTTCCATACGAAACAGTTTTCGGACCTTGCCGACGCTGAATTGAAAACGTCTTCTTCTTTATACGATTCTGTCTTCCGGAGATGTTAATTACGGACAGCAATGCTTTATTCACCGAAAAACCTTCAATATGTCATGCAAACTACAAATTGCACTGCGGAACAAGTTCTTTATTCGCTTGCATTTGAGCACCACTATGCATACGAATCTGAGATCACCGATCCAGTATCTTCTCTTGTCTTGATGATATGCCAGAAGTTGTTCCCTTTATGCATGGATAACAATGATCCAATTTTAATAAGTCAATGATGTTAACAACATTTTGTGTAATGGCCGATACAATGATATACTTTCGGCGGCATTGATCGATATGTTCCTTTTTCTTCTTTTGTTTATGTTGTGTCGTTAGTTTTTCTTAACAAAAAAATTAATGGCCACTGTGTTTTCATTATATGTGACTACCGAACGGACATCAACAGTGTTTATAAGAAAAATGACACAGGGTAATTGATCATTAATCAGTGTTTTCTTTATACGTCATGAAAGACCTTTTATTGCATTAACTTGACATTAAAGCACAACGTTTCGTAATGTGCTGGTGTACAATAATATTGTGATGACAGTCGCCAAATCGACAAACAAATCGTCATTAATTAAGAAGATTAAACATAAATAACAGATTAACAAAAATCACTAAAAATTAAAACTATTTTCCGAAGAGATCCATTCCAAAGAAAACTTTTACTGAAAGGTCCAAAACCTTATATACATCATTATTCACATTGTACTTATCCGGTACATCTCACCTCGAGAATAACATATAATAGTTGCTTTATCAAACTATACATGAGAAACATAAAACCTCGAGGCACATAAGCCAAAATCTCTTATTGATCATAAAACCAGCACATACTAAATCCAAGGACCCGAGAGTACAGAGACGACACATATGACTCATATCTACAAGACATGAAAGACAGTACACTCAACCTGAGCTGTCACTGCTGCCTCAGCTGTTGTTCTTCCTCTACAGAAAGGTCTTCACCTCCTCGTGTATGTCCACCTAAAAATTTGGGTCCCACGGGGGTGAGACAATTGTAATTGTCCCAGTGAGAGATATAACTCTCCGCCGACCATATTATCATCACAGATTAAGCATTTATAAACTGAGCAGAGGTTCTTTTTATATTAACAAGCAGGATAATTCACTATATGAACAGAATGAAGTAATCTCCTTTCATAAGGAGAACATTGCATCTACCCATGGTAGATTATAATTCATCTATCTGCTTTGCAAGGAATGTAAAGAAACATAAATAATATCTATCAACTAGAATGTATAACTGTATTGCACATTAAGCAATGTTTCTCGTATTCGATCCTTAAGTAGATATACTACACGACTGAACATATTTTACAATCACACTTATGCCCTGAGGAGATGGAGCATACCCCGACCATCTCCAACCGACCACAAACTTCTCACAAGTCGGTACCATACAAGGAAAATGGTAGAGCCAGTTTCCATGACCTCTCTTGTCTCGGTCAGTACGAGACCACATGCATGACATCTCGTGTCACTGCTAACAAGTTGTGCCAGGGCACATAGGCATCCTTGCTTAGAGCTACAACGTCAACTGCACTCTCTTAGGGGAAACATCTACAAACAACCGTCCCCAGTCTGAGTCACGGTGACACAAGCACCATACTCCGAGCCACGAGCCAGTTCACCGTGCTCAACACAAAGTCTATGACCGAAGTCGCACTCAAGCCAGGATAGGGCATATAGCCAAATCCCCATTCATTTCGGGATCGTAAGGGGATTGGCTCACACAGTACCGTCCGTACTTACGCCCTCACATACTCAAAAGTATGCACTCCGGGTTATGCCGCGGAGCAACCCGTTTCACCATCAGCAAGTTCTGACACTGATGGATCTATGGTTAGGGCAATGTTTTATAGTTTCTAGTGATATATTACGCGCATTACAACATTCTTTTAGCATCGAACACGTTATCTTTATCAAACACAACAAATGCTACAAAGAAACGTGTAATACATCTATCACGTACTTTTTCAAATCTTTAAAACACGTGATACTTGGGATCTCAGTCCCTTATCACATTAATGGGAATTCTCATCCCTCCACATCATCATTATCATGATTACTGGATCTAGGTATTCAAACCTTAGATCATCACTGAACACTGTTACCACTTATCAGGTAACTATTACCTCTAGGTCCTCAGACCAAGGTATACATGATACTTGTTATACAAGCATCTCACATGGCTCACAAGGCCCATTAAATATCTTGTCACCTCTCACTAGGAAACAAACTATCACATGGCTCACAAGGCCATTACACATATTGTCACCTCTTACTAGGCAACAACTTATTCACATGGCTCACAAGGCCATCACACATCTTGTCACCTCTCACTAGGCAACAACTTATTCACATGGCTCACAAGGCCATCACACATTATACTTGTTATACAAGTATTTAACATGCCTTACAAGGCTTATTCAATAAGAGAAATACAACCTTCCCATCATTAGGGTTAGGGTTTTCCCTTTCTTATCGATTAAGGTTTCTCTTACATATCATTACCCTTCATTAGAGTTAGGGTTTTCCATTATTAACCATTTAGGTTTTCAAGATCATATTATCAATGATCAACCCCTAATTCATTGCTCCACACATCTAGGAGCAAACATTGATATCATAAGTATTCAATCATACTTATTCATTCTCATCATTTATCATTAAATGAATCATCAACACAAGGTATGAGTTCCTCTCTCATCCTTACCAGGGTATGACTTGGCTTAACCCTTTCTCAAAGTATGTTAGCCCACACTTATCAAACTGCATTAAACTTATTACATCTCAATGTAAAAATTCACATAACACACTTCATGTGTTACTCATCCAAGTATATTGGATTTTTGTTGCATCAAGGTACATCAACCTTGAAGTGCTAGATGTGATATATATCATGTCTTGATGTATCACTTCCCTCATGACTTTTAAATTTCTTAAGTTCATCAATTTATCTTATATTAGGGTATTTCCCATCCTAATACTTTATGCACTAGCCCATCACATTTATTCTGTAGTGTATTGATCATAAGTCATACATTTGAATTGTCCAACCATCATAAATTGATATGGACTCATCTCAGGTTGAGACATTATTAATATAGGATTAACCATTATCAACCACTCTAGGTGTTTCACCTATCAAGGTATTATCCACACCATTACTTGGTGTTACACTCATTACTCCTAAGAGTGTCTTACTCTCACCTTTACAAGGTATCTCGGGTTAGAAGTGTGCATATGTTCACCATATCGGGCTGTAAGTATACGAGCACTCACCCTATCGGGCTAGAAGTATATGAACATCATCCATACTGGGCTAGAGGTGTGTATATGTGTTACCCATGTCGTGCATGCAGTATTAAGCCATCACCATGTTAGGCTAGACATCAGCTAGGGTTGTGTATCGGGCTTCCATATCGTGCAATAGCATTTGGTATTCTTTACTCATATTGGGTTACCCAAATTAGGGTTTCTTGTCAACTTACAAGTATTCATTCAACCTTGTATCGTGTATGGAGTCTATACTTGACTCCCTATCGTGCAAGCATCTTATGTAAGCATCTCAATGTAAGACATATCGGGCAAGTCATACCCATATCGGGTTATAACTACTTGTATTTATACTTGAACCCGATATCACTTTTACAAAGTGACACCATCTTCTTCAAGTTCTAGACCTTTGTTCTAACTGATATAATTCATAGTAACAGGTTTAAGCAACTACTAGAACTCATAATTTCATCAACTACTTCAGGAAATTTTAGTATTAAAAGTATTTCACTAATTATAACAATTTAGGTGAAGAATAATAACATGGTTGAGTTCAAGTTATATAACCCGCCTTAAGAACCACTTCAAAGCTTCAAGGTCCAAAGATCCATGTTCCTAAGGTTGAAGATGACTTTATCAAAGGTCCAAGGCTCGTTCACAACTCATTCATATTCAAGGAATCACCATGGATAAGAAATTGGTGAAGAAGAAAAGAAAGGTAGATCATAACCCTAATTCCATGCTTCAATTCAAGTCTGAAGACAACTATATCTTACCATAGGGTTAAGTTTTGAGTTCCTTAGCTCCTTCGACGACACCCTACCACTCTTGGGAGATATGGACTTCATCTTGGCCGACACAAATTTGCTTGTGGCCGATACCCCCTCACTTGTGGCCAAAATCACTTCAATTGGCCGATATCAACTTGCTATGGGCAATATCAACATGGTATGGCCGATATACTTGCTATGGACGATACCCAAGGCCTATGCACGATACCCTTGTGCTCTTGCATGGCATGCCACCTCTCATGCACGATATGATACTCACTTGCACGATATGGCACTCACTTGGAGTCAAAACACTTCACTCTATGGCCGATATTACCCTATATGGCCGATATCACCTACTTGGGCGATATGGTCTTTCCATGGGCGATATCCCAAGGACCATGCACGATACCACAGCATCCCTTCACGATATGGGAGCTCTATGCACGATACCTTAGGGTAGGAGGGTGGTAAGGGTCGCAAAATTGCACCAAGGGGTGAAACTAGGGGTATATATACTTGTTGTTCATGAAGAAAGGCAAAAATGAGGTGTCAACATTTTGAGCTAGTAGGTGCCACGTGTCATGCATGGGTGACACGTGTAAATGCATGCATAAACATTTATATTGACATGAAAAAAGGTTGAGGATCATCTAGAGATGCAAATTCATCCATTGCTTTTCCATTTGGATAAGTCATCTAGGTTTAATCACTATTTTATGTCAAGCCGATACACTTTTTCTAAGGAAACTTGTTGGCCGTCACACCTCACCTCCTTGAGGTTCTTTGAATGATATGGCCTTTTCCGAGAGTTCAAAAAATGATATGAGGCTTGTCCTATGGCTCCTTGGCCGATAGGCACTCATATATAAGCTTTTCAACTTGATATAACTCAAGTTAAGCTTTCATATTCAACCCTTTTCTTGGTCATTTCATCACCAAGAGTACCATCACTCATAATTGATTCAAACATGGTGTCTCATTCATTATATCTCCTCTAAATGATACATAGAGTAATTAGGAACACTCTATAGGTGGTAATTTTCATATCAACCCCACATTTTGGGTAAATTACAATTTGTACCAAAATTGGTGCACAAGGTACCAACATTGTTCAAACAAGTTCAAACTTGGAATTTAGGCTTTCCACAAGCCACCACCTTGCATAATTCTCTCAATAATGATGATACAACACATGAGGAATGTTCAATATGTGACATTTTGCATTATAGCCCCTCAATTTGGGTAAATTGCACTTTGGTCCAAAACAAAGGAAAATTGTTCAAACAACATTCAATTGGGACGAAACTTGAAACATGAGTGTGTCACTTGATAACAAAGCACCTTAGAGGATTATATTAAAGTTCTAATCAACTTAATTAGCCAAAACAAATAGGGTTACCTCATAACCCAGGTCAGGGTCGTTACAAGTTATAAACCCCTAATAAGGATTTCGTCCCCGAAATCCCAGGTAAAGGAAGATAGATATTATTCATTCATCATACCATCAAGTCTCCACATAACATCTTAATGTCATGGAGATGACATATAACTTTGATCAACATAAAGTTCTTCCACACATGTTTATCATTGAATCTGTCACACAGGGCACATATTCCACTATCTTTTTCATTATTGACTGTAGAGTCAACTCTGTGTCAAGTAATACTTTTCTTAGTCAGAGAAACATCATACATACCTTATTTAACTTAGGTGTCAAACCTTACTGATTTGTCACCTTTCTCAACTTACAACTTTATGTGACAGGATTCTTAATTCTGGGGAGTCTCCCATACTCCTCATTTAACATTTCACTTTTAAAGGAAAGACCAGAGTTATGTTCTGTCACCCACTTGTAACTACAAGTATTATCATGCATCTGTTGTGCCACCCAAATCTGCTGACACAACACTAAACTTTCTTATGACTTGTATCAATTATCCCTTTAATTGTTTATTTTCTTGTCGTAAGGAGAGGCTACTTATTAAAGAAGAGATATCTTCGAGGTATCTCTAGATGTTATGTATAAACTGCCTCAACAATCTGAATAGGGATATTCTAGGAAGTTATATTTAGCTTGATCAACTTTTCCAAAACAATTATACTATTGTTCCTTCAACTCATACATCTTTGTTGATGTCATGTTTATGCGGGGCATAAACCCCTAACAAATGGTATCCATACTACTGTATGTAACTAGACTAATTTCAAAGTTGCCCCTTCTAGGTAACCAAACATTACTCCTTGTCAGGAATCATGTTCTCATTTTCTCATATCATTGAAAGTTCTTGGATACTAGGATTCTTTACCTTGGTATCCATTGTATGTGCCAAAAACACATTACATCATTGTCTTTCTTTCGTCTTGGGACATTACTTATTACACTTATCTTAATCTTAGAACCAAAGTCTAAGTCAAACTGATACTTTTCTAAGTATCCATCAATGGATTATTTCTAATCCATGCACATCAAGTGTCATAGTACTCACTTGATTGCCATGTCCCTGAAAGGAAAGAACACAAAGAAACATATTCCTTTTATCACCCTATCATCATCCAGGGTTGTTTATCAAAGAGAATAGATTATCATCTCCTCTGATTATTGCATGATCTTTCAACTATTCATGAGTTATTTACTCGTGTCTCATCCTAGGTTCCTTGCCATCAACATAGATATTATAAGGATGATTACATATCATTATTCCTTTCTTTGTTATTGTCTAACATGTTCATGAACATTTTGTGATTTTATCACATTTCCCATTTCCACATCATGGGAAAAGATCTTTACTATTCACACATGCTTTATCTGACATGGATCATCTCCTTTGTTCTCATTCTCTTATCATGAGGATTATACTTTTCATTTCCTCATACATACAGATTGATATGAGATCATCTCAGATTCCACTTTATTGCACTTAGGATGTGATATACATGTCCATACCATATTTCCAGTTTAGTTATACTCACTAGATTGTCTCAGAATGACTACTTGATCAGAGTAATCAGAAAGATAACAATATAAGAGTTCCATACTTGCCCTATCTCCAATAATTATATACCTGGCCAGGGTATACAAGTACTGAGATTAGGTAGTATGCACTTTATGTACTTTCATATTCCTTACTTTTTGTATCATCACAAGCATAGGATTTAGCATCCCTGGATTTTCTCCAGGAATTACCTCTATACCTCATCCTCTTTCACATGGACAAGAACAATTATAAAGCATTTAAAAGAATACTAAATAGAATATAAATTCTAGTTCTCATATTTCTTCCCTATGTCCCCATAGGACAATCAATAGGGAAATCCTTAACAACAATCCTTTTTATGATTATCATATAATCATCAAGATAAGGCATATCAAAATGAAAAGATCTATATAACTGTTATCCCTCACGGTCATCTACCGCTTTAGGTTGACTCAACACATAGAGTCAAGCTGTTTCATGTTGTTGCTTTTGCCTTTTCACGTTATTGGGCTGTAACTTTCATAAGCCTTGCTGAGTCTACCTCGGTTGTTGTGTCATTTCCTCCCTTCTTTTTGAACAAAAGGGTTTAGTATGCTCAACATGTCCATAACTATAGCATGTCTTGTCCTCGTACCATGGTCTCATTGGTCTTATTACCGATGTAGAGACTAAGCCATGGGTTCTTACAGGTGAAAAGTTAAGACCCTTGCCTTTACTTAGTGGTTACTGCCCTGGTACACTAGGCATTTATTGCACTGATGGCACCAAAAACTTTGGCTTTTTTTTATAGAACAACTAGGCACATGTCTCTAGAATTGTAGAGACCTTTCCTTAATTCTCAGTTTATTGCCCCTTCTTGGGCATTGCCATCACAGATGTACTATCTATCTATACTTATGGAAGAGTCTATTTTCTTTCCATATGCTAATCCTTTCCACATTTTCCACTATTCCAACTTGACTATGTCATTCAGGAACCTTTTCAAAGCCCAAAGTTTCTACATTGAGGACTGGTAACCTAGGTAGTAATGCTAGTATCCAGTCTACTATATGCATCACTATTGTCCTAACCTGCCCAACAAGAGCATAAATATAGGATTCTCTATCCTGATCGAGTCATGATGGGAATTCTCAAGCATTCATTCTTCTCTTGCCTGATCCCTTGCACCCTTTCCTGGTGCAACAACATTGCCCTCAACAATGTATTCCTCGTATTCCCCAGTCCTTTATGAACTTCACCCTTTCTTCTGCACAAGCAGAAGTCACTATAGGGTATATTAGAGAACACTAACTCAGACTCAACACCTTAGTCCTATGTCTCTGTAGACTCAGCGAACCTTAAGCTCTGATACCAAACTTTGTGACGACGGTCGCCAAACCGACAAACAAATCGTCATTAATTAAGAAGAATTAAACATAAATAGCAGATTAACAAAAATCACTAAAAATTAAAACCATTTTTCAAAGAGATCCATTCCAAAGAAAACTCTTACTGAAAGGTCCAAAACCTTATATACATCATTATTCACATTGTACTTATCCGGTACATCTCACCTCGAGAATAACGTATAACAGTTGCTTTACCAAACTATACATGAGCAACATAAAACCTCGATGCACATAAGCCAAAATCTCTTATTGATCATAAAACCAGCACGTACTAAATCCAAAGACCTGAGAGTACAGAAACGACACATATGACTCATATCTACAAGACATGACAGACATTACACTCAACCTGATCTGTCACTACTGCCTCAGCTGTTGTCCTTCCTCTGTAGAAAGGTCTTCACCTCCTCGTGCACGTCCACCTAAAAATTTGGGTCCCACGGGGGTGAGACAATTGTAATTGTCCCAGCAAGAGATATAACTCTCCGCCGACCATATTATCATCACAGATTAAGCATTTATAAATTGAGCAGAGGTTCTTTTTATATTAACAAGCAGGATAATTCACTATATGAACAGAATGAAGTAATCTCCTTTCATAAGGAGAACATTGCATCTACCCATGGTAGATTATAATTCATCTATCTACTTTGCAAGGAATGTAAAGAAACATAAATAACATCTATCAACTAGAATGTATAACTGTATTACGCATCAAGCAATGTTTCTCATATTCGATCCTTAAGTAGATATACTACACGGCTGAACATATTTTACAATCACACTTTTGCCCTGAGGAAATGGAGCATACTCCGACCATCTCCAACTGACCACAAATTTCTCACAAGTCGGTACCATACAAGGTCAATGGTAGATCTAGTTTCCATGACCTCCCTTGTCTCGGTTAGTACGAGACCACATGCAGGACATCTCATGTCACTGCTAACAAGCTGTGCCAGGGCACATAGGCATCCTCGCTTAGAGCTACAACATCAACTGCACTCTCTTAGGGGAAACATCTACAAACAACTGTCCCCAGTCTGAGTCATGGTGACACAAGCACCATACTCCGAGCCACAGGCCAGTTCACCGTGCTCAACACAGAGTCTACGACCAAAGTCACACTCAAGCCAGGATAGGGCATATAGCCAAATCCCCATTCATTTCGAGATCGTAAGGGGATCGGCTCACACAGTACCGTCCGTACTTACGCCCTCACATACTCAAAAGTATGCACTCCAGGTTATGCCACGGAGCAACCCGTTTTACCATCAGCAAGTTCTGACACTGATGGATCTATGGTCAGGGCAATGTTTTATAGTTTCTAGTGATATATTATGTGCATTACAACATTCTTTACATGTAATAATAGGAATGCCAAAAGAGGCTCTGCTAGGGTTTGTGGGGGAACGTAGGCTCTGCTAGGGTTTATGAGGGGAGGCTCACAGGGCGGCGGCGGCCGGGGCCGCGGGGGTAGGGGCTGCTTCGGCAACACCAGACCGCCTGAGGAGGAACGCGGAGGGTTCTCGACTGTGTATGAACCCATGGATGATCTGGACGAAGGTGGAGAGTTAAAGGAGCAAGGAAACGATGAGGTTCCAACGTCGGTGACGGCGGCTCTTGGGATGGCGGGAAACGAGGGCGATGATCGCAGAGATCAGCCAGGAGGAAAGGAAGGAACAAGGGTGTTCGATCCGGGAGAGGATCAACAGGAGACAGTGACGATGAGATTAGGAGATCCGCAGAAAATGATCGATCCCACCGTTACGTCGACCAAGAAGACAAAGGAGAAAAGGAGAAGATCTGTTTCACTCTCGATACCGGAAATAGGTCTAAACTTCAACGTAACGGGGATGCGTAAACAAGAACACAAACTAGAGAAGACACCACCGATAGAGCAGGTGCTACCATTAACCCTGCCACTAACGAAGGAGTCACGGAGGCCGACGTTCCACAAAATAGCAGATTCACCGGCACGTACGCGAACGCAGTTATGGGCACCGCGGAAAACCTGGGACCTTGGCAAACAAACACAGATAACGAGGGCTCATTCCTGGAGATACTCTTTGAAGTTAATCTGCCGCTGGGAGCAGTCTCACTGGAGGATCTGGCGGGTACGCCTGCTCTTTATATTGACCCCGACGCAGAGGAGGACCTGGTGAAACCCTGGAAGTATGCAGTGGTAGTGAGGATGATGGGAACTGATATCAGCTACATGACGCTGAGAGATCGTCTGAGACTTTTATGGAAGATCCGAGGGAGGTTCAACATGTTCGAGTTAGAACATGGACATTTCGTCATGCAATTATCCTGCAAACAAGACTTTGAAACGACGCTAGTCAGGGGACCCTGGAAGATTTTTGGGTGCAATGTTATCGTGTGGGAATGGTACCCCAGCTTCATCCCCACCGAAGCTCTACCTGACTACGTAGTGTCATGGGTACGTATCATGAACCTACCTCTGCATTTATATGTGGACACGATGTTCCAGTATATAGGCACTGCTCTAGGCTGCCTGGTGAAAGTTGATAGCCACACGGAGAAGAGAACACGCAGCCGGTTCGCGCGTTTGGCCATTGAACTGGATACCTCGAAAGAGTTGGCGGCTTATATAATGATCAATGATGTGAGATATGAAGTTATCTATGAAGGTTTACCTTGGGGCTGTGCTAATTGCGGCAAGGAGGGCCATATCTCTAAGAAATACATGGAAAATACTGAGAAAGACAAAGGCGTTGACATCCCTAGCAATGTCATTAGAGAAGAACAACACAGGGCAAACCTGCAACCCAGAGAGGCGCACTCCAACCAGGAATGGCAACAACAAAAATCAAGGAGAAGATACCGAAATCAAGGCCCGGTACCAATGGAGCCTGGTGCTGGGACACCGAATCCATTCGAGGAACTGTATAATGACTACCCAGAGATAGACGGAAATGTTGTGGAGGACGGAGCTAACCAGGAAGTAGCACAGCAAATCCCAGATAGACCCAAGAAGATATGGAGGAAGAAGAATGCTCAAAGATCAGAGGCAAATAACTCGCAGAAAGGAGTCCTAAAAGATATTACAACAAGGCAGAATGAACCACAAGATAATTCTAAGAAGAAGGAAACCAGCAGACAGCCAGGCCAAGAAATGCATAGGGTGGTCAGTCCGGATGTAGATCAAGTGATTACAATTACTGATAACGACATTCCAGAGGACATTGCGGTGGACATGGCAGCCGATGATACACAGAAGGTAAACACAGATCACACAGGGATAGAGAGGCGCCCAAGGAAAGAGAAGGCAAACAAAGAAAATAGAGATAAAAAGAATGCTCTAGGCCCACGCAAATCAACTGCAGGTAATGGCCTAAATATGAAAAGAAAAGGCAGGTTAAAGCCCCCTGATATCGACTCCAATATGAGGCGCAGTCCACGCCTGTTAGCGATATTGCCTGAGGTTGAAGCTAATCCTAACACAGGCGAGTCCACACACCTTCTAAGGGACACACATGAAGCAGCTGAAGAACACACATTTGAGGATGTACCCAAGGTAAACACTGCTGAAGAAGCTGAGACTAGTCTGGCTGTTATCGATGAACAATAGAAATGCCCAAGGACCTCACACTAGCCCCAACACCTTCATGCGCTTGCTGTGTTGGAATGTCAGGGGTATTGGAAACAAGAACCGTCAGTCGGCTATGATCAATATGATCCATGAACAGAAACTGGAGGTCGTAGCTATCCTTGAACCAAGAATCGGCGGGAGACAAGCTACCCAAACCATTAAAAACCTGGGCTTCACTCACTCACACAGAGTGGAAGCGCGCGGATTTGCAGGTGGTATTTGGATTTGCTGGAAGGAAGCGAGAACTAAGGTGGAGATCATCAACTGTCACAGACAATTCATAACATGCCGTATTGATAGCAGTTTCACAGCTACCTTTGTCTATGCCAATCCACACATTAGTGTGCGGAAGCTCTTATGGAGACACATTGTGGAAGCCAGTGCACTTATCAATGGCCCTTGGATTGTGGTAGGCGATTTTAACACTACCTTAACACCTACTGAGAAGTCGGGGAGCGACAGATACGACTTCACCGAAGCCAAACTCTTCAAGGACACGCTCATGGATGCTGGCCTTACGGACTTGCGTTTCTCAGGAGTCCGCTTCACGTACAAACACAGGCGTCTGTAAGAGAGGCTCGATCGCGCCCTAGCCAATGACGAGTTTATTACTGAATTCCCTGATGTGGTGATTGAACATCTTCCGTGTTTCTCCTCAGATCACTGCCCCCTGCTGATCAAATCCACCCGGAGCAGACCACAAGGAAGAAGGTTTGTGGCGAAGGCCTCATGGAGCAAGAATGAAGAGATGAAGCGGCTGATTGCTGAGAAGTGGTCTCATTCGAAAAATTTCTACGATACTCTCCAAACAGCCAGGAACGATCTGATGAAGATGGATGCCATGCAAATGAAAGCCTCCAACAAGAACAAAAACAGGCTACAACGCAATATCACGACCCTGCAGCACATGCTTGCTAACATGTATGACACCATTACAGATAGCTTGTGCACTGATATGCAGGTTGAACTGCAGAACATTATCAATGAAGAAGAAGACAACTGGAAGCAGCGTGCCCATATCAATTGGCTCAAGAACGGGGACAACAATACGAGGTTCTACCAAACTTGGGTCACTCAACGAAGGAGACAGAACACTATCACTACTCTAAAGGATTCAAATGGACAATGGGTTTCCGATGAAGGGGCAATGCTGGAGATGGTGGTGCGTCATTTCAAGGATATTCTTACTGAACCTTCAGATACTCCCTCACATAGGGATCTGCGCATACCGATGCACTTCAGTCTTCTTAGCTCGGCCGACCTCAACGTCTTATCTGCACTTCCATCAAGGGAGGAAGTCCACAAGACACTGCGTATCATGAAGCCTTTCACAGCAGCTGGGCCTGACGGAATCACAGTAGAGTTCCTTCAAGAAGAATGGGAGGCGGTCGGCACAATGGTTGCTGGAACCGTTCAAAACCTGCTAACTGGTGACCCTATGAGCGAGGAGATTTGCAACTCAACGATTATCTTGATACTGAAAGTACAACATTTAGAGAGATGTGAACAGCTTCGACCGATCTCCCTAAACAACACGATTCTCAAACTTGCATCTAAGGTGGTTGTTGAAAGGCTCAAGAGACACATGCCTGGCTGGATCTCACCGGAACAAAGTAGCTTTGTGCCGGGGAGGAAAATAACGGACAACATCGCTTTAGTATAGGAAATCATCCATGGAATGAACAGAAGGAAAGGAGCTAGGGTGATGGCAGTGAAGGTTGATCTGTCCAAGGCTTACGACCGGATGTCCTGGAGCTTTGTAGAAGAAACGTTAGCACTGGTTGGGCTCCCTGCTAATATAAGACAGTTTATCATGTACTCCATTACCGGCGGCCAATCTACCATCGTGTGGAGTGGAAAGCAGGCTGCTCCTTTCAAAGCTAGCCGAGGTCTCAGGCAAGGAGACCCATTGTCCCCATATATCTTTGTGCTGTGTCTTGAGCGACTGTCTCAATTGATCAAGGACAAGGTATCGAGTGGCAAGTGGAAACCAGTGAAACTGAACAGATCCGGTATGGAAATTGCACATGTGTGCTTTGCCAATGATCTTATCCTTTTTGCTGAAGCTAGTAGAACTCAAATGAGGAGAATCCTAAAATGCTTTGACATTTTCAGCTGAGCTTCAGGACAATCGATTTCTACATCTAAATCTCAAGTCTTCTTCTCCAAGAGTGTCCCTACCTCGATCCGAAGAGCAGTCCAGCAACAGTGCAACTTCACCATCACTGACGACCTGGGAAGATATCTGGGGGTCCCTATACTGCATTCCAGAGTGACTAAAATGACCTACTCAGATGTCATTAACAAAGTAGAAGGCAAGGTTCAAGGTTGGGCGGCAAAGTCCCTTTCGATGGCAGGTCGAGTATGTGTTGTGAAATCCACCTTATCAACTATCCCGACCTATGTTATGCAAACTACAACTCTTCCAGTCAGTGTTTGCGATAGGCTTGATGGTACGATTAGAAAATTCCTTTGGGGAGGAGGACATAAGCAGAAACCCATCTCCCTAGTAGCATGGAACAAGGTTACGAGCTCTAAGATCAATGGAGGCCTGGGTATCAGGTCTATGCGAGAATGGAACCAGGCTCTAGTGCTCAAGAACTCTTGGGACATGGTGTCCAATAGAGACTCTATATGGTGCAGCTTACTAAGGAGAAGGTTTGACTGTGCTGAGCCTGGAAAGGCAATCAGTGGGTCACGGTTAGGCAGAGCCACCATTGAAGGAAAGCAGTTCATTCTTGACAACACTTCCATCTGCCCGGTTGGAGGAGAAGACACCAATTTTTGGGATGACAATTGGGTCAAACCCGGACTGCAGCTGCGCCCCAGGGTGAAACATCAGGTTCCTACAGACTTAGCAGATCTTAATGTTCGAAGCGTTGTGCTTGACAACGGAGATTGGGATACTGATTTCCTGAATTACTGGCTCAGCGAGGAAGATGTGAAGTTGATTCAACACAGTCCGTCACCCACAGGGAGGCCTCAACGTGATATTAGAATCTAGAATCATACGTCCGATGGTACCTATACCTCGAACACAACCTATCACCTCCTGCGAAATCACAAGGAGGTGAATACGAACGGAAACTGGAACAGCATCTGGAAGCTTTGAACGCCGACGAAGATTCGAATGTTTGCCTGGCTAGTTCTACACTCATCCATTCTCACTAACACCAGGCGACAACAACGACACATGTCTGACACTGGGACATGCCCAAGATGCCTAAGGGAACCGGAAATGATTATCCATACCCTACGAGACTGTGAAAAAGTCTAGTGTGTCTGGAGGACACTGCTTTCTGCGGAGGAGTATCGGACCCTATCTCAACCAACCACCATTGAAAGCTTACTAAAGGTGATCCGGCGACATGTATCAATATCTATAGAGGATTTCTGGACAACCTGTTACATGATTTGGAACTTCAGGAATGGAGAAGTGTTCGAAGGGGATGCTAAACTGGTGAGCCATCAGTGCTACAGAATCAGGAAAGCTTTACAAACCACGAAGGAAGCCTGGCCTATTATGACCAGGAGCTCTAGAACTAACAAGAGCTCCGTTGTCTGGAGAAGACCGCCGCTGGGGTGTGTGAAGCTCAACGTCGACGCCGCAGTGAAAGAGGAGGAGGCTGCAGTGGCAGTCATGGCTAGAGATGCCGGAGGCAATTGGTTAGGCGGTTGGGTAAGGAAAGCACAAGCAGGTTCGGTGGTTGCTGCAGAGTTGGCTGGAATCCTTTTAGCCTGTGAGCAAATCAAGAGCAGTAGCTGGTCTCAAACGATCATTGAATCAGACAGCCTTCTAGCAATCAAGATGCTAAAGGAGGAAGAAGGAGCGCGGCCGAGTTGCTCGCTATGGACGATGAAGATTAAGGCGGAATTGCCAAACACTTCCAGTTTAGTTTTCTGTAGAAGAGAAGGCAATCAAGTAGCTGACAAGCTTGCTAAAATGCACCTCAGAAGTAATCTGCATCAAACCCACTATGCCAATCCACCGAATTGCATCATGAGTATGTATGCCTGCGACAAAAGATCTTGTAATATAGCCCAGATTTCACATTGAATAAAGTTGGAGGAGTTAAAAAAAAAACATTCTTTTAACATCAAACAAGTTATCTTTATCAAACACAACAAATGCTACAAAGAAACATGTAATACATCTATCACGTACTTTTTCAAATCTTTAAAACACGTGATACTTGGGATCTCAATCCCTTATCACATTAATGGGAATTCTCATCCCTCCACATCATCATTATCATGATTACTGGATCTAGGTATTCAAACCTTAGATCATCACTGAACACTGTAACCACTTATTAGGTAACTATTACCTCTAGGTCCTCAGACCAAGGTATACATGATACTTGTTATACAAGCATCTCACATGGCTCACAAGGCCCATTAAATATCTTGTCACCTCTCACTAGGAAACAAACTATCACATGGCTCACAAGGCCATTACACATCTTGTCACCTCTTACTAGGCAACAACTTATTCACCTGGCTCACAAGGCCATCACACATCTTGTCACCTCTCACTAGGCAACAACTTATTCACATGGCTCACAAGGCCATCACACATCTTGTCACCTCTTACTAGGCAAAAACTTATTCACATGGCTCACAAGGCCATTACGTATTATACTTGTTATACAAGTATTTAACATGCCTTACAAGGCTTATGCAATAAGAGAAATACAACCTTCCCATCATTAGGGTTAGGGTTTTCCCTTTCTTATCGATTAGGGTTTCTCTTATATATCATTACCCTTCATTAGGGTTTTCCATTATTAACCATTTAGGTTTTCAAGATCATATTATCAATGATCAACCCCTAATTCATTGCTCCACACATCTAGGAGCAAACATTGATATCATAAGTATTCAATCATACTTATTCATTCTCATCATTTATCATTAAATGAATCATCAACACAAGGTATGAGTTCCTCTCTCATCCTTACCAGGGTATGATTACATCAGACTTTATTAACTTGGCTTAACCCTTTCTCAAAGTATGTTAGCCCAAACTTATCAAAGTGCATTAAACTTATTACATCTCAATGTAACAATCGACATAACACACTTCATGTGTTACTCATCAAAGTATATTGGATTTTAGGTGCATCAAGGTACATCAACCTTGAAGTGCTAGATGTGATATATATCATGTCTTGATGTATCACTTCCCTCATCACTTTTAACTTTCTTAAGTTCATCAATTTATCTTGTATTAGGGTATTTCCCATCCTAATACTTTATGCACTAGCCCATCACATTTATTCTGTAGTGTATTAATCATAAGTCATACATTTGAATTGTCCAACCATCATAAATTGATATGGACTCATCTCAGGTTGAGACATTATTGATATAGGATTAACCATTATCAACCACTCTAGGTGTTTCACCTATCAAGGTATTATCCACACCATTACTTGGTGTTACACTCATTACTCCTAAGAGTGTCTTACTCTCACCTTTACAAGGTATCTCGGGTTAGAAGTGTGTATATGTTCACCATATCGGGCTATAAGTATATGAGCACTCACCCTATCGGGCTAGAAGTATATGAACATCATCCGTACTGGGATAGAGGTGTGTATATGTGTTACCCATGTCGTGCATGTGGTATTAAGCCATCACCATGTTAGGCTAGACATCAGCTAGGGTTGTGTATCGGGCTTCCATATCGTGCAATAGCATTTGGTATTCTTTACTCATATTGGGTTACCCAAATTAGGGTTTCTTGTCAACTTACAAGTATTCATTCAACCTTGTATGGTGTATGGAGTCTATACTTGACTCCCTATCATGCAAGCATCTTATGAAAGCATCTCAATGTAAGACATATCGGGCAAGTCATACCCATATCGGGTTATAACTACTTGTATTTATACTTGAACCCGATATCACTTTTACAAAGTGACACCATATTCTTCAAGTTCTAGACCTTTGTTCTAACTGATATAATTCATGGTAACAGGTTTAAGAAACTACTAGAACTCATAATTTCATCAACTATTTCAGGAAATTTCAGTATTAAAAGTATTTCACTAATTATAACAATTTAGGTGAAGAATAATAACATGGTTGAGTTCAAGTTATATAACCCGCCTTAAGAACCACTTCAAAGCTTCAAGGTCCAAAGCTCCATGTTCCTAAGGTTGAAGATGACTTTATCAAAGGTCCAAGGCTCGTTCACAACTCCTTCATATACAAGGAATCACCATGGATAAGCAATTGGTGAAGAAGAAAAGAAAGGTAGATCATAACCCTAATTCCATGCTTCAATTCAAGCTTGAAGACAACTATATCTTACCTTAGGGTTAAGTTTTGAGTTCTTTAGCTCCTTGGCCGACACCCTACCACTCTTGGGCGATATGGACTTCCTCTTGGCCGACACAACTTTGCTTGTGGCCGATACCCCCTCACTTGTGGCCAAAATCACTTCAATTGGCCGATATCAACTTGCTATGGGCAATATCAACATGGTATGGCCGATATACTTGCTATGGCCGATACCCAAGGACTATGCACGATAACCTTGTGCTCTTGCATGACATTCCACCCCTCATGCACGATATGATACTCACTTGCACGATATGGCACTCACTTGGAGTCAAAACACTTCACTCTATGGCCGATATCACCCTATATGGCCGATATCACCTACTTGGGCGATATGGTCTTTCCATGGGCGATATCCCAAGGACCATGCACGATACCACAACATCCCTTCACGATATGGGATCTCTATGCACGATACCTTAGGGTAGGAGGGTGGTAAGGGTCGCAAAATTGCACCAAGGGGTGAAACTAGGGGTATATATACTTGTTGTTCATGAAGAAAGGCAAAAATGAGGTGTCAACATTTTGAGCTAGTAGGTGCCACGTGTCATGCATGGGTGACACGTGTAAATGCATGCATAAACATTTATATTGACATGAAAAAGGGTTGAGGATCATCTAGAGATGCAAATTCGTCCATTGCTTTTCCATTTGGATAAGTCATCTAGGTTTAATCACTATTTTATGTCAAGCCGATACACTTTTTCTAAGGAAACTTGTTGGCCGTCACACCTCACCTCCTTGAGGTGCTTTGAATGATATGAACTTTTGCCGAGAGTTCACAAAACGATATGAGGCTTTTCCTATGGCTCCTTGGCCGATAGTCACTCATATATAAGCTTTTCAACTTGATATAACTCAAGTTAAGCTTTCATATTCAACCCTTTTCTTGGTCATTTCATCACCAAGCGTACCATCACTCATAATTGATTCAAACATGGTGTCTCATTCATTATCTCTCCACTAAATGATACATAGAGTAAGTAGGAACACTCTATAGGTGGTAATTTTTAAATCAACCCCACATTTTGGGTAAATTACAATTTGTACCAAAATTGGTGCACAAGGTACCAACATTGTTCAAACAAGTTCAAACTTGGAATTTAGGCTTTCCACAAGCCACCACCTTGCATCATTCTCTCAATAATGATGCTACAACACATGAGGCATGTTCAATATGTGACATTTTGCATTATAGCCCCTCAATTTGGGTAAACTGCACTTTGGTCCAAAACTAAGGAAAATTTCTCAAACAACATTTAATTGGGACCAAACTTGAAACATGAGTGTGTCACATGATAAGAAAGCACCTTAGAGGATTATATTAAATTTATAATCAACTTAATTAGCCAAAACAAATAGGGTTACCTCATAACCCAGGTCAGGGTCGTTACAAATATGCTCTCAATTTTTACTATAATAACTCGACACTACTTACGGTAATGTGCTCACAGTTGTTCATGTATGCTTTACTATAATAACTCGACATTGCTTACAATAATGCACTCTCAATTGTTTATTTATATATGCATCTATGACACTAGTAGTGCTTATAGTAAGGTGTATTAAACTCAGTTCTTAATGGTGACCTATAAGTACATGCGATCCATGTTTTGCTGTGGAAAACTCCAATTTCAAACTTCAATTCTCGTGTAACTGCAATGTTGATTGTATACTATTTTCTGTCTAACGATGCAGGAAATTAATATCAGTAAATGAAATAATATTTTTGATGCGATGATTTTGAGTCGCATTTATAGACCTGTTTCATATGTGTTTTATGCTTTAATTAGTCATTTCTATGGTTAATATCGCATAATTCATCCACTTTGGTCTTTGCTGCTATTTTGTGTCAAATCCCCTTTGATTTATTGTTTTGAGCATTAATTGTCAAAATATTATTATTTGTGTGAATTTATTTGGTTTCATGTTTGAATTTCAGGAAAAATGAGTATCTGCTTCCTTCGATACCATCGACGGAAGTCGATACCATCGACATGGTCACAGGTTGCCAGCCGAAAGAAGCAGCAAAGCGTCATTACCATCGACATGGATGTCGATGGTATCGAGATACCAGCACATTGCTGGCGAGAAAGCAGTCGATAGTATCGACACCAAGTTGATACCATCAACGCATGGAGGCTACAGTGACGCAAAATGACAAAACCGACGCCTAAAGGAAGTCGATACCATCGACCCACGTTGATGGTATCGAGATGATGTTGGGCACGACAAAGGAAGGGTTTGCAGCCGGTCGCTACTGTAGAGGGTCGATACCATCGACTCGCGTTGTTGGTATCGACACCGTAGGATATGAGTTGGCTTCCTAATGATCTCAATCAAACGGCTACGGTTAATTAGCGACCTAATGACCGAGATATACCGAATGACGGCCGCCCAGACGGGAGGGGGGATCGGATGAGCCATTGCACGAGTACCGAGGAGCGGTAGAGAGGAGAACGGAGGCTAGAAGCTCATACCAGTTGATCCGGAGGCCGAAGGAGATGGATTCCACCACTGAGAGGCGGTAGAGCATGCATTCTACACCGAGGATCAACCGGTTCTTCTCCGTTCAGGGGTTTTCCCTTTTCATTCCACGTTTTTCACATGTTTTCCCCTATTTCTGCCATGTACTTGTGTGAGATGAACATGCAGGGCTAATCCCCTTCGTCTTTAGGACTGGGAGTAGCCCGGGAATTCATTGTATGACAGTTTTATAATAGTGAATCATATTTTATCTCTTAAATCCGTGGTATAGTTTCATTTTCTCAATATATTGTTATGCTTGATCACCATAATAATAACCTAATGCCCTTAATCACTTTGAAAGAAGGATTAACGGCTGAAAAGAGATGAAATCTACATTAATCGATAAATCCCTTGAACAAGGTGGTGTAAAATTAATGGTGGAAACTGAGAGATCGTTCATAATGCACCTAGCTTAGGGTATAGGTTACTACGACGGTGGAACCAACCTAAGCTTAGGTAGTGAATTGCACCACGACAATGGGCAATTCTATTTTCAGGCCACTACCCGGATAGAGCGATAAAATTGAGTAGCTATATAGAATTTAATACAATGAAAACCCACGGTGAAACCGCAATCCTAAAGATACCCTTTTGAATTGATTAAACCAACATTTAATCGATTGCTTCTTTTGTTTTGTTTTTATTTCTCTTTTATTTTTAACAACAACTCTCAACTTGTTAATCGGCTTAGCTGATCGTGAGTAGTTAGTAGGAGTCCCCGACGATTGCACGTATCCCTGAGTTCGACTCAGACCTCACAAAGGCCTGTACTACTTGACGTGTTCACTTACGTTTCTACGCATGGTAAAAAACGCAAGTGAACGCGTCGAGTAGTACAGGCCTTTGTGTGGCCCGAGTCGAACTCAGGGATACGTGCAATCGTCGGGGACTCCTACTAACTACTCGCGATCAGCTAAGCCGATTAACAAGTTGAGAGTTGTTGTTAAAAATAAAAGAGAAATAAAAACAAAACAAAAGAAGCAATCGATTAAATGTTGGTTTAATCAATTCAAAAGGGTATCTTTAGGATTGCGGTTTCACCGCGGGTTTTCATTGTATTAAATTCTATATAGCTACTCAATTTTATCTCTCTATCCGGGTAGTGGCCTGAAAACAGAATTGCCCACTGTCGTGGTGCAATTCACTACCTAAGCTTAGGTCGGTTCCACCATCGTAGTAACCTATACCCTAAGCTAGGTGCATTATGAACGATCTCTCAGTTTCCACCATTAATTTTACACCGCCTTGTTCAAGGGATTTATCGATTAATGTAGATTTCATCTCTTTTCAGCCGTTAATCCTTCTTTCAAAGTGATTAAGGGCATTAGGTTATTATTATGGTGATCAAGCATAACAATATATTGAGAAAATGAAACTATACCACGGATTTAAGAGATAAAATATGATTCACTATTATAAAACTGTCATACAATGAATTCCCAGGCTACTCCCGGTCCTAATGACGAAGGGGATTAGCCCCGCATATTCATCTCACACAAGTACATGGCAGAAATAGGGGAAAACATGTGAAAAACGTGGAATGAAAAGGGAAAACCCCTGAACGGAGAAGAACCGGTTGATCCTCGGTGTAGAATGCGTGCTCTACCGCCTCTCGGTGGTGGAATCCGTCTCCTTCGGCCTCCAGATCAACTGGTATGAACTTCTAGCCTCCGTTCTCCTCTCTACCGCTCCTCGGTACTCGTGCAATGGCTCATCCGATCCCCCCTCCCATCTGGGCGGCCGTCATTCGGTATATCTCAGTCATTAGGTCGCTAATTAACCGTAGATGTTCGATTGAGATCATTAGGAAGCCAACTCATATCCTACGGTGTCGATACCACCGACCATCTATAGTAGCGGCCGGTTGCAAACCCTTCCTTTGTCGCGCCCAACATCATCTCGATACCATCGACGCGGGTCAATGGTATCGACTTCCTTTAGGCGTCGGTTTTGTCGTTTTGCGTCGCTGGAGCCTCCATGCGTCGATGGTATCGACTTGGTGTCGATACTATCGACTGCTTTCTCGCCAGCAACCTGCTGGTATCTCGATACCATCAACATCCATGTCGATGGTATCGACGCTTTACTGCTTCTTTCGGCTGGCAACCTGTGACCATGTCGATGGTATCGACGGAAGCAGATACTCATTTTTCCTGAAATTCAAACATGAAACCAAATAAATTCACACAAATAATAATATTTTGACAATTAATGCTCAAAATGATAAATCAAAGGGGATTTGACACAAAATAGCAGCAAAGACCAAAGTGGATGAATTATGTGATATTAACCATAGAAATGACTAATTAAAGTATAAAACACATATGAAACAGGTCTATAAATGCGACTCAAAATCATCGCATCAATTTTGCACTAACAATAAATACAGAAGCATGGTCACCGAGATTTGTAGATTTTATTATTCTATATGGGTGAACATGTACATGTGTCATGTATACAACATGAATAAAGTTTCCATAAATTTGTATGATATTTTACATGAACAACAACAATACAAGTAGATATGATTATGGAAAAAGAAGGAATGTACAATTGTGTACACATCATGTATATTGCGTATTGCATACTACATAGATGTGATATGCGTATGTTCTCATTAAAAAAAGGGGGGGTCACATCATGTATGACTTAAGTTATAATGATACCACCCAAAGGTGGATCATTTTATACATGATTAGCATGATACTAATTTGCATATGTTTTTTAAAATAATAACATATTTTACCCAAATGTGAAAAGTTTTACTACTTTAATGCATATGCAATGTTGATATTTTCAAGAAATTTGGCCCACATATTTCTAATTTCATTTTGTGTCACATATTTATCCAAAGGTAATGATGTGATGACTATTGGAATTAGTAGATAAAAGTAAATAAAGTTGATCTCATTTTGTTACTTTTACATTATAGTTGTGGTTTAATGTTGGAAAATTTATTTATTGCAGTCATTTCCTCATCATTGTGTGGTAATACCAATATTCCAAATCTCAATGGTTCAAACTTTAATGAATGGAAAGAAAAGGTCATGTTTACATTAGGGTGCATGGACTTAGACTTAGCTTTCCGAGTGGAAAAACCACAACCACTTATTGAGGAAAGTACTGCTGCGGAAAATGTCAATTATGATAAGTGGGCACGATCTAATAGGCTCAATTTGCTTCTTATGCAAGCACATGTTGGAAAGCATATTAGACGGTCCATTCCTACTTTAGAATTGGCAAAAGATTTTCTAAAGGCAGTAGAGGAACAATATGTTTCTTCCAGTAAGTCTAGGGCCAGCACCTTAATGACTAAGATGTGCTCTATGAAGTACAATAGTTCGTGTGAGATCTGTGAACACATCATGGAAATGAGAGACATTGCTGCACAACTCAAGGAGATGGAGTTATCTATCTCTGATGCATTTCTTGTTCATTTCATTTTAACCGCCTTGCCTAGTCAGTATGGATCATTCAAAGTCTCTTACAACACATAAAAGGAAAAATAGTCAATAAATGACATATTGGCCATGTGTGTTCAAGAAGAGGAGAGACTCAAGAATGAAGGGGTGCCTACTACATATTTAAGCACCCATGACAAGCATTGCCGCAAGGGTAAAGGAAAAATGAAAAGAACTGCTCCTATCTCAGGTGGAGTGTCCAAGCCAGGTGATGGCAAGGCCGGGGGAAGAAAGTCTAACATGAAATGCTTCTTCTGCCATAAGAAAGGACATGCTAAAAAGGAGTGCTTCAAGTACAAGAAATGGTTGGAAAAGAAAGGTATACTATAAGGACCCTGACCTTCATTTTGGGTTTACCCTGTTTGCTTTGCTTAACCCTGATGCTTTGTTGCTTGCTAATCACCTTTAGTGGTGATTAGGGTTTGGCTGGGCCTTGTTGAGAGTTGGAGGTGTTACTTGCAATTAACCCAAGTCTAGGGTTTCTGAGCAAGTTTGTCACCTTGTGGGGTGTTCCTCCCTCTCCTTGCTTCCTCTATTGTTGAGAGGAAGGTTTGGGCTCGATGCTTGAGTTCCTTTGGGCTTGGTTGAGCTTGTTGGGCCTTGAGGTGCCTTGCCTTGGTTTGGGTGAACCTTGTGTCGGGCAAGGGGGTGCTTGTGTCGCCCAGGTTGTATCGCCCATGGTGGTGGTGTATCGTCCAAGTGTGTCACCCATGAACCTTTGACCATCTTTGACCTCGTTTGTGTCACCACTAGTGGACACTTGGTGCTTGATGCTTGGATGTAGCAATGGCCTTGGACATGTGTTTAGGGCATGCTAGAGTGGTGGTTTTTGCACATGGACAAGTGTCCCTAGGTGGGCGACACCTTGCTTTGCTTTGCTTTACTTTGGTTTCTCCTCCATCCCCTTATATATGTGTTTCCTTTCCCTTGGTAAGGATCCCTTTAGTTCCTTAATTTCTCCTCTACCTTGGTGCACGATACACTCCCTTCTCTTGCTAGCTTGGTGGCCGATCCTTCTTGGAGTCTCCTTCTTCCTCTAGTGGTGGCCGAACCCTAGAGTGCCTTGCTTGGTGGTGCTTGGAGCTTGGTGCTAGGAGCTTGGATCTTGCTTAAGGCAGGTTACATAACTCCTAACCCTAACTAATCTACCTTCTTTTATGTCCGTGCATGTTTCTAGTTAGTTTCTTTCTTAGTTTCCCCTTGTTGGCCGAACCATGTGTTCTAGGGTTTCTTGGTGAGCAATACTCCCTTCTCTCCTAGGCCTTGAGGAGTGAGCTTGAGTTCTAGTATCATGAGCAACACTCCTCTCTCGTTTAAGTTGAGAGGTGAGCTTGTGTTCTAGTAGATTGAGAAACACCCCCCTCTCACCATGGACTTGAAGGGTGAGCTTGGTGGTAGTTGTGGACCTCATTTAGGGTTGTTCTTTGTGCTGCCCGTTTGATGTTAAGAGATGTGCAAGACCCCTCTCTCGTTTAAGTTGAGAGGTGAGCCATCTTCTTGACTCCTTAGGGTTTGGTGCCCTTGTTCTTAAGGTTGAGGACGATCTTGTGGAGTTTCTTCATGACCGTTATGATCTTGGGGAAGTGTTTCCCGATACCCCTCTTATCCTAGAGTGGTGCACGACATGTTATGTTTGTGTTGGACGATACACTTTGGTCCTTGAACCTGTGTGTGACGGGCGTCACTCTATGCTGCATGTTCTGCCCGATACCTTAACCCCCCCCTGTTATGACCTGACGTTGGGGAGGCATTACTAGTAGTTCTGTGAAGGGCGTCACACTAGTCCTATGTATGTGTCAGCCGACAGCCCTACCCCTGAAGGGCGTTGCACGATACTCTTCTACCCGATATGAGTGGTTGGCCGATAGCTTATCATGTGCTGGGCGTCATGGCGTTATGGCGAGATGCCCGGCGCAGCGTTGCGTGACACAGATGTGCACGACATGCGTTGCACGTTACCCTTGAGTGCATGGGACGGTCTGTTTTCTTTGTTGCCCTTTTTCCACCTCTAATGAGAATAGTGGATGCTTTTAGTGAGGGTTCTGCCCTTATGGAAACCGACATGTTGTCCTTGTATCACGTTTAGTCATGATGGGGGCCCTTGATATGCTTATTGGTAATCGATATGGTAAAACACATCTATGTAACTTACATGTGTTTACATATGCATGTGATCATCTTGATATTATGTATAATGCTGATGAAATGATAAGTAGGTAGAATGCCTTGCTTAATGATGTAACCTATGCTCATGATCACAAGTTGAGGCATGATTGATAAAGCATATAATCATTAATGTCACCTTATATTGATAGCATGGTCTTTCTGTTAAGCCTATGATTATTGTGTATACTAACCATGCAGGTGATGCATAGCCAAGTAAAAGGCTATGAGGTATATATATGATGTGTTTTGGTCTGAGGACCTGAGTTTGTCTACAGTGCCTAAGTTGATGAGAATGCCTTGAGAGGCAGTGGCAGCATATGATGAGGGATTGAGATATCATGGCAATGTGATGATCCTTGAGATGGATCTACATGATTGGCAAGAGGCTAAGTGATAACATGTAATGTTGGATCCTTGTGATGAATTAGGATGATGTGATTACAATAAAAGCATAACATTGAGTTTTATGTTGTTTATTCTTGTTATAGTTTGCATGTTATACAACTTGGTTGAATCTAGAAATCCACATAAAAGTAACTAATTAATTACAGTGAAATATATCATGTAGTTGCCCTGGCCATAGATCCATCATTGTCAGGAGCTGGTGATGGTGAAACGGGTTCTCCTACGGGTTAACCCGGAGTGCATATTATTGAATATGTGAGGTTTCTCCTAGCCTAAAATAGAGAGGGAATCGAGTGCAGCTGTAGTTGCAGACTCAGAATATGTGATGAGCATGGTGAATAGGCCCATGGCTCAGGTTGTGTGATATGGGAGCATGAGTGTGTTCATGGCTCAGAGCACAGTGAACAGGCCCGTGGCTCAGATATACTAGCGCCGAGATCTGTACCGAGGTAGGCTAGAGGAAGGGTATCCTATGGAGCTGACCCTGTGGCTGAGGCCACTTAAGTACGAGACTGCGATCCTGCTTTGGTTCTCGTGCACTGACCACGAGGGGGAGGTCGTGGAGTCCGGCTCTTCCATTGACCTTGTATGGTACCGGCTCCGGGTTTCGCAGCCGTCGGTTGGATTTGAACGGTACGGTTCACTTCCTCAGGGCATAAGAATACGTAATCCAACCGTATAGTATTTACTGCATAAGGCAAAATACGGAACATCGGTTGAGGCCTTGTTTGTGTAGTACTCTTGTTATACCTTGCAGCTAAATATATGTTCCTCATGTTATGTGGTAATACCTTATAAACCTTATCTTGTTAATCATGTTCCATAAAGGAATAGTTGGATATATGCCTTCCGTACATCTGGTAAGTTTGGCGGTATGAATAGCTTTATTTTATAAACTGCTTTGGTTATACTTCTCATCAGTTATCTACTGTTGTTGCTTTATCTTTCTGAGGTTTTGTAATTTCGGCGGCTATTTATGTTTCTCACTGGGACTGTGTGTATCACCCCGCTGGTTTACACGCTTTTTAGGTTTTCGAGCTAGACGTGGTGGTGGTCGTGGAGTTGCGTCCGAGCAGAAAGACGAGCAGTAGAAGGCAAGCGATGGATATGTTGTTGTTTTGGATGTTTTGTAGTAGAGTCTTAGAGTCATCCATGTACTCTCAGGTCCTTGGAGGTGTTTTGACGTTGTTTCACGATGTATAGTTGTTGATATTTTATATATCCTGCTGCTGGACGGATGTGGGCCTTTATGTATGTATAAACAGGTGATGAACTCATGTGATGTCAGGACAACTGTTCCTCTAAGCTGTGGACACGTATAAAGGCTTGTATATGCTCATATAACCTGTTTGCTTGAAGGATGAGGACTTAAATGTAATAGTTTCTCAGTTTATCAGCTTTTCGCAATCGGTTTTAATTAACCCGTGTTTTTGATAATCTGTGGTTATGGTGATTTCCGCACATTTTTGCGTAACACCTCATTGTCTGTGTGATAGCGGGATGTGTTGCGACATATAATGTCTCTTGTTTCATATGAATGTCATCTTTCAAATGTTCCTTTATATAGTTGGTGGCTTGACTCTGGTGCCACTGTGCATATTTCCAATACATTGTAGGGATTTCTAAATCAAAGGAAACCAACAGAGCATGAAAAATTCCTCTATTCTGGAAATAAATTGGGCTCTCACGTAAAGGTCGTTGGCACATGCAGATTAATCCTTGATAATGGAAAGTTGCTGGACTTAGAAAATACTTTTTATGTACCAAGTTATAGTAGAAATTTAGTCTCAGTTTCTAGATTAGATAAATTAAACTATAGTTTCATTCTTCAAAGTGGACAACTATCATTGTATAAAAACTCTAGTTTAGTTGGTACTTGTATTTTAATAAATGATCTCTATCAAGTTCAATTAAGCCCTAATTTTGAGCAATCTTTTACAGTCCAGCATTATATTATTAGTAATAAACGCACATTTTTAGATGAGAAATCATCACTTCTTTGGCATAGAAGGTTGGGACACATTTCCAAAGAAAGGATCCAAAGATTAGTGAAGGAAGGCATTTTAGGGCCTTTAGACTTTACTGATTTTGGAACATGTGTTGAATGCATAAAGGCTAAGCAAACCAACACTTCTAAAAAGGGTGCAAAGAGAAGTAATGGAACATTAGAAATAATTCACACTGATATTAGTGGACCATTCCCACCTTGTTTTGTAGGGGAAAAATATTTTGCAACCTTTATTGATGACTATTCACGATATATGTTTCTCTACCTATTAAATGACAAAAGTGAGGTTTTTCAAGCCTTTAAGAACTTTAAAGTTGAAGTGGAGAAACAATTGGGTAAGGTGATTAAGATAGTCAGATCCGATAGAGGAGGCAAATATTATGGAAGGTTCACTGAGATGGGACAAAGAAAGGGACCATTTGCACATTTCCTTCAAGAAGAGGGTATTGTACCTCAATATACAATGCCAGGCACGCCAAGTCAAAATGGTGTAGCTGAAAGAAGGAATCAAACATTAAAGGAAATGGTTCGTGCAATGCTTTGTAATTCATCCCTTCCTTCTTCAATGTGGAGTGAGACTTTAAAAACGGCAGTGCATGTATTAAACAAGGTTCCTAGTAAGTCTGTCTAGAAAACCCCATACGAATTATGGATAGGAAGGAAACCATCCTTGAACTATATGCACATATGGGGATGTCGTGCAGAAGTGCAGAAGTTAAAAT
This sequence comes from Alisma plantago-aquatica, assembly GCA_963693085.1. NCBI lineage: Eukaryota > Viridiplantae > Streptophyta > Magnoliopsida > Alismatales > Alismataceae > Alisma > Alisma plantago-aquatica. Next base: position 757,921,164 of record OY856414.1, read on the forward strand.
TAACAGTCCACATGAGAAGGCCTTTGACCTAAGAACCACTTGTGGTTTCTTTATTGGTTATCCAAAAAGGTCAAAGGGATATAGATTTTATTGTCCATCTCACCCACGAAAGATAGTTGAGAGTGGTAAGGCTAGATTCTTGGAGGATCATCAAATCAGTGGGAATGATCTACTTCAAAATATATCTTTTGATGAAGTGCATGATAATTCAGTCACACCTGCACCTAGTCAAACTTGTATAAGCTATCCAATAATTATTCCTATGAATAATTGTCAAGTGGATGAGCCAATAGAAGTAGTTCATGCTCCTAATCAGGTTGTAAATGAACAAGTTGATAATGTTCATGATGAAGGACAACCCAAAAAGCCTACAGAAAATGTAGAACCCAATGTTGAATTAAGAAGGTCCACAAGATCAAGGAGGTCTGCCATTCCATCTGATTATGTTGTATACCTTCAAGAGCCAAACATGGACTTTGAAGATATTGATCCCTTATCTTTTTCACAAGCAATGGATTGTGAAAATTCCTCTAAGTGGTTTGATTCCATAAAGGAGGAACTAGCATCCATGGATAAAAATCAAGTATGGGACCTTGTACCTTTGCCAGAGAATATTAAACCTATTGGTTGTAAATGGGTCTTTAAGACCAAAAGGAACTCAAATGGTGAAATTGAGAAGTACAAGGCTAGATTAGTTGTGAAGGGTTTCACACAAAAGGAAGGCATTGATTATAAAGAGACCTTTGCTCCAGTCTCATCAAAGGACTCCTTTAGGGTAATCATGGCCTTAGTGGCTCATTTTGATCTTGAGCTATCAAATGGATGTGAAAACAACATTTTTGAATGGGGATTTATTTTAAGAAGTCTATATGGACCAATCAGAAGGTTTCATTGATAATAGTAGAAGTCATATGGTTTGTAAATTAAAGAAATAAATTTATGGACTTAAACAAGCATCTCGGCAATGATATATAAAGTTAAACACCATTATATCAACGTTTGGGTTTAAGCCAAATGTTGTTGATCGGTGTACATACCTCAAGGTCAGTGGGAATAAGTTCATAATATTGATTCTTTATGTGGATGACATTCTACTAGCAAGTAATAACCTTGCTATGTTAAATGAAACTAAAGAATTTCTTTCCTCTAACTTTGAGATGAAAGATATGGGAGAAGCTGCATATGTACTCGACATGGAGATACATCGAGACCGAGATAAGGGCATACTCGGTATATCCCAGAAAGCTTACATATCTCAAGTTTTAGAGAAGTATGGAATGAAAAATTGTTCATCTGAACCTGCACCTATAGTTAAAGGAGATAAGTTTAACTCCAAGTAGTGTCCTAGTAGTGATATAAAAAGGAATTAAATGAGGAAAATACCATACTCATCTGCAATTGGGAGCCTACAATATCTACAGATATGCACCCGACCGGACATTGCTTTTTCTACTTGAATGCTTGGTCGTTACCAAAGTAACCCCGACATGGACCATTGGAGAGTTGTCAAGAAGGTGATGCGCTATCTACAAGGAACAAAGGATTACATGCTTACATATAGAAGGACAAACCACCTTGAGGTTACGGGATATTCAGATGCAGATTTTGCAGGATGTCTAGATAGTAGGAAGTCTACAACATGCTATATTTTTCTACTAGCCGGTGGTGCAGTATCATGGAGAAGTATTAAACAAAAGACTACTGCTTCATCTAGCATGGAAGCTGAACTTATAGCTTGCCATGAAACATCATCACATGCAATATGGCAGCTTAAGAATATGATAGAAGATCTTAAAGTTGTGGATTTCATAAGCCAATACAGATATACTATGATAATGAAGCTGCAGTCACTTTTGCTAATAATGATAAGAGCACCACTGCATGCAGACATCTAGACATAAAGCTCTATGTTGTTAATGAGCGAGTTGACAACAAGATGATAGTGATTGATCACATTGGTACACAATATATGATTTCAGATCCCCTTATAAAAGGACTAGTTCCAGGGTTGTATACATCTCATGTAAAGAATATGGGTCTGAGAAAGTCATTTGATGTGTAATGATTAATGTGATTTGACAATGTAATATTTAATGTGTGATCACATATTTGACTCGCTGTTTCTGTTTCAATACTAGTTATAACAGAATGTCTGTTTTGACATAAAGTTGGACCAAGAAATAGGTTTTGAGGTCAACCTATTTATGAATTTAATATCACTACATATACGAGTTTTGATATTGTGGTGTGTAGAAGGAAGTAATCGTTTATTGATTATCAACCGCTATGACTCACATCTTCTTCTCATATATGAAAGTGTTTATGCTTAGCATCAAAGAAAAATTATTGAATATTATCGCCATGGTATTTTGGGCCAAGTGGGAAAATGTTAAAAATAAAAGGGAAAAATCCTATTTAGTATGGCCCAAAATAAATAAATATATTTAATAAAAGTTTTCCTAAAGAGATGTGTCTGTTGGGATTGGGGTTGGTTCCCATAACCAACGTGTCTCTTCATGATGGATGGAGAGAATAAAAGATATTCTATATAAGGAGTGGTCCTCTCTCCAGGGATTCAGTGCCGTAATCAAATCCATCTCCCGGAGAATCCAGAAGGAGAGAGAAACCGACTCCCGACTTCTTGTCTTCTCAAAGGTGCACGCTCCGTTTCGGACGCCTCTCGCTTCTGCTCAAGACCGAACGTCGCTGCCTCTGATATTGTCTACGCCATTGTGGTCATTGCGTCATGGATGTACCAACGAATTCGGGTATGTAATGTCTATCATTCTCTAGTTTAATGAGATTAACACTTACTTAAAAAATATAAATAAGCAAGCATGGGGTCATGTGGAGGCCGTTGAAATGTTGAGATGGAAGTTAACAACCTCTTGATGGAACTTGGTTGCATAATTCACGTACACCGGTTTAATCTTTAAATTGATGCATACATACAAACATTATCAATACACTTTTATTATTTTTACTGTGATTATGTTTTACACTTTCTTTTTGTTTTATTGTAAACTTGTATCTGGTTGAACAATTTATCTCTATGTATCCGCTCCCCTAGGTTTTAAAAAAGTTTGTCTTATCATCAAAGACATTTTCTTAACCAGCATGACCTACCATCTAGATACCTAAGCTTAGTTTACACACAGTACCAAGCCGAAAGTCCTCTTCCTGCTTTTTACTAACGGGCTATGCAACGCCCTAAAAATGACAGGCATCGTCCTAACCACTAACAAATAGTAAACCGATCACCAACTGGTTGATGACGGCGTCTGTTCAAATAATTCATTCAAATAATTCAAAACTGTACATGCATCATGGGCTTGTATGAGCTTCTTCTTACTACTTAGAACAATCAGTCGTCAACGACAACGCTGCATGGCTAGCATACCTCTGGTATGCTCTCGAGCGCTGGCCTCCACGTATCAGAAGAGGAGCGCAAGCTTTGTCTCTGGTCTTCACTGCCTGTTGTCATGCTCTCCAGTTGACTTGCCAGCTCCTGGAGTAGCGATGCCGCTGCAGCGGCTCCTTTGGCGTGGTCGGCTCCAGCGATGCCTTTGGCAAGCAGAAGGGCCACCTCCGCCTTGGTGAGCAGCAGCTTCAGTCTGACGACCTTCTCGCTTTCTGTCACCACTGCCGGTGTTGAATCCAGGAGAGGCTTTAAGGAACCGCCCAAACCGTCGCAGTCTAGCGAGCGTACCTTCTTGCTCGCAAATCCTGGCTGCATGCAGTTACCCATGTGGTAAGGCAAGGAGTTTGCTGTAGATGAGCAATAGCGGTCGCGTAGCTAGCCTGCAGGCCGCCGAAGGAGAACAAGAAACCGCAAGCCGAGCGGATGAAGCTGTTTTCTTGCTTGCTTCGTGCAGAGCGTCGGCCGTCGGGTGTTGCTTTATATCGGTGGTGGGAGATGGACCAGACGGTTGTTGGTGCAGAGCAGGACCCACCGGAAGCAATTCCCGGAAGGTGAGGAGTGATGGAAACTATTGGATTATTCTTATTTAAAGCAAAATTTTGCACGTACGTATGTGTAACATTAATACTAAGAATACCACTGGTCAAATATAAGGTACACACAAATTCCATATTATGGACCCATCTAAGACGAAAGACAAAGACTCGCCTTCCGACGGCTGTTCGGGAGCCTTCAAGAAATGAATTGTGTCTTGTACTAAATTCTTTTATGTATATGTTCGGCTATGGATTGTGTATCATGTCATCTCGAGTTGATTAGTGTCTTGCTTCAGACTGTTTCACACGTCTGAACATATACATAAAAGTATTATAGTACAATTCTATTTAGACCCAGACAAAATGAATAGGTACGTAATGGTATCTGCATTTCAATACGCTTCAATGGGTATGCGAAGACGAATGATCTGTAGAAGTGGGGCGTGAGGTGCTACAATTTTTCACTACCGAATCACACGGATATTTGAACCATTTGTATGTGGCTTTCGTGATCGCAGATGTGGTTGTGATTGATTGTGAAGCGCGCAGCAGAGTGCCTATGGCAGAAATACCCCTGTCCTACCCATCCGACTTAGGGCTGTCAATGGGAGGGTATCACTCGTTTGCCCATTATCCATACCCTATAGGATAAGGGTAAGGATAAGGGTAAATTTATTATCAGTTTAGTTTCCTCGTTATATGAAAAGGAGAGAGTAACTACAAACATTATCCATATTTTTTATCCTTTTATCCACATTTATTTAACAAAGTTTAACTATATAGAAGGTTCTAGTTTAATTTCTACCAATTTTTTACCAATAAGAAATCTTGTGGGTTGCATGTTGCTTCCCACTCCCACTGACACTCAAATGCTTGTAGTTATTATTAAATGTTGAACCAGTAGATAGGGCCGTGGAACAGCCGAAAAAGGATGACCGCGTCACCTTAGAATAAGTTGTTCCTGGACTAATGTATAATCATATATTATACAAGTAAAAAAATATGTGACTTACTCTTTAACCCTACACATCACCTTAAAATAAATAAGTTTTATATAGAATCCATTTGATACTAAAATTACCCATTTACCCTTCTGTTTATCATGTGGGAAACAATGTAAGGATAAGGGGAGGGTAAGGAGATGTCTAAAAAGGGTAATTACCCTTATGCTTACCCACTACCATCTGGAGGGTAAGAGTAAGAATAGAGTCTTACCCTCCCATTGACCGTCCTAATCTGACTCTGTCAAACCCACAAATTTTTATAATTTATTAGATTCACAATTTTCTGGGTTGATATGTGTGTGTATGCCACATGTATTTTCTCGGATCAATCACATAAACACACTAGTTTTATTGGGCATGTATGTCATTCATTACTCTTGTCGACAGACGGACTCACCCAATCACCCTCCCAATCCCTAGTCTAGGGTTGGCCTCATGTGCCCCCTTCCTCAAGCGGCGACCAAATTGAGCAACTCCCTAAAACTCTGATGACATTAAGTGTCAATTTTTATATGGTGATGGAAGTTACATGATTTCAAGGAGTTGTCAACATCCACATTTCTTCTCCCTTCTAGCATCCATCTTTCATCATGTTTCGTGGTTCATCAATAAAGCATGTTTTCCTACCACTTAGGTCCATGGTGGTTTCATTTTTAGCATCTCAAGTGATTTTTTCAGAAACATAGTCGTTTTACCAGATGATTTTCTATGATTTGTGGCTTATCTTTGTTTTATATCCTCCTACCCCAACCAACCATTTTCCGCAATCCTCATGCAAAAATACCCCTGTGCCCATATATTGTTGCCTCATGATTGAGCATTGTTGAGATGACTACTATCATTTTTGTGAGTCTGGATCATTTAGTTTGTTCTCACCTTCTCATCATCACCAAGTTTACTTATTCTAAGAATAGGTATAACATCTTTGCATTTAATGTTGATTGATTATTCCATGCAACGCTAACCCATACAATAAATGTGGGTATCAAATTGGACATTTCAAAGACCGCATGGACTACTCTTTTATAAAAGATACTATAATAGAAGTTGGGTGGTCAAGTAACATAATTGATTACAATAAGAGGTGAATCATTGAAGGTACTACAACATAACATGAAAAGACAAGCTCCTTGAGACCTTCGATGTAAGTAGACGCCTCATGTAAGGGGACCCTCTCTCCACCTTTTGTTTTTCGTTTGTATACAATAATTGAGCCAATATATAAGTGTGGAGGTTAATGCTAGTTAGTGGGAGTGTATGGAAATCTCTTTTGGTTAGTATAAATACCAACTATTAAAGAGAAATACTAAACTAAAACCTAGTTAGTGGGAGTGTAGGGGCTCACGATTCTTGGTAAAAATGATTAAAACAATATATAAGTAATACAAGTAATTTTTTGTAGAACCTCAAAAAATGATTTCCATCAAAAGATATGAATACTCATTTAAAACAAATCCTACTCAACTTCTTATAAACAAGATACATCTCTTATCAATACACATTTTATTTTACATCAACTATGTACATGAAAGAAACATGTTCTACATATTACTCATCCTGAGAAAAATAGACTACAAGAACATTGTAGTCTAGATTGTTTTATTTACATCTTCTTTGTCACCTCTTTATTAGATATCATTATACTTAAAATTACATGAAATAACCTCATGTGGCTCATATAGAGCCATAGTTAGAAAAAATATCTCACTCAGCCAAGTAACATACATCAACATCAGGTTAAGTATATTGAGCACAAAAGAAACTTCAAAAAAGTAATAACGCTAACTAATAATCTTACTATTTAATGAATGCAGCTTATAACAACATTTTAACTATTTAGAGAGGAATTCATCTAGTCAAGTACTAACTTCTTAACCATCGCAAAGAGTATATGTATTAACAATTCATCAATTATTGTTCATTTCAAAATTGTATTCCTATTACAAGAGTAACAACATCAACATCTAAACATTCATAATATAGTAATAATAACACAATATGTAGGATATCTCACCAATATGTCTGGGAACATATCATGTTGTCCTGAGGTTTGAAGTCTACAAATGACATGTCCATTGGAAAAACTATTTAGATAACAACTAAGTTCAAATCATAAATAAGAGTATATATCAAATCCATGTTAGAGCAGTTGTCAAAGCTCACGATTACATTCAAGACTAAATAGATATGAATAAGACATACCATTATATATAGTAGAAGAATCAATGAGTAAACAAAGTATATTCAAGAATAATAGATTATCAACTAGAAGTAAAAGGAGTATAAAAACATTCAACTTATATACTATATGACTTTTGATTTTATTCATTTTTCCTTAAACTTCTTGGCATGTATCTCAACAAGTAGAAATCAACATGCCTAATTCTTGTGACAATGACTCACCCTCATTATATAAGGGTTTAGCTGCCCACCCTGATATAGCTACAACAGACCTTGGTCAATCGTAAGGTTGGCTAAAGAGAATTACATGCTCAACTTGGGTATATGAGATAGGAATAAACAAAATAGAATATCACATATCATAACATGTTTCATATTTTACATTTACATTTCATTAGAGCCTTTTCATTATGGACATCGACTTTCACATCAGATGATTTAGGGTCAAAATCACATCATGTGACTGACTCCTAATTCTATATGGTCGAACCTTCATGGTCTCATTCCATGCTCCACAAATCATTTTCATAATCCTCTAACTAATACAAGGAGATAACTTTCATTTCTATAGTATGAACTTTGGAGGAAATTTACAAAGTTCATGGCACCTAACTAGATGAAATCATCATTGCACTTGTTAATAGATTCTCTTAATTCATCTTAAAGAAAATCCAGTTCATCATTTATCATGTATATGTATTCTCACACACTTAGAATGACATAAATTAGATTAAGGTTCACACTAAACACAACCAAAAATCATTATGAAAAAACAAAACAACTATACATGATATATATAAACATACTTATTTATTTCCATTCTCACATAATTTCATATAATTCAACATCAGTAGGATATCATCCTCATATGTAATCTCATTCACTAGTATTTACTATAAATAGGGTTTCTGAAAAATAGATAATTGTCATCCATTTCAATCTATCACATTTCTCATCATTTCATTCTATCTCAAACTTATATATATGCATTTGTAGTAACATTAGAACCCACAACAATATTAATCTATAAGCATATTTTATAATTCTTTGTATACAAATTATGTTTATATTACAACCAAGGATTACCCCTCTTATATATTTCTAACATAGAATAATCTCATGAATATGCATTCATATCACATAATTAATATTTCATACTAAATCTTATCAATTCCTAACAACAACCACGATTCACTATCTCCCGATTAAGTAAATGTGTATTTAATCATATACATTCATTAACCCTTCATTCTCCATTATGGTCTCTTTACCCATCATATTTGGTTAGGGTTTGGCTCTCAGTCCAGCTAATAATTTTCTTTAGTTTCTTTCAACTCAAATTCATTAGTCCTAACTTCTTTCATTTCTCACTCAATACAAATATAGGAAATTGATCATACTAAATTCACCAAATGGACAAGGTTCCCTCTCACTCAAATCTTTTGTCATCCAATTATTGTGTATTTCTTTTTTATTAGGTTATTAGAAATAAACAAGCTAATCTTTTCTCATATCTCCTTCGTTGATATTCAACTATTCCTATCATTTCAATTCAATTCACCTTGTTCAATTTCATTTCTTACATTTAAATACTCCTATTCCAGATTACTAACTCCCACTGACATTTGGTAGTTAAAATAAAACCCTTAATTACTTATAAAACTATTTGAATTAAGTAGCATATAACATTAGGGCTACTTCAACTCATTTTATAATATTAGATTACATTCTAAATTTATTATTGCATCATTCATGGAATAGACTTGCATTAATGTGAGATGTGTTCCTTAATCATTAAGGCATGCTCTAAGAGATGCATTAGGGTTACATATAATACTGATAGTTTTTTTTACATTCAGTGGGTATATTGTCTAACCAGATAAAATCTTTCTATTTCCAAAATTATATTGAAGTTAGAACTTAATATTTCATTCCCAGACCAAAAGTAAATTTTAGGCATATTAAGAATCAACTATACTCATTAGATCTTATTCATCATCATAAGAACCTTATCAATCATAGCCTCATTAGAGCCTGTTATGGCTATTTTGCAAACATTGAAACCCTTATTTTCATTAACTTTCAATCCATCCATTACATACAAGTATTCATCAATGTATTTTCTCATTTAAGCCAATCCATCAACAATAACCCTAGACAGGGACTACCTCCATATATGCTCTCATATTATTCTCATACACAATCCATATTAAAATTTAATAAGATTCAATAATACATGATCGACTCATGCTTATTAAATTCAAAGGAAATTTTATACATTCCCACTAGATTTTTGAGCTGATCATTGATGAGGTTTATTTTCAAGCTATATTAGCATAAAAACAAATAGTTCTTACTCATAGGTTTTTTCATAGAACTTGAATCAATATCTAAGGAACTAGACAAATAAAATTCAATGAGAATGAATCTAATTTTGTAGCACTTACTTCTACAAATTCTTCCCAATTGATTACCCAATCACATACAAATAGAAGCACATATCATGTTTATTCTAATCAGATAAAATTAGGCTTTCAAAATTAATACAGAGACCCAAAGGGGAATAAAAACTCACCTTAGACACCTAGAATAACATTTCCCATGTTCTAAATTTCTATAAACAACCAAATCCCACAAATTCAATTCATTCTTTCTCTTTTCACTCATGAACCCTAGAAAATGAGAATTTGAGCGAAAGAGAAAGAAAGATGGTAATTTGATCTATATTTGATTGAGATCAAAGGATGGAAGGAATATATGCATAGCATAGAAGATTCACCAGAAATAGCTATGTAAAGAATATAAATTACTTGATTTCATCAACTCTATGAATATAATACCCTAGATCATCATCTCCACCTCTTTCCCCTTCCAAACACAAATTGTCCTTCACTATCTAAAGAATTTCATATAATTGGATTGAACGATAGATTATGGGAGCTATTGTAGTGTTAAGATAGTGATATACATCAATTGAGGTGTTTGTAACAATTACAAACAAGCCCTTCATTGCACTTTTAATTTTAGAAAAAGTTTTCACTGGCCAAGTTGTCTCTATCATTAAATTTGGCTGATGAAGGGGTATGTGCTCATTTATCTATGTTCCAAAAATAATATAAATTTGACAAGCTATCAGAAATGGATTTCTAAGATACAATTAAGATTTATCCTAAAAGCATAAAGAAGTAAATAAATAAAAATCCAATACAATACTATTATACTTCCTCCTAAATGTATGGCCGAGTAAGATAATCCTTGGTAAAATTTGGTCAACCAATAGATCTCAATAACAAAAAAAATACTTTTTGTAGAAAAAATTATATTTGATTTATTGACGTTGTATCTGAATTTCAAAGAAATCAAAGTTACAAATAAAATACTAAAAATTAATTTATTACACCACATATTTATCACATTTCATATTAATATACTATTCAAATTCTTGTTTTCCATGACTGTATTTTTCAATTTTCAAACCATATTTATTCAAAATAAAACATGGCTTAGAATTTGTCATTATGTTTAAAAGATTATAGTCAAAATATCATCATTAATCAAGCTTAAACAATGATCATTCTAGTTAATCATGTTGTCATCTCAAACTATAATTAGGTAGCTAAGAGGAAGGAAATCCATTACAAACTCTCCCCTCCATTTAGGATTTCATCAACAAAACCAAGAAAAATCATGTAAAAATATCATAAAATCTTTCTACGTATCTTCTTAGCGTGAATTCTAAGTTAACTTTCTTCCTTAGTACACCATGTTCCACTTCTTTTATCCATTGTACAATGGAATTATATATTTGTTGGTATTAGATGCATATCTTGTCTCTTTCATCATCATATACATTTTTTAGTATCACATGTCATACTTAGAAAATGTTATCAATACATCATTTTAGGTGTGATTTTTATCTCAATTCAGATTTTTATTGAATTTAGTTATGTATCAATGGATCAAGGTTATAAATAATTCTTAATTAGCATCTAGATTCATCTACAATTATCTCAAGGGATATCCTTTTACCAGGACACCATTGTCAGTTCTCAACTTTTCTTATATATTTCAGATTCATGGTTGGATTCAAATTTATTGGATATTCTTTTCACCATACTTTTCTTAGGTTGGGTAATTAATTAAATAATTATTTATCTTCTCAATGTTTATGATTTGTTTTCACATTACATATTATTATACTTCTAAATGTGTCCATCTAGATCTTTGGTTAATGCAGTCAAAAGAAGTATGATCAACTGTATCATGCCATATTATCCCAATGCTCAAAGACTTGACCAGACTAGTGTACTCAGTTCAATTAGTGTACATAGAATTCTTGGTCAACATCCAAATTATCATTTATCCATACATCCTATTGTCCTTATAGACTCACCTAACCAATGTTATGATATCACATTGTAGGGACCTATCATTTTATTAGCATAAATGCCAACCATTAGAGGGAAAATCTAAACATAAATATAGATTAAGAAACACAACACATGATTCTTTACAAAAATGATAAAAAAGTCAAGAAACACAGGTAGTCTTTTAATTTTTTGTAAAACATCAAAATAATGATTTCAACATTAAAAGATCCACATGCTCATTTATCACAAATCCTTTAGAACTTGTTTTAAACCAACAACATATCTTATTAATTATATGTAGTTAAGTTTAAATTAATTACATGTCAAAGAAAGAAATATATTCTACATACAACACATCCCATGAAAGAGATAATGGACATTCTTGAACCTCTCAATTGGATGTAAATATACTTAAACACATGTGCAAGAACCTCATGAGACTCATACAGATCCCTAGTGAGTGAAAATTTTGCACTCATCCAAGCAACAAACATGACCATTAGCTTAAGTACATTGAAAGTAAAATAAATTTGCAAATAGGATGTGTTTTCTATTAATCCTAACATTGACACAAGAAGTTTATGATACTAATTTAAATATTCAGAGAGGAATTCATGTTACAACCCCAATTTTCAAATTCTTTTAGGGAGAAATGTAATTTCTCCTATTAAAGATATATAAAAAAATAATGGTGTGATTCTATTTGAATATATGGATTTCATTTGTAATAACCTTGTTTGATTTGTTTGTGGGCCTTATTGGCTATTGGGCCCAATTACAAGGAAAAGAAAAAGGAAATTTAAATTTTAAATGAATAATTAAGAAAAGGAGAAAAGATAGATGTAGAAGCCTCGAGAAGGCTAGGTATTATCCTCTAATGGTAGATTTCGTGCCTTTTGGGTTCCTTGGGTTCCAAGGAGTCCAAGTTGCAAAGATAATGCAACAAGAAAGAGAAACGATCAATTAAATATTGCTTTATTTAGAAGGAAATATGAGATAATAATAATATTACAAGAAATATGTGGAAATATGGATAATAAATCCATCTTGGATAATATGTCCACATAGTTTCTAATGGAAAAATGAATCAAAATCAAAGAAAATAAAAGATTAAGAGAGAGAAAATATGCATAAAATATGCCATATTAAGAGATAACTGCATATAAAGAGAAGTATCTCATACTTCCGAGTTTGAGTCCCAAATTTGGAATGTAAGTAGATTAAGTCCTTATAGACTTTTGCTTAAAATTTGAGATTAATTGGATCAGTGGTTTAGGAGATATGGATTTTATAAAAATCTCTAAAGTATGGACAACATAAGAGGAAATAATCAAATGTCACAGTTAAATTATATTTTTTTCCTCTTTGGCGCGTGCAACGACATCCCTTGGATATGAGATTGACGGTGTATGTTCTGTCACCTACCTCTGGTAGGAAAAGGAAAGAGGAACAATAACTCAAAACTTTCGGATTCGATTTCCTCTCCATATAGTTAATGTGTGAATCTAGGATGCACTCCATTAGATTCTGGAGAGAAAACATCACCCATACATACCAAGTTTTCCATGCGTTGGAGGGCTAAACAAGAAACCCCTAAATCTCAAGAAACTTCTCTGCCATAGCATAGGACTATAAAAGGAGATGAATCCCTTCTCTGCGAGTTCACAAAATCCTTGGAATTGCTCTGCGTCACCTAACGTAGCTTCCCCTGTGAGCAAATTGATCTAAAAACCCCTCTTCCTCCATGGTTTCCCTTCCATGGCCACAAGCGCACAACCTGGCCTATCTCCCTATTAGTTGCTCATCTGGATAAATTGGCCCTTCCTTTGAGTTCAGCGGCGAGGTTCGGAGGTGGTAGCCCCTTTTCCGACTGCTGAGGGGCCCCGACGCTCGGAGTCAACGAAGAAGTTGACTACCCAGCCGGCCGCAGTTCAAGCAGAAAAGAACGGGAGGTAGAAGAAGATAGAGAGAAAAAAGACTCCCCTACCCCCAGCGATTGTGAAAAAGATCAAAGGTTAAAAGGTAATCAACCAATCTGTGTGTATAATAAAGTAGGTTTCAATTGGTCGATGTGTCACCTTCTTATTGGATTAAAAATAATTAACTTACAAAAATTGTTGGAAAAGATTGATAACTCGTATATCAAAGTGTTATATATGAAAATTGATCCTCAGAATGAGAGGAACATAAAGAAACTATATTAGAATCCTAAGTCTATCCTAGGGTCAAGTAGGGATAAGACCGATGGGAGTAGGGGTTGCCTAATTCCCTAGTTGCACATGACCATAGGGTTGGAAGGTAACAACTATCATTGTCTGAGGGTCATGGGTTAGGAGATTGATCACCTTCATGAACTCATGGGACCCAAAGGGCAGATGAGGAGGTCTTTCTCTGGATGCATAAGGGATGAGGGATGACCCCAAAAGTACCGGCACCCTACAGACCTAGAGGAGATGACCAAGGATTGTGTGGTGACCCAAGTGGGTTCGAAACTAGTTTTCCATGTAAGTAACCTTGATATTGAGATGTTCATGATGTAGGGACATGTGTTGCACGTTTCAACCTAGACTGGAAGGTGTACCAACAATGTGGGATGCACCATCTCTACTCTTGGAATAGGAAGAACTCTGTATTTGGACTACAACCAAATGCTTATTTCCTCTCGTTATGGGAGTGAGAGATAGGAAAGTACGCCTGCCATACACCAAGAATAAAGATGATGTGAGTGGAAATGTTGCTATGATGCATGAGGATAGAGATAATAACGTACCCTTGTGGAATGTACGATGTGTGAATGTTGTACAAATACCAAGAGAACTAAGGTAGTCATCTTATGAGGATGTTTTTATCATGAGCTATGTGGAACTTATAAACTATACAAGGTAGAGTTAGATGAGCTCTGTGTTCCCTTGATGAAGATAGACTTAGAGTCTGAGATGAGATAATAAGTGGAGTACATGGAGGTGTATGTCTTCAACATTACCTTACACATAAGGATGTGAGGTGGCAATGGATGATGTGGTTGAGATGCAGTTGCCTAGTTTAGCTAGAGGTTAGAAGAGGTTATTAGGTTAGCCCTCAGTTTGAAAAGGAGATATGTTTGGCTAACACTCAGATGTAATGAGATCTATTGATCAAGTTAATGGTTGTTTGGTTAGCCAGCTGAGGCCTTGATGCGATAAAAGGATAGTTGTAGAACCTCAGATGCACTTCTCTGGAAAAATAGGTGATGAAACCCCGACTAGAGTGATTTAGGGTTTTTGAGGAATCAATCTTGAGGAATCATGACATATAGGAGATCATAGTTTTAAGTCACCATATTGTGGTACTACTAAGATAGTAAGTGGCATTAGTACTTTGGATACCTAAGATAAAGTTGCATGTGGCTAGTCACCATGCATGCCAGTAGGTGAAGGATGAACACCAGTAACCCAGTGAGTTGATATAGAGGATAAAGAGTCCCCGAGGGGGAATGGGAATTCATCATTATGGATGTTGTGGTAAGTCTCCCATGGGATGAATAAGGTCAAGATGCAATATGGGTTATGGTAGATTGCCTTACCTAGATGACATAATCTAAGAGAAAGAGAGAATACTATTGGGAGACAGATCTAGCTAAACTACAAGTAAGCAAGATGGTTCAATTACACCAGGATGCAAGCTCAAAAGTTCTTGAATATGACCTAAAGATTCACTTCCATGAGGTTGAAGTAGATACATGAAGAACTCGATATTAGTGCAACTTATCACCCCTAACTAATGGTTAGTATGATCTAGACAAGCAGACAAGAGGGTCTGATGAGAGCATGTGTGTTCATTCAGGGTGATACATGGGGGGGGAGTTCTTGCCCTATGAGAGATGTGATGATAACCACCATATCCAATATCAGGATGTAAAGAATCTCTATAAGAGAGGTTGTGTTGGTCACCACTTCATTAAGATAATATTGGTAAAGGGACCTCACGAAGGTCAGAAAAGGACCACAGTGTGTGCAGATGAAGTCGCTTTGATCATGCGATGGTTGAGGAAGCCCATGGGTGACATGAGTCATGATCTGATGCAAAGTAGACTCACATGCAGTTCACTGTGGGAGAATATGCGATGTGAAAATCTGACCCCTCTAAGCTACAACTGAGAAAGCTGAGTCCCCGATATATGTGTCCTTTTGAGATGGATTGGTGGAGATGGTTATGTTTAGTCTTACCCCTTAGGATAATGTGATGTGTTCCACGAGTCCGGTCTAGAGCACCATGTGAGGTACACAAGCCATGTGCTGAGCCATGAACCCAGTTAGCTTTGAGAGAAGTTGAAATGTCCAGAGTCATCTATGAGAGTATAAGGTACCAAGGTGAGAAAGAACTCAGATGAAAGAATATGAGATGATGAAGGTTCTTGAGAGGCACCATGGAGAGGGTAAAGCCACATGGGAGCCATGATGGACATGAGGAAGTCTTATCCTAATTGTTTGTATGCTTGATGAAATTTTGAGGACAAAATTCTTATAAGAGGGGAAGGATGTTACAACCCCAATTTTCAGATTCTTTTGGGGAGAAATGAAATTTCTCCTATTAAAGTTATATAAACAAATAATGGTGTGATTCTATTTGAATATATGGATTTCATTTGTAATAACCTTGTTTGATTTGTTTGTGGGCCTTATTGGCTATTGGGCCCAATTATAAGGAAAATAAAAAGGAAATTTAATTATTAAATGAATAATTAAGAAAAGGAGAAAAGAAATATGTAGAAGCCTCTATAAGGCTAATTATTATCCTCCAATGGTGGATTTCATGCCTTTTGGGTACCTTGGGTTCCAAGGAGTCCAAGTTGCAAAGATAATGTAACAAGAAAGAGAAAAGATCATCAATTAAATATTTCTTTATTTAGAAGGAAATATGAGATAATAATAATATTACAAGAAATATGTGGAAATATGGATAATCAATCCATCTTGGATGAGATTTTATGCCCACATAGTTTCTAATGGAAAAAGGAATCAAAATCAAAGAAATTAAAAGATTAAGAGAGAGAAAATATGCATAAAACATGTCATATTAAGAGATAACTTGCATATAAAGAAAAGTATGTCATACTTTTGAGTTTGATCCCAAATTTGGAATATAATTAGATTAAGTTATTATAGACTTTCCCTTAAAATTTGAGATTAATTGGATGAGTGGTTTAGGAGATATGGATTTTATAAAAATCTCTAAAGTATAGACAACATAAGAGGAAAGAATCAAATGTCACGATTAAATTATTTATTTTTACTCTTTGGAACATGCAACGATAGACCTTGGATCTGAGATCGACGGTGTTTGTTCCGTCACCTACCTAGGGTAGGAAAAGGAAAGAGGAATAATGTTACAACCCCAATTTTTGGGTTCATTTGGTGAGAAATGTAATTTCTCATATTAAAGATATTTGAACAAATAATGATATAATTTATTTTGAATAAATGGATTCTGTTTACAATATCCTTGATGATTGTTTGTGGGCTTTATTGGATATTGGGCCCAATAACAAGGAAAAGACAAAAGAAACTCCATTATTAAATGAGTAAATAAGAAAATGGAGAAAGGAAAGATGTAGAAACCTCTAAAAGGCAAAGCAATATAATCCAAAGTTGGATTTCGTGCCTCTTGGGTTCCTTGGGTCCCAAGGAGTCCAAAGTTGCAAAGATAATGCAACAAGAAAAGAAAAGACCAATTAAATATTTATTTATTAAGAAAGAAATTGAAAACAATGAAAAAATGTGGGAAATAAGTGGAAAGAGAGGTATAATTGAGTTATTTTTGGTGGATTTTCGTGTCCATGAGGTTTCTAATGTTAAAAGAAATTTCAATAAGGAAAATAAAAGAGAAATAAAGAGAAATCCTAAAAAAGAGATGTTTTAATAAGAAATAAACAAGATAACGAGAAATTATGGATTTAGATGCATCTAAAAGGATAATGAGTATCCACTAAAAAGGATTTCGAATATTAGAGTTTCTTGGGGTCCAAGGAGCCCCAATAAAGATGAAGAAAGAGAAAATACCAATAAAACAAAATAAGAGGGTAATGTAATACATTATTAATGATTTTTGATGGCATTGCTAAAGGAGGTAATTCCTAAATAGAAATTCATGCCAATAGATTAAAAGGCAAGTACAAAGAGAATAAGTGAATGGATTTTCGAAATCCTAATATGTTACAACCCCAACTTTGGGTTCATTTGGTAAGAAATATGATTTCTCCTAATAAAGATAAATGAACAAATAATGATGTCTTTTGATTGAATGCATAAATTTCGTGTTGTATGTTTTCTTAATGGGCCTTATTGGTCATTGAGCCCAATTGAAGGAAAAAGAAAAGAAATAGAAATGAAAAAGAAATTCAATTGGATAAGGAGTACATATGAAAATAAATAAAGTAAGAACAAAAGGCTAAGGGATAATTCAAAAAAATAGAATTTCAAGTTTTTAGGGTTCCTTGGGGTTCAAGGAACTCAGGATAATAAATTGATGGTAAAAGATATAAAAAAGATATGGAAAATATGAGTAATTAAATGATAACTTGAAATCCAAGAAAATAGATCGTTTCCTTGAGATAATTATCCCAAATTTTGTAGGATGGAAGATAAAAACATGAACAAGGTTCCCTTCAAATTTGAAGTGAAAAGGAGTTACGAATTGGGAGTTATGAATTTTCCAAGTTATCTTTGAATTAGGAATATAGTTCAAATTAATTGGAAATTTATTTCCTTTTGATCAAACACGCGTGATGAGGGCCCTTGGATTTAGATCCAACGGGCACTGCTCATCATCTAGAATCCCAGTAGGATGCAGACTCTACGTTATAGGGGGTTTTTACCCATGGAATTTCTCGCAATCAAGTGCATCTGCACTTATGATTCTTGTCCCATTAGATTCGGGAAATCCTTGCGAAGGATCTAGACCCTGGTTTTACCAGGTTTCGACCTAATCTCATGAAACGCCCAATTGGGCTAGTTGTCCAGATTGTTTAGGATTGGGACTCCTCACAGGGATGCCCCATACCCTATAAAAGGGTATCACACGATCCCTTTTGAAGTTGCGATCGTGTACGGCTGGTTATCGAGCTCCAAATCCCTCTCTTTTTCCCGATCGTCTTGGCTCCGACGAGGTCGCCGCCGCGGCACCACCACTGGTTCTTTTCAAAAGAAAGGAGGAGGATGACACGTAGGGACCGTGGGATCAAAGGCCACGGTGAGCCACTTCGAGATCCAACGATCTCAGTGGAGCGCGCGTTGAGTTAGCCGCTCGGTGGATTGCTGTGATGAGAGTCGTCCGATCGAGATCCATCGTGGACTCGAGTCGATCTCACGACCAGTAGCAGGAGGCAGGGCACGCTTCAGGGTTAGTGGAGATGCATTATGCAGAGCATCAGATCCGGAGGAGGACCATGGGCACAACGATCCAACGACTCAAAAAAATAGTATTTTCGTCTCTCAGCTAATTAAACCAGAAAAAGGGTTTTTCTTGCGAAATTGATAGAAATAACTAGGAACCTCTAATGGAAAGACTTTATATATGAAAGTTGTGTAGAAAATATGAGGAATCTAATAAAAATACTTTGAAAACCTGATTATGCTCCATTTTACAAAAGTACTTTAATTTGCTAGTAAAATGTATTAAAAGTTGATGAGAAACCCTAATTGAAGATAAAGGGTGTATTTTGGTGAATTTATAGGTCAAATTGATAAGATTAACCCTGTTAATGATAAAGGTGGTTTGTTTATCCGTTTTGAATGCAAGGTTGCCTAATTTAAAGTTATAATCCATAAATAAAGGATAATATATATGGAAACCCTAATTTGGGGATAAAGGAAGAGAAAAACCTTGACAATTCGGATTAAGAAGGTAAATTGCCAAATAATGATCCTAAATACTGTTGGGTATATTAAAATGAAAGGAATTCAGGGTTTTATGTAGTTTTGATAAATTAGAGATCATAATACTAATAATGGAGGCAAAAACCCTAATTTCCAAAGAAACCCTAAAATTGGAATTGAAATCCTAAGTAATGTGATGAAATTGGATACATATTAATAAAAGGAAATTGGTACTTTTATTTCAGGATTTCTATTCCTCATTGCTAGCTTGATTGGGTTTCTCTGCATACTTGAATATTTCTTGAAATCTGCAATTGAAGGTATGTGGTTACGCTTATGAATATATCGAGTTAGTTTTCTGAAGTTTTTCCGAAGTATTCATCGATGGCTTGAATTACTGTTGGATGAATTTAATTCATGCAAACTATAATGTGGATATGACTATCACATAAGATATGTGCCTACTAGCTCAGATCTTGGTCCCCTCTGTGGCTTATTAGTTGACCTAGTACATGGCTACCTATGGGGTAGGTCCATCAGGTCATTGAATGACTTAGTACATGGCTACCAATGAGGTAGGTCCATCAAGTCACATCGAGTTAGATATTGGGCTACCTTCGGGTAGTGCCATGCGACTCTATTACCCTAGGTATTGGCTACCTGTAAGGTAGGTCCATGGGGGTAAGAACCTACCTAAAGAGAGGTAGCATACAAGTCCACTGCAAGGATAGCACAGAGTTAGGGGATAAGTAAGGATTGAGTAGTATGGCTTAAAACGTAATCTTGGTTGTTAATTGATAATTGACTGATTACTTTGTTATCATAGTTGCACGATTATTGTTTCCCCCACATACCAGCTTCTTGCTGACTGATGTTTTGTTTGTCAGCGTTTTAGGTACAAATGGAAAGAACAAACAATAAAGTGGCATATGCGGAATTAAATGAGAATTAACGTGCACAGGAGCATTAGTTAGATTAGTGTCTTCATGGATAGAAGTTTAGAAATCCCAATTTTAAAAAGGTAAGCAAAGTTTTATTTTATACCAGTTTTTAGTTTAGTTGGTAAAGTTTATTAATTGTTATTGATTATTTGTCGAACCTTTGATCCGGGTTATTGGTTAACGGCTCTGACCTTTCGGTCTCCCTTAATTAGGGGTTACCGGGAGACGGGGTCATAACATAATATCTAAGGAATAAAGATTTATCAAAAAAATAATTTGGAGAGAGAGGAACTTGCTTCTCTTTGAAGGAAAAGGGTCTCTTTTGGGAAAGGGCCTTGTTAATCCGTGAATAGCCAACCTAGGGCATGGATACTCTCCCCTATAAAAGGGGTAGAACCTCTGGTTCGAAGTTAAGAAGAGATCCCATGCTCTCCTCCTTGTTCTTCCATACAAACCCTAGTAGAGAGAATAGATCTATCTCAAGGGCACCAGGGAGCGGTGATGAAGTCTCGTCAGGGGCAATAAGCTCCCACAACGATCAGAGATGGTCGACCATCGTCTCCATGGCTACGGCCGTCGAGCAGAGCCTGCAGAAGGCTGGCGCCAAGGCTGCAGGTCGCACGCTTGGCCAGACCTAACCAGCTGCATTGGTTGCGAGTTGGGTGGCGCCCCAAGGGCGACGGGATGCGGCAGAGCTAGGATAGGGGTCGGCGGCAGCCATCGGGCCCTGGAGGAGAGAGGACGTGCCTGTAACCTACTACAGATCAACGTCTCTGCTAGGTTACACGAGGTTGAAGATGATCTACATGCGTTGGACAAAGCTGCCCCTCTGGGGGATGAAGGAGAATACAATTAACCAAGGGCATTTCGGACATTTCAAAATGCTTCCAACACAGTCGGGTTGCGTTGCATGAACGGGCGATGTGGCAGCTTCTGATTGGCCCAAGTAAGATTTTATTGCAAAATTCATAATTAATTTTTGGTAGCTCAGATTGGTACATATAAAATATGAAAATTGCTCAGAAAAATGAGAGGAATCTAATAAAAATGTATATAGAAGCTAATTACTCTTTAAATTAGAAAATTAGTGTAAGTTATCAACTTTAATGAATTAAAGATTAAGAAGCCCTATTTTGAGTTGACTAATATATTTAGTAGGGTTTAATGGATGATTAAAGTTGGTATTAACCTGTTAATGATAAAAAGGAACATTAGGAACAAAAAGGATGAACTTTGCAAGTAATTGGTTTTAATTTAGAGTTTCATTTGCATGAATATACTTTAATGGGCCTTGAAGCCCTAATATTGGTAAATGCGACTCTTAATGGCTTTAATTATTCAAAATCATGAATAAAGCTAAGATATGATGATTATAAGCTATTTTGAGTATAAAAGTTCCTAATTGTGGATAAATACTCTTAATGTAGAAATTAGAGTTTCCTAGTGGATTAAAGGTAGAATTAATGATAAATAACGTTCATATGTGAATTAGACCATAATGAGCTATGAATTGAGGATAAATGAGCATAATGACTTTGTCATGGATTAAAAGGATAACCTTAATAACTTTCGTGAAGGTTAGATGAGAAAATTAGCGTTTAAAAGAGTAAGGGGAAGTAAAACCCTAATTGCAAAATAAATCCTAAAAAGAGGTAGAAATCCTAAAAAGGAATAGAAACCTTAAGTAGCAAGATGGTTTGGATAGATTTTGATAAAAATGAATTGAATGTAATTTTAGGATTCTTGTACTAGCTTGATTGGATGTCTTGATTGATTGGACTATTCTATCTCAATTCAGCCTAAAAGGTATGTGGTTAATTATGGTTAATCACATTAGTTTACCGAGGGTTTTCTGAATGTTTCCTCACATTGAATGCAACCTAAACAGTTGGATGTTCATACTTGCAAAATTATAAAGTCACTATGGTTATCACAATTATAAATAAGTGTGTATTCTCGCACATACATGCCACCCTGATGGATGATACAAAGAGGTCAAGCCCAGGAGGGAAGACCCATGGGCACCATGAGTGGTGACCCCAGGCACCAAGCTCAGGATTGAGAAGGTGGCCTATGATATTGCATGACTAAAGGGCACCATGAATGGTGACCCCAGGCAGCAAGCTCGGGATTGAGAAGGTGGCCTTAAGTCAATGGGAAAAGAGAAACCCGAAAGGGGGTATGCCAGGGTTAGGGCAAAAGCGGTGGAGAATGCCATACTGAAAAGCGTAAATTGTCTTGTTCATTAACTTGATTGTGATAATTAGATTGTTATCTATATTTGCAAAATTTTAGTTGTCCCCACATACCAGCATATTCCGATATGCTGACTGACGTTTGTTTTGTTGGCATTTTAGGTACAAGTTTGAAAAGGACAAACAGTAAAGTGGCACATGTGGAATTAAATAAGAATTAAATTACAAAGGAGGATTAATTAGAATGGATTCCTGATGCAGATAGAAGTAGATATCCCTGTTTTTGGAAAAGGTATGCAAAGTTTTATTTTATACCACTTTTTAGTTTAGTTGGTAAAATTTGATAATTGTTATTGTTTATTTGTCGAACTTTTGATCCTGTTAATTGGGATAATGGCTCTGACCTCTTGGTCTCCCTTAATTGGGAGTTACCGGGAGGCGGGGTTGTTACAATTGGTATCAGAGCATAGGTTCCTCGTGTAATCTTTAATAATTATTAAATTTTACAAACTCTATAGAACCCAAGGGAGTTATTAGAGGATTCTACGAAAGACAGAGTTGTCTAGAAAAGGATCATGCCCGGGGGCTGGCAAGATTTTCCTCCGTACCGCTTGTCGGAATACGAGGACTCCTGGATCCGTGTGACTGCCTGGCCAATGTCTCAGGATTTGACTCAAAATAAGATACCTTTAGGACTCTCTCATCTTGTTCATCCCTTCTCAACTCAAATTCTATTAAGGAACTTAAGGATTAGGGTTTTCTCTCTTCTCCTCACCCTCTTGAGGTATGGGTAATGTTAATAAGGTCTAAGGAATCCTCCACCAAATTAATGAAAAGCATGTAAATAATATGTCATGGACTTAAGCTTAATATATTAAGTGCAAACTAAAGAATAGATACATGCTTAGGTCATATGGCATGAGTTGTCATTGCCCTCAGGAGAAACCTGAGGCTAGACCTTCTTGTCTGAAGGATGAGTAGAGAGGGAGTTAGTCTTGGAGGCAGAGACCTCCATTATAGGTAGAGACTTGGAACATCCTCTGAGGATGATGTTAACCCTAACCCTAAGTGGTGGTTAGAGAGAGATGACATGATGAGTTAGATGTCATGGTTGACCAAGTGTTTGGATGGACACGCCTTGGGATTTCATACAATCCATGAGGGGTTAGATAACCTAGTACCTTTGGTGACCCAACCCTGGAAAGGGTCGTGCATGTTAGAGTGAAGGATAGCTCCTTCATTGATGAGGTTAGTGAAGAACCTATAGAAACCCTATGGGCTTATGCAAGTAGGGGATAATATGCACCCAGAGTACGTCGGTGGTGCAGCAGTAGGTTGAAACCCTGTCCAGTAAGTATGATGGATGGCTTATGAAATAAGCATAAAGAGCTATGAATAACCTTGAGAAAATGTAAGTTTGAACATAGGCTTCACCCACGTAGAGGTGTGATTATGAGCTTGATCCTTCATGGAGAGAGGACCTCTAGTAGTAAGGCTGGATGTGGAGTTAACTCTAGAGAGAGAAAGCAGGACCCAAGCAAGGAGGATGGAAGCTTAGATTCTGAGACATGAGGAATAGTGGGGAGTTGAGGATGATGCAACCTAAGTGGATGATAGTGGTTGCCTCGTGCTTTATCCCTAGAGGCTGATGATATCTTGGTGGCCTTTAGAGGAACCAAACCCTAAAGAGAGGATGATGCTTCTGGAACCTATGTGCCTATGGTATAGGAGTTTACCTACTGAGATGAGACAAAGAGTGCCTTAGACCCTGAGGAGGTTTAAGTAGAAAGTTGTGAGGCCTTGTACCTTGTTGGTTTCCCTTGAGGAAGACTCAACTCTATGGTGCTGCTCGAATAAAAGGATCATGGGAGTACATGACATACCTTGGACATGTTGGATTTGTGGTTAAGAGATTGAGCATGCAGTTGGATACCCAAAGGTGAACCTAGGGTTCCTAGGCCTAAGAGGGGAAGTAGTGTACATGATGCTCATGATGAGATTTGAGTCTCTATAGATTCGAGCATGGTACTCCTCATGTGTAGAGGAAAAGGAAACCACTTAAGTTAAATGTATGTTTGATGAACCCCTCACAACTAAGTTGGTCTAATGTTGAGGATGAGAACAAGTATGACCTAGCATGGTTTTGTAGGTGTCTGCTTGTGCCTTAGTAGCTTGCTAGGGCTAAGCATGCTCATGTGGATGCAAACCCTAAACATAAGGATTTTTGTGACCTTTGTTATCAAGGTATAGTTTCGTCCCATCCTGGGAGAGGGACCCTTTTGTAGGGTGTATACCAGTTTTGTTGGTTTTGAGGTAACCTAAAGAGGTTTCAGAGGATCTTGAGAAGCTAAGTGAAGAATACATGGTAAGAGAATGAACCTGTAGACTCATATATAACCATCTCTCAGTACATGTGGGTGTGTTACCATGGAGGTAACCGGTATGGGGCTTGACCAAGGTAGGCAGGTCGCCATGACCCCTGTGAAAGGATGAAAGACAACCCAAGAATGCTGAGAGAGATGATGAAGGCTTGGGTAAGGTTCTATGTTGGACATATTTTATAACGGAATCCTAAGTCTATCCCAGGGTCAGGTGGGGATAAGACTGATGGAAGTGGAACTTTCCTAATTCCCTAGTTGCACATTGACCATAGGGTCGGGAGGTAACAACTATCATTTTTTGAGGGACATGAGTTAGGAGATTGATCACCTTCATGAAATCATGGGACCCAAAGGGAAGATGAGTAGGGCACTCTCTGGATGCATAAGGGAAGAGGGATGACCCCAAAAGTGTCGGCACCCTACAGATGTAGAGGAGATAACCAAGGATTGTGTGTAAACCCCAGTAGGTTCGAGACCAGTTTTCCATGGAAGTAATTTTTTTTTGAGATCAGGATGTTTGTGATGTAGAGACATAAGTTGCACGTTTCAATTTAGATTTGAAGGTGTACTGGAAAGGTGAGATGTACCATCTCTACTCTTGGAACAAGAAGAACTCTATATTTGGATGGCCGCCAAATGCTTATTTCCTCTTGTTATGGGAGTGAGATATAGGATAGTACGCATGCCCTACACCAAGGATAAAGATGATGTGAGTTGGAACGTTGCTACGAGGTATGAGGAGAGAGATGATAACATACCCTTACAAAGTGAACGATATGTACAAACGATAAGAGTATTAAGTAATCATCTTGTGAGAATGTCTTATCATGATCTATGTGGAATTTACAAGGGATACAAGGTTGAGTTTGATAATCAAGAGGATGAGCTCAGAATGTTCTGATGAAGATAGACTTAGAGTTTGATATGAGATGATAAGTGGAATACATGGAAGTGTATGTCTTCAACATTACCTAATACCTAAGGATGTGAAGTGGTAATGTATGCTCTGGTGGAGATATAGCTACCTAGTTTGGCTAGATACGAGAAGAGGTTGTTAGGCTAACCCTATGTTTGGAAAGAAGATAGGTTTGGCTAACCCTCAGATGCAACGATACCGATTGATCAAGTTAATGGTTGTTTGGTTAGCCAGCCTAGTCTTTGATGCAATGAAAGGATGATGGTAGAACCTCAGATACACTTCTTTGGATAGGAAGGTAATAAAACCCTGATGGGAGTGGTTTAGGGATTCTGAGGAATCGATGTTGAGGAATCATGACATATAGGAGATCATGGTTTTAAGATCACCATACACCATGACACTACAAAGATAGTAAGTGATAGTAGCACTTTGGACGTTTGATATGAAGTTGCATGTGGCATGTGGCCATGCAAGCTGGGGGTGAAGGATGAACACCAGTAACCCAGTGCTTTGACATAAAGGATAAAGAGTCCCCGAGAGAGAATGGGAGTTCACCACTATGGATGTTGTGGTAAGTCTCCCTTTGACCAAGGAATGTCAAGATACAATGTGGGTTATGGTAGATCGCCTTACCTAGATGACAATAGAAAGAAAGAGTATTGTCAAGGGACAGATCGGGTTGAACTACTTATAAGAGAGAGAGAAGGTTCAGTACCATGATGCGAGTTCAAAAGTTCTTGAGTAGGACCTAAAGGTTCACTTCCATGAGGTGGAAGTAGATACATGAAGAACTCGATGTCTGTACAGTTTATCACCCCTTACTAATGGTTAGTAAGATCCAGACTAGAGGGTATGATGAGAGCATGTGTTCTCATTCAGGGTGATACATAGAGACAATTCTTAAGATGTGATGTTAACCACCATAGCCTTTATCGGGATGCAAGAAGTTTTATAGGGAGGTTGTGTCGGTCACCATTTCATTAAGATGATGTTGGAGAAGGAGGCCTCATGAAGGTCAGAAAAGAACCACAGTGTGTGCAGATGAAGTCACTTTGATCGTGCAATGGCTGAGAGGGAGCCCAGAGGCAACATGAGTCATGAGCTGATGCAAAGCAAACTAACATGCAGTTCACTGTGGGAGACTATGTGATGTGAAAATACGACCCCTCTAAGATACAACTGAGAAAGCTGAGTCCTCGATATATGGGTCCATTTGAGATGGATTGGTGGAGATGGTTGTGCTTAGCCTTACCCCTTAGGATAACATGACATATAATGTGTTCCATGAGTCCAATCTAGAGCACTATGTGAGGTACCCAAGCCATGTGCTGAGCCCTAAACCTATTCAGCTTTTAAAAGGTTGAAATGTCCTGAGTCACATATGAGGGTACAATATACCGAGGTAAGAAAGAACTTAGATGGAATAATATGAGAAAATGAAGGTTCTTGGGAAGCACCATGGAAAGGGTGAAGCCACATGGGAGCCCTGATGGATATAAGAAAAGATTATCCTGTTTGTTTGTGTGCCTGGTGGAATTTTGAGGACAAAATTCCTATAAGAGGGGAAGGATGTTACAACCCCAATTTTTGGGTTCATTTGGTGAGAAATGTAATTTCTCATATTAAAGATATTTGAACAAATAATGATATAATTTGTTTTGAATAAATGGATTATGTTTACAATATCCTTGATGGTTGTTTGTGGGCTTTATTGGCTATTGGGCCCAATAACAAGGAAAAGACAAAAGAAACTCCATTATTAAATGAGTAAATAAGAAAATGGAGAAAGGAAAGATGTAGAAACCTCTAAAAGGCAAAGGAATATAATACAAAGTTGGATTTCATGCCTCTTGGGTTCCTTGGGTCCCAAGGAGTCCAAAGTTGCAAAGATAATGCAACAAGAAAAGAAAAGACCAATTAAATATTTCTTTATTAAAAAAGAAATTGAAAACAATGAAAAAATGTGGGAAATAAGTGGAAAGAGGTATAATTGAGTTATTTTTGGTGGATTTTCGTATCCATGAGGTTTCTAATGTTAAAAAGAATTTCAATATGAAAAATAAAAGAGAAATAAAGAGAAATCCTCAAAAAGAGATGTTTTAATGAGAAATAAATAAGATAATGAGAAATTATGGATTTAGATGCATCTAGAAGGATAACGAGTATACACTAAAAAAGATTTCGAATATTAGAGTTTCTTGGGGTCCAAGGACCCCCAACAAAGAGGAAGAAAGAGAAAATATCAATAAAGCAAAGAGGGTAATGTAATACATTATTAATGATTTTTGATGGCATTGCTAAAGGAGGTATTTCCTAAATAGAAATTCGTGCCAATAGATTAAAAGGCAAGTACAAAGAGAATAAGTGAATGGATTTTTGAAATCCTAATATATAAGGAATAAATATTTATCAAAAATATAATTAGGAGAGAGAGGAACTTGCTTATCTTTGAAGGAAAAGGGTCTCTTTTGGGAAAGGGCCTTGTTAATTAGTGAATAGCCAACCTAGGGCATGGATACCCTGCCCTATAAAAGGGGTAGAACCCCTGGTTCGAAGTTAAGAAGAGATCCCACAGTCTCCTCCTTGTTCTTCCATACAAACCCTAGTTGAGAGCATAGATCTATCTCGAGGGCACTAAGTAGCGGTGATGAAGTCTCGTCGGGGGCAAGAAGCTCCCATAACGATCGGAGATGGTCAACCTGTTGGCTAAATGGACATCTATAAATCCCTTTGTTTTGATAATGACAAACATTTCATTCTTATTGATCTAACGAGATACTTGAGTGTGCAGGAACAAGGTGGATGACAAAGTACTAGGGAAATCCATATGCTTACATATTTATATTTTCATGACATGTAATCGCTTTGTAAAAACTTGTACAAATATATAATGTACAAGTACTTAGATTTCATGTAAATCAAGCGTTAGATCTTCCCTAGCTAAACACCACATTTAGATAAGTCATCCCCTTCAAATAGGATCATATGCACACTCATACATATAATTAGTGCCTAAATTGAAACATTGAAACAGGGTCAATCTCGGTCGACCAACTCCTCGACCGAGACACTCTCGGTCGACAATCTTCTCGACCGAGAAAGATCCAAAGTAGCCGTTAGACACAACTGACAAGGTAGTTGGCAGTTGGAGATAAACATTGCAAAACACTTGATTCAGAGAGCCTGTCGGTCGACAAGAGTTCAAACGAGTAGGTTTCTCAGTCGACCATTCCTCGACCGAGATAAACTCTGACAGAAACTGCAGAGTAAATTAATTAGCCATTGCTAAAGCAACAAACTTGTACCTAACGGCTAGTTAAGCACTTAGAAACCCCTAGAAGTTGTCTAGAATGTCCTTAAGCATCCTTAGGCCATTCCTATAAATAGGACAAGCCATAGGACACTCAAACTCACTTGTTACACTTGAGAAATCCTTGAGCATACTTTGAGCAATCTGTTTGTGAGCAAATTGAGCATTGTGACAATTGGCTACTTCCTTCCTTAGCTCATATTTCGTCTCCTATAGTCTAGCATCTCCTATCCACTACAATTACAATTCCATACACTTTGGTTAGGAGATCTATACGCTTGATCTAGGCAAATCAAGCCTTGTGCTACAAAAGGATAAGTTGTAATTTCCTTTTCCTTTCTTGTTCTCTATTATTGTCTGTACTCTCCTTGCTACTCCTAGGTTGGAGGCTACGAATTGGAGAGGGTGGAGATCTTCTTGGTGAAGAAGGAGACCTTGAGCTACTTCAAGAAGGCTGGTGCAATGGGAGGTTACTTCTAGAGAGGAAGGCTACTTCAAGGGGGAGCTTGGAGTTACTTCAAGAAGGCTACCTCAAGTTGGTGCATCTACTTCGAGTGAAGGCTGTTCAAGGGGTGTAAAGGAAAGTATTGTATTTTGTATAAATCCTTGTGAAGGTAATAAAATATATACTTTCAAGTTACAACAAAAAGTTAGTAGTTTAAATAATAATGGCATTCTTGATCAAATCTTAGATAATCCCTACCATCAAATTGGGAGAAGAGGACTAGGTTACAAGCCCAAGGGGAAATCCTATCAACAACCTAGTTGGAGAAAGACACAAGCTCATCAATCCATATATGTACCTAAAGGAACATCTTCACCCAAGAACAACTCAGAACACAACCATAGAAAAAGATATGAAGTTGACTCGATATGTTGTCATTATTGTTTGTGCCTTGGTCACTATTCCTTTTCATGTCCTTACAAGAGAAAGGATGTCGAGTTAGTTTGGGTTCCAAAACCTCCAAACTAAATGACCGGAATTAAGTTGAGATATGACCAAGGACCTTAGTTGCATATTTCTATGTCTATCTCGACTCAACAGAATGGGATAACAAAATTCAATTCAAATTCCTAAACATCTAGCTTGCTTAATCGTGTTTTACTTGGAAACAGTAAACATTTCAGAAATCTTGTCGGTCGAGAAACTGTCGACCGAGAGGACCTTCGGTCGAGAAGTTGTCGACCAAGCAGGTCACTGATTTCCAGTCTGATGTAAGATTGCTAAATTCCTTTTAAATTGATCAAAATTGCTATCTACTTAATGATTAATGACTGTATACAATTCGGAAATCATCCCTGAAAACTTATATGAGATTAATTTGGTTTATTCTCTAAATGATTTAAGTTAAAACTGAAATTATGCTTAGTTTAATAAAAGGAAATTTCTGTTTTATCATTATTCACATGATTTAAAAAAAAGTATTTTCTGGTCTATTCATATAGAAATCATGTAATTATAATCATGGAATTATCATTATATGCCTTATTGCTTTATCATTACATTGTTCAGCTCATAAAGATAATGATGTGTTAGCACGAATAAATAATGATAATTTTATGCATGGATCCTTGATGCTACATAGGCAAGCAAAATGATTCAACAATGATATATCTCTTAAGAATGCTTGCAACATATAAGGTAAAAATTTCTCAATTGGCATTTTTAACCGCGCTTTCATTTTTAAGAAGATGTTTTCATATTGAGTATCACTTAACATGCTTCAAAATTGATACTTCACATATGAGTGCTTAAATTGAAAATCTGCAATTTTTGCCTCTTGGTTGAAATCAAATTCGATCAAGGGGCGCTATGGCCGTAGTCAAAGTCGACCTAAAATAAGTTTGACACAATACTTATTTGAATATTATTTTCTATTGTGATTAAAAGAACCATAAAGTTATGATCACAAAATTGTCCAAATATTGGTAATAATATTCACAATATTACTCCCTTAATATATATATATATATATATATATATATATATATATGCTCTACAAATTCAGTCTATCATTTGCATTAATCAGCTTCAAAAATTTGTACCCAGTAAGTCTGTCGGTCGACGTATTCTTTGACCGAAAACATCTCGGTCAGGCTACCTCTCTCGACCGACAGAGCCCAGGCAGAATTAACACCGGACACACTTCCGGTCGACAATTGTTCGACCGAGACAGAGTCGGTTGACAAATGCTCGACCGAGAATCAACCGATGGGATATAACTGTTGAAATCAAACTGTTACCGTTGGGAGGCCGACCGTTGCATGTCGACCGTTGGACGGCCGAGTGGCGCATCTGGAATATGACCGTGGCGGACGCTCGGTCGACAAATTGTCGACCGACCCGATCACTGGATTGCTATAAAAGGGACCAAAAATGGGTCATTTCTTCACACTCTCACATTCTTTCTTCCATATGTTCTCTCTAGTGCATTCTTGTGCAAATCTTTAGTATCTTCATCCCCAAGACTTCCTTGCTTCTTCTCCACCTTCAAGCAACGCAATGGCATCATCCTCTGCTCGTGGAAAGAAGAAGGTCGCTGGCAGGAAAGGAAGGGAGGCTACTCCACCATTGACGATCATCAACGACATTCCATTCGTCGACGGAGATGCTGGTGATCGCTATCTACGACTCTCCTCCAAAGCTCCTCTCCCACGAAGACCAGTTGAAGTTCTGGACTTCCTCAACATCGTCGACTTGGAGGATCTTTTTGAGGTGCAAAAGTTGAAAGAATTCCTCAACCCTTCTTTCCCTTCCTACTCCTCCAAGGTAGTGAATGAATTCTATGCTAATCTCATATCCCATTCTGAAAATGAAATCAACTTCTTCTATTCAATGGTCAATGGGCATAGCTTTCGATTTACTGAAGAGGATATTCTTGACATGCTAAATATTAACCTAGATGAATATCAAGACACCCTTGACCTTACCACTGGAAACCCACTTAATCAATTTTCCCAAGGTGACCATACCGTTAGTCTTAGTGACATCAAAAGAGCTATTTTTCAATCAAATACTATTTGTCACGAAGATAGGGGAACCTACTATGCCATAAATCTTAAACCTGCATGTAGGATTGTCAATCTTATTGTTTCTACAAATATACATCCTAGAGCCAATAAGTCTGAAGTTCCAATTTTTCGTATGTGTCTAATCTATGCCATTATCCAACGTATTCCCACAAATTTTATCCGCATCATTCTTAAGAACATGCTTGAGTTTTCTGGCAATCCCCCATATGCTGATTTTGTATGCCAAATTACTCAACACTTTCTTAAGACACAAATTGAGGATATGGGATACACATGGGAAAGAAGACCACAAAAAATAAGCAAAAACACAGTATAGAAAATGGGTATTGATTTTGGTCACAAGAGGGCTAGGACGGAAGGTGAGACATCTACCCAAGATATACCACCACCACCTCCTCCTACCAACCTACCCTATGATCCCATCCAAAACACTCTAACCTATGTTGCTGGGTCACAATATCATCTTAGTAAACAACTAGATTATAACCATCATGCCATGACTTATCTAAACCAAAGAATGCAAACCCTTTCTCCAAACCAACCAGATGAATATCCTTATTCTTTAAATCCTGGCATGCTCAATCCATATAATCCATCTTACAACTACTATCAACCTCCACCTCCACCATCTACAGATCTCACGCATACTCAGTTTTCATCAATGCAACTACAAGATATTGCTGCTCATTTTCGATTTGATCGGGTTCCTACCTTCTTGGAAGCATATGCCTTAACCAAGACAGGTGCTCTGGAGTGGCAAACTTTGGTCCAGTATCATGGAGCTGAGCCTTTTCTTGGGAAAGACCCTGATGTTGATGTAATTCTTAAGTCTTTCCAGTGAGATTTGGAGTTGTATTAGTTGTAATGGAATCTTTGTATAATTGTAATAAAAAGGTTATCTCTACATGATTTGGCTATCTTTTCATGCTTGTAATGAAATTGGTTATCTTTATTTCCTATTATGGATATCTTTTTGGCATCATTTGAATATGGATTATAAGACTATTGTAGAGCATACAAAATAAGGGGAGTAATAAATAAAAATAAATAAAAAAGGATGCAATCTTTGCAAATACCTAAAATTTAAAGTTATGGCTAAATTGACATCTATTGCAAAGCATTTATACCTTGGGATATCTATCTAAAGGGGAGCATAGTATAAAATTAAGGGGGAGAAGTAATATCAAATATTCAACATGGATATCTTTTTGAAATGACAAAGGGGGAGAAAAGAATATAAAAATAAAATAAAGATCAAAACTATAATAACTAAGTTTCATAATGAAAAAGGCCAAGCACTCACTTGCAAAACAAGAATGGATACAAAAGGCAATCTTCAGGTATGAAACTCATTTGTTTTATAATTCCTTCATTTATATTTTGGAAATGTTTGTCATCTTCAAAAAGGGGGAGATTGTTGGCTAAATGGACATCTATAAATCCCTTTGTTTTGATAATGACAAACATTTCATTATTATTGATCTAACGAGCTACTTGAGTGTGCAGGAACAAGGTTGATGACAAAGTACTAGGGAAATCCATATGCTTACATATTTATATTTTCATGACATGTAATCGCTTTGTAAAAACTTGTACAAATATATAATGTACAAGTACTTAGATTTCATGTAAATCAAGCGTTAGATCTTCCCTAGCTAAACACCACATTTAGATAAGTCATCCCCTTCAAATAGGATCACATATGCACACTCATACATATAATTAGTGCCTAAATTGAAACATTGAAACATGGTCAATCTCGGTCGACCAACTCCTAGACCGAGACACTCTCGGTCGACAATCTTCTCGACTGAGAAAGATCCAAAGTAGCCGTTAGACACAACTGACAAGGTAGTTGGTAGTTGGAGATAAACGTTGCAAAACACTTGATTCAGAGAGCCTGTCGGTCGATAAGAGTTCGACCGAGTAGGTGTCTCGGTCGACCATTCCTCGACCGAGATAAACTCTGACAGCAACTGTAGAGTAAATTAATTAGCCGTTGCTAAAGCAACAAACTTGTACCTAACGGCTAGTTAAGCACTTAGAAACCCCTAAAAGTTGTCTAGAATGTCCTTAAGCATCCTTAGGCCATTCCTATAAATAGGACAAGCCATAGGACACTCAAACTCACTTGTTACACTTGAGAAATCCTTGAGCATACTTTGAGCAATCTGTTTGTGAGCAAATTGAGCATTGTGACAATTGGCTACTTCCTTCCTTAGCTCATATTTCGTGTCCTATAGGCTAGCATCTCCTATCCACTGCAATTACAATTCCATACACTTTAGTTAGGAGATCTATACACTTGATCTAGGCAAATCAAGCCTTGTGCTACAAAAGGATAAGTTGTAATTTCCTTTTCCTTTCTTGTTCTCTATTATTGTCTGTACTCTCCTTGCTACTCCTAGGTTGGAGGCTGCGAATTGGAGAGGGTGGAGATCTTCTTGGTGAAGAAGGAGACCTTGAGCTACTTCAAGAAGGCTGGTGCAATGGGAGGTTACTTCTAGAGAGGAAGGCTACTTCAAGGGGGAGCTTGGAGTTACTTCAAGAAGGCTACCTCAAGTTGGTGCATCTACTTCGAGTGAAGGCTGTTCAAGGGGTGTAAAGGAAAGTATTGTATTTTGTATAAATCCTTGTGAAGGTAATAAAATATATACTTTCAAAATCCCGGTTGGGTAAGCAACCGGGTAGTGGACTGACAACTTTAGTATTTTCTAAAGTTGGAACCACTCTAAACACCTGTCTCCTTCTTCCAATTTCAATTGTGGTTGTTTGAGTTCAATAATTGTTAAAATTACTATAAAACTATATTCACCCCCCTCAAGTGTTTTTTCAATTGGTATCAGAGCAGGCTTCAAGGAACCCTAACCAGGTCTTGAAATATGAAGGGTAATGGTGATTACAATCGCAACAAAAGGTGCAGCTTGGACAAATCTACAACATGTTGCAATTGGTGCTTAGGAACAAGCCACACAACAACTAGCTGCCCATGGAGATCAAAGAAGGAAGATGAACACAAGGATTGTCTTATTGCTACAACTAGTGAAGAAGAAGAAGAGGTACGTCTTTTTGATTTATCTAAAGAAGAACTAGTTGCTAGTCTTGAAGAGACACATAATAAATATGTTGAGTGCAAGAAGAAATTAAAGAAATCTAATAAAGCAAATGATGAATTACATGCTAAGCTTCTTGCTATTACATCCGAAAATGAAGATCTTAAAAAGATCATTGAAGATCATGATATTGAGATAAAGTCTATAGAGGCAAATTGCAAACTACTTTCTTTAGAAAAGATTAATTTGCAAACTCAAGTGAATGATCTTCAAAAACAACCCATCTTATGCAACCATCTAGATTATGATTCTATTGTCAAAGAAAGAAATTCGTTGTCATCTAACCTAGATCAAGCAAAACTAGATATCAAGAAGAGAATGGATGAGATTGCCAAGTTACAACAAAAAGTTAGTAGTTTAAATAATAATGGCATTCTTGATCAAATCTTAGATAATCCCTACCATCAAATTGGGAGAAGAGGACTAGGTTACAAGCCCAAGGGGAAATCCTATCAACAACCTAGTTGGAGAAAGACACAAGCTCATCAATCCATATATGTACCTAAAGGAACATCTTCACCCAAGAACAACTCAGAACACAACCATAGAAAAAGATATGAAGTTGACTCGATATGTTGTCATTATTGTTTGCGCCTTGGTCACTATTCCTTTTCATGTCCTTACAAGAGAAAGGATGTCGAGTTAGTTTGGGTTCCAAAACCTCCAAACTAAATGACCGGAATTAAGTTGAGATATGACCAAGGACCTTAGTTGCATATTTCTATGTCTATCTCGACTCAACAGAATGGGATAACAAAGTTCAATTCAAATTCCTAAACATCTAGCTTGCTTAATCGTGTTTAACTTGGAAACAGTAAACATTTGAGAAATCTTGTCAGTTGAGAAACTGTCGACCGAGAGGACCTTCGGTCGAGAAGTTGTCGACCAAGCAGGTCACTGATTTCCAGTCTGATGTAAGATTGCTAAATTCCTTTTAAATTGATCAAAATTGCTATCTACTTAATGATTAATGACTGTATACAATTCAGAAATCATCCCTGAAAACTTATATGAGATTAATTTGGTTTATTCTCTAAATGATCTAAGTTAAAACTAAAATTATGCTTAGTTTAATAAAAGGAAATTTCTGTTTTATCATTATTCACATGATTTAAAAAAAAAGTATTTTCTGGTCTATCCATATAGAAATCATGTGATTACAATCATGGAATTATCATTATATGCCTTATTGCTTTATCATTACATTGTTCAGCTCATATAGATAATGATGTGTTAGCACGAATAAATAATGATAATTGTATGCATGGATCCTTGATGCTACATAGGCAAGCAAAATGATTCAACAATGATATATCTCTTAAGAATGCTTGCAACATATAAGGTAAAAATTTCTCAATTGGCATTTTTAACCGCGCTTTCATTTTTAAGAAGATGTTTTCATATTGAGTATCACTTAACATGCTTCAAAATTAATACTTCACATATGAGTGATTAAATTGAAAATCTGCAATTTTTTCCTCTTGGTTGAAATCAAATTCGATCAAGGGGCGCTATGGTCGTAGTTAAAGTCGACCTAAAATAAGTTTGACACAATACTTATTTGAATATTATTTTCTATTGTGATTAAAAGAACCATAAAGTTATGATCACAAAATTGTCCAAATATTGGTAATAATATTCACAATATTACTCCCTTAAATATATATATATATATATATATATATATATATATATATATATATATATATATATATATATATATATGCTCTACAAATTTAGTCTATCATTTGCATTAATCAGCTTCAAAAATTCGTACCCAGTAAGTCTGTCGGTCAACGTATTCTTCGACCGAAAACATCTCGGTCAGCCTACCTCTCTCGACCGACAGAGCCCAGGCAGAATTAACACCGGACACACTTCCGGTCGACAATTGTTCGACCGAGACAGAGTCGGTTGACAAATGCTCGACCGAGAATCAACCGATGGGATATAACCGTTGAAATCAAACCGTTACCGTTGGGAGGCCGACCGTTGCATGTCGACCGTTGGACGGCCGAGTGGCGCGTCTGGAATATGACCGTTGCGGACGCTCGGTCGACAAATTGTCGACCGACCCGGTCACTGGATTGCTATAAAAGGGACCAAAAATGGGTCATTTCTTCACACTCTCACATTCTTGCTTCCATATGTTCTCTCTAGTGCATTCTTGTGAAAATCTTTAGTATCTTCATCCCCAAGACTTCCTTGCTTCTTCTCCACCTTCAAGCAACGCAATGGCATCATCCTCTGCTCGTGGAAAGAAGAAGGTCGCTGGCAGGAAAGGAAGGGAGGCTACTCCACCATTGACGATCATCAACGACATTCCCTTCGTCGACAGAGATGCTGGTGATCACTATCTACGACTCTCCTCCAAAGATCCTCTCCCACGAAGACCAGTTGAAGTTCTGGACTTCCTCAACATCGTCGACTTGGAGGATCTTTTTGAGGTGCAAAAGTTGAAAGAATTCCTCAACCCTTCTTTCCCTTCCTACTCCTCCAAGGCAGTGAATGAATTCTATGCTAATCTCATCTCCTATTCTGAAAATGAAATCAACTTCTTCTATTCAATGGTCAATGGGCATAGCTTTCGATTTACTGAAGAGGATATTCTTGACATGCTAAATATTGACCTAGATGAATATCAAGACACCCTTGACCTTACCACTGGAAACCCACTTAATCAATTTTCCCAAGGTGACCATACCGTTAGTCTTAGTGACATCAAAAGAGCTATTTTTCAATCAAATACTACTTGTCACGAAGATAGGGGAACCTACTATGCCATAAATCTTAAACCTGCATGTAGGATTGTCAATCTTATTGTTTCTACAAATATACATCCTAGAGCCAATAAGTCTGAAGTTCCAATTTTTCGTATGTGTCTAATCTATGCCATTATCCAACGTATTCCCACAAATTTTATCCGCATCATTCTTAAGAACATGCTTGAGTTTTCTGGCAATCCCCCATATGCTGATTTTGTATGCCAAATTACTCAACACTTTCTTAAGACACAAATTGAGGATATGGGATACACATGGGAAAGAAGACCACAAAAAATAAGCAAAAACACAGTAGAGAAAATGGGTATTGATTTTGGTCACAAGAGGGCTTGGACGGAAGGTGAGACATCTACCCAAGATATACCACCACCACCTCCTCCTACCAACCTACCCTATGATCCCATCCAAAACACTCTAACATATGTTGCTGGGTCACAATATCATCTTAGTAAACAACTAGATTATAACCATCATGCCATGACTTATCTAAACCAAAGAATGCAAACCCTTTCTCCAAACCAACCAGATGAATATCCTTATTCTTTAAATCCTGGCATGCTCAATCCATATAATCCATCTTACAACTACTATCAACCTCCACCTCCACCATCTACAGATCTCACACATACTCAGTTTTCATCAATGCAACTACAAGATATTGCTGCTCATTTCCGATTTGATCGGGTTCCTACCTTCTTGGAAGCGTATGCCTTAACCAAGACAGGTGCTCTGGAGTGGCAAACTTTGGTCCAGTATTATGGAGCTGAGCCTTTTCTTGGGAAAGACCCTGATGTTGATGTAATTCTTAAGTCTTTCCAGTGAGATTTGGAGTTGTATTTGTTGTAATGGAATCTTTGCATAATTCTAATAAAAAGGTTATCTCTACATGATTTGGCTATCTTTTCATGCTTGTAATGAAATTGGTTATTTCTATTTCCTATAATGGATATCTTTTTGGCATCATTTGAATATGGATTATAAGACTATTGTAGAGCATACAAAATAAGGGGAGTAATAAATAAAAATAAATCAAAAAGGATGCAATCTTTGCAAATACCTAAAATTTAAAGTTATGGCTAAATTGACATCTATTGCAAAGCATTTATACCTTGGGATATATATCTAAAGGGGAGCATAGTATAAAATTAAGGGGGAGAAGTAATATCAAATATTCAACATGGATATCTTTTTGAAATGACAAAGGGGGAGAAAAGAATATAAAAATAAAATAAAGATCAAAACTATAATAACTAAGTTTCATAATGAAAAAGGCCAAGCACTCACTTGCAAAACAAGAATGGATACAAAAGGCAATCTTCA
The DNA here is from genome assembly GCA_963693085.1 of Alisma plantago-aquatica. Classification (NCBI taxonomy): domain Eukaryota; kingdom Viridiplantae; phylum Streptophyta; class Magnoliopsida; order Alismatales; family Alismataceae; genus Alisma; species Alisma plantago-aquatica. Next base: position 757,960,524 of record OY856414.1, read on the forward strand.
GGTATGAAACTCATTTGTTTTATAATTCCTTCATTTATATTTTGGAAATGTTTGTCATCTTCAAAAAGGGGGAGATTGTTGGCTAAATGGACATCTATAAATCCCTTTGTTTTGATAATGACAAACATTTAATTCTTATTGATCTAACGAGCTACTTGAGTGTGCAGGAACAAGGTGGATGACAAAGTACTAGGGAAATCCATATGCTTACATATTTATATTTTCATGACATGTAATCATTTTGTAAAAACTTGTACAAATATATAATGTACAAGTACTTAGATTTCATGTAAATCAAGCGTTAGATCTTCCCTAGCTAAACACCACATTTAGATAAGTCATCCCCTTCAAATAGGATCACATATGCACACTCATACATATAATTAGTGCCTAAATTGAAACATTCAAACAGGGTCAATCTCGGTCGACCAACTCCTCGACCGAGACACTCTCGGTCGACAATCTTCTCGACCGAGAAAGATCCAAAGTAGCCGTTAGACACAACTGACAAGGTAGTTGGCAGTTGGAGATAAACGTTGCAAAACACTTGATTCAGAGAGCCTGTCGGTCGACAAGAGTTCGACCGAGTAGGTGTCTCGGTCGACCGTTCCTCGACCGAGATAAACTCTGACAGCAACTGCAGAGTAAATTAATTAGCCGTTGCTAAAGCAACAAACTTGTACCTAATGGCTAGTTAAGCACTTAGAAACCCCTAGAAGTTGTCTAGAATGTCCTTAAGCATCCTTAGGCCATTCCTATAAATAGGACAAGCCATAGGACACTCAAACTCACTTGTTACACTTGAGAAATCCTTGAGCATACTTTGAGCAATCTGTTTGTGAGCAAATTGTGCATTGTGACAATTGGCTACTTCCTTCCTTAGCTCATATTTCGTGTCCTATAGGCTAGCATCTCCTATCCCCTGCAATTACAATTCCATACACTTTGGTTAGGAGATCTATACGCTTGATCTAGGCAAATCAAGCCTTGTGCTACAAAAGGATAAGTTGTAATTTCCTTTTCCTTTCTTGTTCTCTATTATTGTCTGTACTCTCCTTGCTACTCCTAGGTTGGAGGCTGCGAATTGGAGAGGGTGGAGATCTTCTTGGTGAAGAAGGAGACCTTGAGCTACTTCAAGAAGGCTGGTGCAATGGGAGGTTACTTCTAGAGAGGAAGGCTACTTCAAGGGGGAGCTTGGAGTTACTTCAAGAAGGCTACCTCAAGTTGGTGCATCTACTTCGAGTGAAGGCTGTTCAAGGGGTGTAAAGGAAAGTATTGTATTTTGTATAAATCCTTGTGAAGGTAATAAAATATATACTTTCAAAATCCCAGTTGGGTAAGCAACCGGGTAGTGGACTGACAACTTTAGTATTTGCTAAAGTTGGAACCACTCTAAACACCTGTCTCCTTCTTCCAATTTCAATTGTGGTTGTTTGAGTTCAATAATTGTTAAAATTACTATAAAACTCTATTCACCCCCCTCTAGTGTTTTTTCACAACCATCGTCTCCCTGGCTACGACCGTCAAGCAGAGCCTGCAGAAGGCCGACACCAAGGCTGCAAGTTGTGCGCTTGGCCAGCCCTAACCAGCTGCATTGGTTGTGAGTTGGGTGGCTCCCCAAGGGCGGCAGGATGCGGTGGAGCTAGGGTAGGGGTCGGCGACAGCCATCAGGCCCTGGAGAAGAGAGGACACGCCTGCAACCTACTGCAGATCATCATCTCTGCTAGGTTACACGAGGTTGAAGATGATCTACATGCGTTGGATGAAGTTGCCCCTCTATGGTCTGAAGGAGAATCCAATTAATCGAGAGCATTTCGGACATTTCAAAATGTTTCCAATACAGCCGGGTTGTGTTGCATGAACTGGCGACATGGCACCTTCTGATTGGCCCAAGTAAGATTTTATTGCAAAATTCATAAGTAATTATTGGTATCTCAGATTGGTACATATAAAATATGAAAATTGCTCTGAAAAATGAGAGGAATCCAATAAAAATGTATATAGAAGCTAATTTCTCTTGAAATTCGAAAAATAGTGTAAGTTATCAACTTTAATGAATTAAATATTAAGAAACCCTATTTTGAGTTGACTAATATATTTAGTAGGGTTTAATGGATGATTAAAGTTGGTATTAACCTGTTAATGATAAAAAGGAACATTAGGAACAAAAAGGATGAACTTTTCACGTAATTGATTTAATTTAGAGTTTCATGTGCATGAATATACTTTAATGGGCCTTGAAGCCCTAATATTGGTAAATGCGACTCTTAATGGCTTTAATTATTAAAAATAGTGAATAAAGCTAAGATATGATGATTCTAAGCTATTTTGAGTATAAAAGTTCCTAATTGTGGATAAATACCCTTAATGTAGAAATTAGGGTTTCCTAGTGGATTAAAGGTAGATTTAATGATAAATAATGTTCATATGTGAATTAGACCATAATGAATTACAAATTGAGGATAAATGAGCATAATGACTTTGTCATGGAATAAAAGGATAACCCTAATAACTTTCATGAAGGTTAGATGAGAAAATTAGGGTTTAAAAGAGTAAGGGGAAGTAAAACCCTAATTGCAAAATAAACCCTAAAAAGAGGTAGAAATCATAAAAAGGAATAGAAACCTTAAGTAGCAAGATGGTTTGGATAGATTTTGATAAAAATGAATTGAATGTAATTTCAGGATTCTTGTACTTACTTTATTAGATGTCTTGATTGATTGGACTATTCTATCTCAATTCAGCCTAACAGGTATGTGGTTAATTATGGTTAATCACATTAGTTTCCCGAGGGTTTTTTCAATGTTTCCTTCCATTGAATGCAACCTAAATAGTTGTATGTTCATACTTGCAAAATTATAAAGTCACTATGGTTATCACAATTATAAATAAATGTGTATTCTCGCACCTACATGCCACCCTGATGGATGATATAAAGAGGTCAAGTCCAGGAGGGAAGACCCATGGGCACCATGAGTGGTGACCCCAAACACCAAGCTTGGGATTGAGAAGGTGGCCTATGATATTGCATTAATAAAGGGCACTATGAGGGGTGACCCCAGGCACCAAGATCGGGATTGAGACAGTGGCCTTAAGTCAATGGCAAAAGAGAAACTTGAAAGGGGGTATGCCAGGGTTAGGGAAAAAGCGGTGGAGAATGCCATACTGAAAAGTGTAAATTGTCTTGTTAATTAAATCGATTGTGATAATTAGATTGTTATCTATATTTGCAAAATTTCGGTTGTCCCCACATACCAGCATATTCTGATATGTTGACCGATGTTTTGTTTGTCGGCGTTTTAGGTACAAGTTTGTAAAGGACAAATAGTAAAGTGGCACATGTGGAATTAAATAAGAATTAAATTACAAAGGAGGATTAGTTAGAATGGACTCCTGATGTGGATAGAAGTAGATATTCCTATTTTTGGAAAAGGTATGTAAAGTTTTATTTTATTCCAGTTTTTAGTTTAGTTGGTAAAATTTGATAATTGTTATTGATTATTTGTCGAATCTTTGATCCTATTAATTGGGATAATGACTCTGAACTCTTGGACTCCCTTAATTGGGGGTTACCGGGAGGTGGGGTCATTACAAACAATAACTCAAAACTTTCGGATTCGATTTCCTCTCCATACAGTTAATGTGCAAATCTAGGATTCACTCCATTAGATTCTGGAGAGAAAACCGCACCCATACATACCAAGTTTTCCATGCATTGGAGGGCTAAACAGAAAACCCCTAAATATCGAGAAACTTCTCTACCATAGCCTAGGACTATAAAAGGAGATGAATCCCTTCTCTTTGAGTTCACAAAATCCTTCGAATTGCTCTACATCACCTAACGTAGCTTCCCCTATGAGCAATTTGATCTAAAAACCCCTCTTCCTCCTTGGTTTCCCTTCCATGGCCGCAGGCCCATAGCCTGGCCTATCTCCCTATTCATTGCTCATCCAGATAAATTGGCCCTTCATTTGAGTTCGGCGGTGAGGTTCGGAGGTGGTAGCCCCTTTTCCGACTGCTGAGGGGCCCCGACGCCCGGAGTCAATGAAGAAGTTGACTGCCCAGCCGACCGGAGTCAATGAAGAAGTTATGCATTAATTTCAGGATGTTGTTGATTGCTTGTTTGATTGTTCTTTATCATTATTGCTTGGACATCAAGTTGCTCTGGATCAGGTATGCGGTTAATTATGGTTAATCACATTAGTTTCCCGATGGTTTTTCGGATGATTGATCGCGTTGAATGCAACCTATCAATTTGGATGTTCATACTTGCAAATCATAAAGTCACTATGATTATCACAATTATGATATAAGTGTGTATTCTCGCACCTACATTCCACCCTAATGGATGAAGAAATGAGGTCAAGCCTAAGAGGGAAGACCCATGGGCACCATGAGAGGTGACCCCAGGCACCAAGCTCAGGATAGAGAAGGTGGCCTTTATTGCATGACTAATGGGCACCATGAGAGGTGACCCCAGGCACCAAGCTCAGGATGGAGAAGGTGGCCTTAAGTCAATGACAAAAGAGAAATCCTAATGGGGGTATTCCAGGGTTAGGGCAAAGGCGGTGGAGATTGACACATTGAAAACGTAACTTGAATTGTTAATTACCTTGATTGTGATAAATAGGTTGTTAGCCTTACATGTGATATTTTGTTTGTCGCCACATACCAACATATTCATTTATGCTGACTGACATTTTGTTTGTCGGCATTTTAGGTACAATGTTGAAAAGGACAAACAGTAAAGTGACATATTGTGAAAATAAGAATTAAGATTCAAGGAGGATTAGTTAGAATATACTCCAGACGTGGATAGAAGTAGATATCCAAGTTTTTGAAAAAGGTATGCAACGTTTTATTTTATTCCAGCTTTTAATATAGTCATGGAAGAATTTAATAATTATTATTGATTATTTTTCAAACCTTTGATATGAGAAATTGGGATAATGACTCTGACCTCTTGGTCTCCCTTAATTGGAGGTTACCGGGAGGCGGGGTCATTACAATTCATCTAGTAAAGTTCTAACTTCTTAATCATTGTTGAGAGTAAATATATTAAAAAATTAGCTATCACTATTCATTTCAAAACTGGATTTCTATTATAGGAGTAAACTCAACATATAAATTCTAGAAGCTAAAGACTGTAGTAGACATGTATACTAAATAGAACTATTCAAATAACAACTAGAGTCAAATCATAAAGAAGAGTAGATATCAAATACCCCTTAGAGTAGTTGGCAATGTTTACAACCAGATTCAATACTAAACAGATAAGAATAGGACAACATTTATCTTAAAAGATGAATCGTTGATTATCACAATTAAGAAACATATTCAAGAACAATAGATTTATAAATTATCAGTAAAAGGAATATAAAATTCAACTTATATTCTATACGGTTTACAATTATATATTCATTTGAACTAAAACTACTTATCTCATACCTCCCTAAGTAGAAGTAGACATGCCTGCATCTCCAGTCAATGACTCACTTTCTGCATCTTAGGTTTTAGATGTACACCCTAAGATAGCTAGAATAGAAGCTGGTCCACCACAAGGTTTCCTAAAGAGGACTTGGGTCCTCATCATGATTAGACAAGATAGGAACAAATAAAACATGATGTCACATATCAGAAAATGTCTCATGTTTTACAATTTACATGTCATTAAAGTCCATTCCTAATGTACATAGGCTTTCACAATAGAGAATTTAGGGCAATAATTACGTCGTGTGACTCAATAGTCATGGTGGTATAAACTTTAAGGTCTCGATCCACACTTTGTAAATCCCCTAACTAACAAAAGGAAATCTATTTCATTCACCATATGGACCTCATAGGAAACATGTGAATTTTAGGACGTCTAACTAGATGAAACCATAATTTGACTCAATACTTGATTCTTCTACTCCATATTAAAGATAATTAAAATAATCACATATCACGTCTATGTAGTATCACACTACTAGAATGAGACAAACATATTAGGATCAACAAGAAAGAAATTCATATAATTATAAAAAAAACATAACAATCCATGATCTAAAACATACACATTTATTTGCCATTATCATATCATTTCATATGATTCATCATAAGTGGGATACCTTCATATATAATCTCATTTATAGGTGTTTACCCTTAAATAAGTTTCTCAAAGTTAATAATTATAGACCATTTTACTCTTTCATATATTCCATCATTTCATTCCATCTCACATTTATCAATATATACATTTAGAATAACATTAGAACCCATAACAATATTAAAGTATGAGCATCTTTTATTGTTATTTGTACCCAATCATGTTTATAATACAACAAAAGGACTGCCCCTCTTATATATTTCTCAAACATTCAGTAACCTTATGCATAAACATTTAAATCCCATAATGTATATTTCATATAGAACTCTTATCAATACAAGAAAACAATCATAATTTATTTTAATGTCAATTGTATTCAACTCTACATTAATGGATCCTTCTTTCTTCAATGTTATCTCTTTTCCCATCATATTGGAGTTAGGTTAGTCGCTCAGATTCAACTAAATTTTTTTGCTCATCTTTTCTTAATTTTAGATTCATTACTCTTTACTTATTTTATTTCTCACACAAAAGATCTATAAACAATTAATCATACTAAATTCACTTAATGCACAAAGCTTATCTCTCATTTGAATCCTTCATAGTATAAGTTTGTGTATTACATTCTATTTAGGTTATTCCAAATAAAAAAGTTAAATATATCTCATATAGATTTCATTGATATCCACCCATTACCTATCATGTTCATTTAGTTCAACTTGTTTCTATAAGGCCCCTGGTCTAGATTAGTTATTGGGTATGCTTTATTTGCTTAATAAAATTCTTACAACCTTAATCTAATCCTTTGAGATGCTTATCTAACATGTGACATTCTTATGTTTCCAGTTTGGTCCTATTCTAGTGATGTCTGAGCTTTGTATGCTTATTTTGGACCAAGTTGCAATTTACCCGAGTTGAGGGGTTATTTTGCAATTTGTCACATGTTGAATGTTCTGTTAGTTCTTTAGCATCATAAGAGAGAGAATGATGCCATGCAATGCCTTATTGGACCTTGGTTGATAATGTGGCATCATGTGGTGATGCCAGGGTTTCTAGGGTTTGTTTGGTGTCGACCATGTTGAGCTTGGTTGAGTGTTGTAACCTTTATCTTGACCATGTTGGTCTGCTTTTGGTGTGTCTCGACCAAAACGCCTTGAGTGGTTTGTTTTGAACTTGATAGTCTTGAGGTTTTTTTGGATGAGATTTTTCTTCTTGTGGTGTGTCTCGACTAGGTTTTTTTTGGTGACATTTTGTTGTGGTCGATACAAGGTATCTTGACGTTTGTTTTGACCCCTAGGGTGATGGTGACCCAAGTGGTTGAGACCCCACCTATATTTTATTACCATAGGTTGCATGCATGCATATAGTGGTTGCATAACTATTTTCTTAGTGGAAAAGTGTCTCTTTGGTTCTCTCTTATGATGACACCTCACCCCTACCTTACTTCCCTCCTCCTTTGAGTATATAACCTCTCTCTTCTTCATGCAAGTACCTTTTTCAGTTCTCATTCTTCTCCCTTCTCTTGTGTTCATCCTTGGAGCTTTGAGGAGCAAGAAGGACTGATCTTTGGTGCTTTGGAGGTTGATCAACCTTGCATGTGGTGCTCTGAATCTTGATCACCTTCCTTGTGGTGATTCTTGGTGGTTTCTCTTCTTGGTAAGTGGTTATTTTCCCTTGATCACGTTTTTCCTTTGGAGCCCTACCTTTCTTCTTCTCCTTTTTCAGCCACGAAGACAATGTTTTGACATGGTGGCTTCCTTGATGATCTTCTCCTCACAAAGGGGTTATAGACTATGTTTTGACATGGTGACACCCGAGTGAGAAGGAGCTCTCTTCTTTCTTCTTGGTTCGTCCTAGCGTTTTTCACCCTCTTTATTGAGCATCATTTTAACCATGGTGTTCTTCTCTTCGGAGGTGATCTTGTGGATGAACTAGTAATCCAATTTGGAGCTTCATATTCTTCTTTGGAGCCTTTGATCTTGGAGCTTGATTCTCTCCTCAAGGTGGGTTACATAACTCTCTACCTTCTTCTATTACTTGCACCATAATACTATTTGCATACAATTATTTTGGTCTCTAAACTTGATGCTAATATGCTAAATGATGTTATCATAACGTAAGGTTTAGGTCTTTTAATGATCTCTTGAAAGTGTCTTCATATCCTAAACTCTAAATTCTTGTACCCCACTTGTTATGTGTTTGGTTGAGGTGATTTTAATACAAACATCATGTTTCTTGGTTTCATCACCATGTTTTGGTTCGACCTTTGTGTTTTCTTTAGGTTTTTGTGTTGGGTTTTTTGAGGTTGAAGCTTGGTCTTCTTCCACCTAGTTGGTTTTCATTAAGGTTTATGATAAAGATTCAGATTTCAAGTTTTTGATGTGCTTTTTGCATGGTGTTCTTCATCTCAAGGATGATGGTTTTCCCTTGATGTAATCTTCTTTTTTGGTTATGGTTTATCCCTTTTTTGAGGATGGTTGTCTTTCCTTGTGGCAGATTGACCTTGGTGGTCACTACCCATTTGATCTTGCCTTGGTCGACCCACTTTGTTTATTGGATGATGGTCGAGTTGCTTTACTTTGTTTCGATCGAGACTCATAACCAAGAGTCATGACCGCAACCCTAACCTTAATAGGTTGAGGGTCATAACACTCAAGGGTCAAGACACATTCTTGGGTGTCACAGTTGAAACCCTAACCCTAGGGTGGTTGAGATTCTTATTTTATGGACGGTTGAGACGTGTGTTTTGGTCATGGACAAAATACTTGCTTTGTGCATGGTCGAGATGCCTACTTTTGTGGTGGGCGAGACACATGTTGTTGTCTTGGTCAAGACACCTAGTTGTCTTGATGTCAAGATACTTGCATTGAGAGTGGTCGTGACACATGTTTGCTTAGTGTATGTATAACGACCCCACTTCCTGGTAACCCCCAATCAAGGGAGACAATGAGGTCAGAGGCGTTATTCTAGAATCCAGGATCAATGGTTCAAATTCTACTAAAAACTAAACTTGAAAACTGGAATAAAATTTTACTTTTACATACTTTCAAAAAGTAGGTAACTATGACTTCTAACCGTAGTAGAAATCTATCTAGCTAATTCTTCTTGATATATTTAACTTAATCTTCACAGATTCCACTTTAGCATTTTTCCAATTTCAGATGATTCCTAAAATGCCAAAAAACAAAACATCGGTGGGCATAAATGAATATGTCGAAATGTGGGGACAATCGAAACATTACAAATACATTCTAACAACATAGTCACATCAAATAGTTGTTAACAATGCAAGATTACATTTTTAGTATGACTCAACCGCTTTTACCACATCTAGGATACCCTCTCTAGGGTTAAGTCCTTGCAAGTGACTTTAAGACTACCTTCTCTATCCTGAGCTTGGTACCTGGGGTCACCTCTCTATGTGCCCTGTGGTCTTCCCTCTGGGGCTTGACCATCTTGACCTTCCCTCCAGGGCTTGGTTTCTTATCTTACAACCAGAGGGGTATGTAGGTTTGAGTGATTCACACACATATTTAATTTGTGATAATCATATTCACTTTAAGGATTGCAGTAATGAAACATCCAAATAGTTTATTTGCATTACAATCGATAAATCCTCGAGAAAACACCGTGAAACATAATGTGGGTATTCATAATTTAACCACATACCTGCTCTGCAGATTTCATAGTAAATAAGAACAGTCCATTCAATAAGGCAATCCAATCCGAGCAAGCAGGTCAACCACACAAAGCACAAAATCCTAAAAATCATACGTAACCTATTTACTACAGATTTATCAAGAATCTACTTTATTGACCTGGATTCACTTTCTAGGGTTTCCAATCCGGATTAGGGTTTTTGTTACAACCTCAATTTTGCATATGTTTTCATAATTGAATTGTAAAGATTTTGTGAATATGGACTTAATTGAAAAGGTTGTATGCTTTGCTTCAAAAGATGGATTTCTTTGAAAATCTCCCTTTTGATAGGAATTTCGTAATTTCTATTATTAGATTAATCCAATAATGGATATAGAAGAAAAGAAAAGAACAAAAGTCCAAATAAAAGGAAAAGATACAAGATAATGGATATTAAGAAAAGTAATTTTGAGAAATACATAGAAATCTCTAGAAAGTAGAATTAATGGCCACAATTAAATAAATTTCATTTCTATGTGATTTCTAATAAAAGAAATATGAAAAGAGGAAAAAGGAAATGAAAGATATAGAGAAATCCTTGAAAAGAAATATCTTAATAAAGAAATACGTAAGATAATGAAAAATGAAGAATGTAGATGCATCTAGAAGGATGATAAGTATCCTTAAAAAGGAATTTCAAAATCTTAGGATTTCTTGGGATCCAAGGAGTCCCAATGAATAAGAAGAAAGAGAAAATGCAAAATAATAAAAAATAAGAGGATAATGTGATACATAATTAATGAATTTGTGGTATTATTAAAAAGAGGTACTTTCTTCTATGAGGAAGTATAATTTTGTGGCCAATGGATTAAAAGCCAAGTACAAAGAGAATAAAAGAGGTAATTTTTGAATTCCTAATATCTAAAGAATTTAGATTATTAAGAAGATAATGAAGAGAGAGAAGATTACTTCTTAATGAAGGAACTTGGTTTCCTATTAGAAAAGGGGGCTTGGATCTCCTAGATGGGCATCCTAGGGCTTGGATACCCTCCCCTATATAAGGGTAGAACCCTTGTCTCGAGCCCAAGAGAGTTCCATGCATCCCTCTCTCTTCTCCTTCTTCTTTTTTGGGCAAACCCTAGCCTTTAGAAGGTAGAGCAATCTTGGGGGCATCAAGAAGATGTACGATGGAGGTATGAGACTTCCCCAACATCCTATGGGGGATTTTCCACCATCCCCGTCCTCCTGGCTTCGCTCCAGCTGCCTGCAGGAAAACTTGCAAGGTCGGACGCCGCACAAGCAGCTACCAGCCTGACTCCAGCTACCTCAGCTATAGCTGGGGGCTTCCGCAGGTGCGACAGAGGGTGGAAGAACAAAAGGGACCATCGTCGGTGCCCTTGGGGTCCAGGAAGGGGAGGAGCCGCACCAATCGTGGCTAGGGCGACAGTGGTAGGGCTGCGCGAGGTTGAAGATGGGTGGAGGCACCGTTGGACGCTTTTACCCCTCCAGGGTGTGAAGAACCAATAACTTAAGTGAGTGAATTATGGTAATTTGGTTATAATCGGCTGCGGCTATGTAATGCATGGAAGAGATGATGTGGCAGATTGCTATTGGTCCAAGTAAGTAATTCTTACAAAAATCATATTTAATTATTGGTAGATCAGAAGGGTACATATGATGTATGTATTTTGCTCAGAAAAATGTGAGGAATCCATTAAAAGTAGATTTAGAAGATAATTCCTCTTGCAAATTGAAAAGTAGGGGAAGTTATCAACTTTAATGCATTAATGATTGAGAAACCCTAATTTAAGATGATTAATGTATTGAGAAGGGTTATATGGATGATTAAAGTTGATATTAACCTGTTGATTATAAAAAGACACATTAGATTTAAAAGGATGAACCTTATGCATACTTTGATTTATTTAGGGTTCCATGTACATAAATAAGCTTTAATGGGCCATGAAACTCTAATTATGATTTTAATGGCATTAATTGTTCAAATTCATGTATAAAGCTGAGATATGATGGTTCTAAGCTATTTTAAGTATAAAAGTTCGCAATTGTGGATAAATACCCTTAATTTGGTAATTAGGGTTTTCTAATGGATAAATGTGGAATTAGTAATAAATGGAATCCATATATGAATTGAACTATAAGGAAATATGAGTTGTTAATTTGAAAGAAACCAAATATGATAATTGGGCTTATGATGTTGAAATTAGGGTTTGTGAACTAAGAGAGCATTAAATGTGATACAAGTATTATGGAGGTTAAAACCCTAATAAAACCTTAAAGTGGGCCTAGAAAGCAGAAGGTGGAATACAAGTCTATCTTGAGAATGTTTTGCATAAACTATAACACTTGGATGTTATGCATTAATTTCAGGATGTTGTTGATTGCTTGTTTGATTGTTCTTTATCATTATTGCTTGGACATCAAGTTGCTCTAGATATGGTATGTGGTTAATTATGGTTAATCACATTAGTTTCCCGATGGTTTTTCGGATGATTGATCGCGTTAAATGCAACCTATCAGTTTGGATGTTCATACTTGCAAATCATAAAGTCACTATGATTATCACAATTATGATATAAGTGTGTATTCTCGCACCTACATGCCACCCTGATGGATGAGGCAATGAGGTCAAGCCCAAGAGGGAAGACCATGAGCACCAATATCAGGATAGAGAAGGTGGCCTTTATTGCATGACTAATGGGCACCATGAGAGGTGACCCCAGGCACCAAGCTCAGGATGGAGAAGGTGGTCTTAAGTCAATGGCAAAAGAGAAACTCTAATGGGGGTATTCCAGGGTTAGGGAAAAAGCGGTGGAGAATGACACATTGAAAACGTAAATTGAATTTTTATTTACCTTAATTGTGATAAATATGTTGTTAGCCTTATGTTTGATATTTTGGTTGTCCCCAGATACCGACATATTCATTTATGCTGACTGACGTTTTGTTTGTCAGCATTTTAGGTACAATGTTAAAACGGACAAACAATAAAGTGACATATTGTGAAAATAAGAATTAAAGTGCAAGGAGGATTAGTTAGAATAGACTCAAGTTGTGGATAGAAGTAGATATCCAAGATTTTGAAAAGGTATGCAAAGTTTTATTTTATTCCAGCTTTCAGTATAGTGTTGGTAGAATTTTATAATTATTATTGATGATTTGTCAAACCATTGATCCTGAAAATTGAGATAATGACTCTGACCTGTTGGCCTCCTTTAATTGGGGGTTACCGGGAGGCGGGGTCGTTACATTTGGTATCAGAGCAATGGTTCCTGATTTAATCTTTAGTAATTATTAAATTTTACAAATTCCATAGAACCAAGGGAGTTATTAGAGGATTTTCCAAAAGACAGATGTGCCTAGAAAAGGATCACTTCCGGGGGCTGGCAATATTTTCCTCCGCACCGCTAGTCAGAATAGGAGGACTCCCGGATCTGTGTGACTACCTAGCCAATGTCTTAGGATCTGACTCGAAATAAGATACCTTTAGGACTCTGTCATCTATTTTCATCCCTTCTCAACCCTAATTCTGTTAGGATTATAAGGTTTAGGGTTTTCTCTCTCTTATTCACCCTCTTGAGGATAGGGTATGCATGATAAGGTTAAGGAATCCTCTACCAAAATTAATAAAAAGCATGTAAATAAGATGTCATGGACATAAGCTTAATAGTTTAAGTGTAAACTAAAGAATAGCTTCATGCTTAGGTCGTATGACATGTATTGTCATGAGAGACCTGAGGTTAGACCCTCTGGTCAGGAGGACGAGTAGAAAGTTGGTTTTGGAGGCAAAGATCTCCATTAAAGGTAGAGACCTGGTACATCCTCTGAGGATGATGCTAACCCTAACCCTAAGTGGTGGTTAGAGAGGGATGACACGATGAGTTAGATGTCATGGTAGACCATGTGTGTGGGTGGACATGCTTTTGGTTTGGATACCCATGACGATATGAGCCATGCAAGGTTGGTTGACCTAGTACCTTTGGTGACCCAACCCTGGGAAGGGTTGTGCATGTTAGGGTGAAGGATAACTCCTTCATTGATGAGGTTAGTGATGACCATATAGAAACCCTATGAGCTTATATGAGCATGACAAAGTTGCACCCAAAGTACGTCAGTAGGGCTGACAGTAGGCTAAAACCATGGCCAGGAGAGTATGTTGGATAGCTTATGAGATAACCATGAAGAGTTTTGGATAATCTTGGGCAAACATAGGTTTCTCTCATGTAGGTGTGCGCTTGTGAGCTTGATCCACATTAGAGAGAGGACCTCCAGTAGTAAGGTTGTTGTAGGGTTAAGCTCTAGAGAGAGAGAGAGCAGGGCCTGAGCTAGAAGGTTAGAAATTTAGACTCTGGGCTAGGAGAAACCCTGAGAAGTCGAGGATGATGAAACCTAAGAGGATGGTTGCGGTTTCCTCATGTGCGATCCCTAGAGGCTGATGGTATCTTGGTTGCCTTTAGAGGAACCAAACCCTAGAGAGAGGATGAGACTGCTGGTACCTATGTGCCTATGGTATAGGTGTTTACCTTTTAGGGATAGGAGGAAGAGTTCCTTAGACCATGAAGAGGTTTAGTAACAAGTTGTGAGGCCTTATACCTAGTTGGTTTTCCTTGAGGAGGACTCCACTCTAAGGTGTTATTCAAGTGGAATGATAATAGGAAGTGCATACCATACCTTGTACATGCTTGGTTTGGGGTTAAAAGGTTGAGTATGCAGTGGAACATCAGAAAGGTGAACCTAGACCTAAGAGGGGAAGTACTAGTTCCTGATGCATCTGATGCTCATGATGAGATATGAGTTTTTATAGATTTGAGCATGGAACTCCTCATGTTTTGAGGAAAAGAGGAAAACCCCTGGATTAAGGTGTATGTTTGATGAACCCCTCACTTATAGGTTGGTGACATATGTAGGTATGCTGATGGTCCAAAGTTGAGGAATAAATAGGTATGACCTACTATGAAGACCTAGCATTGTTTAGTAGGTGGTCTGTTGGTTAGCTACGTGCCTTAGTAGCTTGACCGGGTTAAGCATGCTCATGTTGATGTAAACCCTAGACATAAGGACGTTTGCGACCTTTGTTGTTATCAAGAGATAGTTTCCTCCCATCCTGGGAGAGGACCCTTTTGTAGGGTATGAATCAACTTTTGTTGGGTTTGAGGAAACCCTAAGAGGTCTTATAGAATCTTGAGAAGCAAAGTGGAGAGTACATAGTATAAGAGTGAACCTGTAGACCCATAGATGATCATGTCTGAGTGCATGAGGATGTGTTACCATGGAGGTAACCGGTATGGGGCCTGACCGAGGTAGATAGGTCACCATGACCCCTATGAAAGGACGTAAGTCAGACCACGAATGCTGAGAGAGATGATGGAGACTTGGGTAAGGTTTCAAGTTGGATACATACTATATTAGAATCCTAAGTCTATCCTAGGGTCAGGTGGGGATAAGACTGATGGGAGTAGGAGTTGCCTAATTCCCTAGTTGCATGTGACCATAGGGTCGGGAGGTAACAACTGTCATTGTCTGAGGGCCATGGGTTAGGAGATTGATCACCTTAATGAACTCATGGGACCCAAAGGGCAAATGAAGAGGGCACTCTCTGATGCATAAGGGAATAGGGATGACCCCAAAAGTGCCGACGCCCTACAGATCTAGAGGAGATGACTAAGGATTGTATGATGACCCAAGTGGGTTTGAGACCAGTTTTTCATGGAAGTAACCTAGATATTGAGATTTTCATGATGTAGATGCATGTGAGGCACATTTTAGTTTAGATTTGTAGGTGTACTAGGAATGTGGGATGTACCATATCTACTCTTAGAACGGGAAGAACTATGTATTTGGACTGTAGCCAAATGCTTATTTCCTCTTATTATGGGAGTGAGAGATAGAACAGTACGCATGTCGTACACCAAGGATAAAGATAATGTGAGTGGAAACGTTGCTATGATGCATGAGGATGGAGATAATAACGTACCCTTGTGGAGTGTAAGATGTGTGGATGTTGTACAAACACTAAGAGAACTAAGGTAGTCATCTTATGAGGATGCTTTTATCACGAGCTATGTGGATTTTGTGAGCTATACAAGGTTGAGTTTGAAAACTAAGAGGATGAGATTAGAGTTTTCTTGATGAAGATAGAGTTAGAGTTTGAGATGAGATAATAAGTGGAATACATGGAGGTGTATGTCTTCAACATTACCTTACATATAAGGATGTGAGGTGGTAATGGATGCTCTGGTTGAGATGCAGCTGCCTAGTTTAGCTAGAGGCTAGAAGAGGTTGTTAGGTTAGCCCTCAGTTTGAAAAAGGAGATATGTTTGGCTAACACTCAGATGTAACAAGATCTGTTAATCAAGTTAGTGGTTGTTTGGTTAGCCAGCTTAGGCCTTGATGTGATATAAGGATGGTTGTAGAACCTTAGATGCGCTTCTATGGAAAAGAAGGTGACGAAACCTCTTTTGATGTTGAAATTAGGGTTTGTGAACTAAGAGAGCATTAAATGTGATAAAAGTATTATGGAGGCTAAAACCCAAAAAAAACCTTAAAGTGGGCCTAGAAAGCTGAAGGTGGAATACAAGTCTATCTTGAGAATGTTTTGGATAAACTATAACACTTAGATGTTAGGGCTGCGGTTCGGCTTGCTTTGGCGACAGAGGGAGCGATTTAGGTTTCAGCGGCGCTCCCGTTTTGGCTTGGGGGAGGGGCTGGGCCGCCGACATGCGCCACCCTCTCCCCCCGAGCCTCTCCCTCAACCCGCGTCTGCTGGTGGTGGCGCTCGGTGGAGCTCAGCTCCTCTTTGTCCTGCTCCTTGTCCTCCTTTGCCTCCCGTTGGTGTTTAGGCGTTAGGGCTCTGGCCTGCAGATCGTCTCGGTACCAGCAAATAGGTGCTTTCTTCAACCACGATTCTAATCGTGGAAGCTGATCGCAGGGGATAGTGAGGCGGAAGGCTGGAGGATTCTCCTTCGGGTGTGCTTCCTGGCGGCGGGTCATTTTCTCCCTCTTCTTCTTTTTGTTTCTTTATTTAAGTTTCGTGTCGTGCCTTGGGTTCCTTCTTGGGCGGACGGTGGGCTTGGGCGCCCCTTGGTGCTCCAGGCAGAGGAGGAGAAAGCTGGGTTTTGGGCTTGGTGTGGGTCTTCCGCCCCCTGTTCGCAGTGGTGGTCGGGAGTGGTGGTGGAGTTCCCGGCACCCTCTACTCCCCGCCTTTATAATCGCATGAGCCGTCCTTCCTCTGTATCTGCATCCCTGGGTGTTGGCCTCCTTCATGGTCTCCAAATTGGTGCAACCTTAGTGCTCGTCGTTGGTAGTTGTGTTTCTCGTCCTTTTTTTGTGGGACGTTGTGTTGTTAGGTAGGTGTTGTTGCTTTAGTGAGTTATAGGTTCTATGTTGTCGTGTGGTTTGTGTCCTCCTTTCATGTTAGGTCTTTTTTTATTTCTTTGTTATATGGAAGCAAGTGCGAAGGTGATCACTTCTTCGGTCACTAGTTTGGAGCATATACTCTATATCAGATATAATCGCAGGTTGAAGGAATCTATCATAAAAAACTGTTTTGGTCAGCGATATAGAAGAGAGATCAATACATCATTGTTCTTATCACGTTCCGATATGAGTTTTTGGTTATTGTATCTGCCCTTTACTTTTTGTGTTCGGTTGGTGTATCTCCCTTTACATGTAGATGATGTATGGATTTAATGTAATGAATGTTGTGTCTTCAAAAAAAAATAACACTTGGATGTTATGCATTAATTTTAGGATGTTGTTGATTGCTTGTTTGATTGTTATTTATCATTATTTCTTAGACATCAAGTTTCTCTAGATCAGGTATGTGGTTAATTATGGTTAATTGCATTAGTTTCCCGAAGGTTTTCTGGATGATTGATCGTGTTGAATGCAACCTATCAGTTTGGATGTTCATACTTGCAAATCATAAAGTCACTATGATTATCACAATTATGATATAAGTGTGTATTCTTGCACCTACATGCCACCCTGATGGGTGAGGCAATGAGATCAAGCCCAAGAGGGAAGACCATGGGCACCATGAGTGGTGACCCCAGACACCAAGCTCATGATAGAGAAGGTGACCTTTATTGCATGACTAATGCGCACCATGGGAGGTGACCCCATGCACCAAGCTCAGGATGGAGAAGGTGGCCTTAAGTCAGTGGAAAAAGAGAAACCCTAATGGGGGTATTCTAGGGTTAGGGAAAAAGTGGTGGAGAATGACACATTGAAAACGTAAATTGAATTGTTAATTACCTTGATTGTGATAAATAGGTTGTTAGCCTTATGTTTGATATTTTGGTTGTCCCCACATACCAGTATATTCATTTATGCTGACTGACGTTTTGTTTTTCGGCATTTTAGGTACAATGTTGAAAAGGAAAAATAGTAAAGTTACATATTGTGAAAATAAGAATTAAAGTGCAAGGAGTATTAGTTAGAATAGACTCCGGTTGTGGATAGAAGTAGATATCCAAGTTTTTGAAAAAGGTATGCAAAGTTTTATTTTATTCCAGCTTTTAGTATAGTCTTGGTAGAATTGTATAATTATTATTGATTATTTGTCGAACCATTGATCCTAAAAATTGGGATAATGACTCTGACATGTTGGTCTCCCTTAATTGGGGGTTATCGGGAGGCAGGGTCGTTATAGTTTTATAAGGGTTCTTTTAGATATATTTACAACACTCCTCTTTTATATCCATGACACGCCAAAATTGTGCGTAGAAATGTAAGTGCACACATCGAGTAATACTGGCCTATGTGAGGCCCAAGTCAAACTTAGGGAGACGTAGTCTCAGTGACTACTACTAACTACAGTGGGATCAGCTAAGCCAATTAACAAGGTTGAATTGAGATTGAATAAAATAAAAGAAAATTGAGAGAAAATTAAAATGGTTGATTCGAATGAAATGAATTTCTTAGGATTACGAGTTTCACCGTGGGGTCGAGTCGTAAATTATTTCTACCTAATTAATATTAATTCCTACTCCTACCCTGGATAGAAATCCTGTAGTCAGAATTTCTCACTTTCGCGATACAATTCACTTCGTAAATCTAGGCCAATTCTATGTCTGTGGTAATTTATTTCTTAGTTTAGGTTCATTATTGAAAGCTCTGGGTTCTTTCCACTAACCGTACGTTACCTTTTCCAAGGAACGCGTAAGAAAGTGTATCAGTTATGGTTTTCTAACCTTCAATCCTCCTTCCGGAGTAACTATCAGTCTATAATCCTATCGATGGTGATCTAGCAATGATAAGTCGTTCAAATCCACACTCATATATCCAGGAATAAAGAGAAATTTATACTAAATCATGTAGAAAGTTAATACAACGATTCACTGGGCTACTCCTGGTTCCTAAGGAAAAGAGAGGTTTAGCCCCACATGGTTATCAGTTGCAAATACATAGAAGGAGAGAAGAAAAATGCGGGAAACATGAAGGAAGTTCATGTAACCCCTAGAAAGAAGGTGCTCCGATTGATCCTCCTCGAGAAATGCATGTTTGTTGTCTTCCGGTAGCAGAGTCGTCTGTCAGAGGTACTCGAATCTTCCGGTTGACATCCTTCGGCTTCGTGCTTCTCTCCCTCTCCTCTCTGGCCGTCGTGTGGTGCAACCTCCTATCCTCTTGGGTCTGACCATCCTTCTTTTAATCTTAGGTCAACTTAACGTACCACACAATGTGGACCGTTGGATCGGGACGACCACTTTAGATTGCTAAAATATGATAGGGTCAGTGGCACTGACGGCATCAAGATCTGATCGTGCTATGGTAAAGTCGATGCCATCGACTTGGAAGTCGGTGGCACCGAGCTGATGCGAATATTGCCTCTGCCTCTCTGATGCTCACTCAGTGGCATCGAGTGTTATAGTCAGTGCCATCGACTCTTTTGGTCAACTAAAGCCTTGTCCTTGACGTCATCTCGGTGGCATCGACCGTCATGGTCGGTGGCACCGACTCCTTAATTACTTGGGAGCTCTTGAAAATGCAAAGAGACCGTGTATAAGGCTGAGAAATGTATAAAATAATATAATTACTATGAAATAGGAACAATTTGATGCAAACAGATTATACAAGCCAATTATATAGATTTATGCAAATATGATCAATTAATTGACTAACAAATGCACAAAACAAATATAAAATGGGCTTGTAAAAGCGACTCAAAACTCATACACCAAACTCCCCTAAGCTAAAATCTTGTTTGTCCTCGAGCAACAACACCTTTGGATCTGATTGAGATAAGTCAACTAATGGACATAATTAATATGGTACATCTAAAAAGTCTCTGACTTTCGATCCTCCTTCCGGCCTTTACTATAGGCAAACAAAAATCTCTATCCAAGATATCCGCCCCACAATCAATGAGCCACTATCAGTTAAAGCAGTTAATATGATAGACCCATTCATTTCATACTTGATGTATCATGTGACCTCCTATCTATGCCGCTCTCTCTCTACCTACCATCTACATGGAAGCAATTCTCATAACAAAATAATGAATGAGGGGAAAATCATCTGAGTGTCCTGCCAATAAGAGCAATGGGTAATTGAAATAGGTGGCTACAAAAGAACCATGAGCACATAAAATCATTCATGCAATCAAAAATCATGATGAACCTATGATGATGTGATTTTATAGAATTATCCTAATGCCTAATCCTTGGGGTGGAATGTTGCATGCACTACTATCTCATCTTAATGTAAGATAAGATATCTAACACTGCCCCATGTACTAACTCTTCTCATTGAATAGGTAGAATTGCACCCTTGTTCCCCATTTTCTGACATTGAACTTTCAAAAATATTTATATTTTTTTCATTTAAGACCCCTTCCAATCATGATAAAATTGCTTTGGGCTTTTTCTTACAATGCACATTTAATGTACATCAATGCTTTTATTCTTTTTTTTCCAAAGAATGAGCACAATCACTACCTTTTTATATTAGAGCAGAAGCTAAACATGATCTTTATGCAAGATGATATGTAATGCATATGCAACTACAAAAATAAGATGTTGTGCAACTATAAAACATGCACCAAAATATTGTTGTACATGTATGTTCTTTTTGTTTTTTTCCATATTTTTTAATGCACACAACTATATGCAAGATCTACTGTGTCATGTAAATGCAATCAAGAGAAATAATGATAATATGTGCTCAATCCTCTTATGGTGGAGTGTGAATCAAAAGTATGCGGTGGGTGAGGTCACATAACTAAGAGATAGAACCTTCAGAAAAATCATATGTCCCTCTTTAATGACATGTGTATAGGGTAATAAAGGGGTTTCTTTCTTAAATTTTGATTTAAGGTCACATTAGTGTTTGATCAGTTTAGGCTCAACAATCCTTATCAATCACTTTCTTAGATAAATTAGATGGTCATTTATGCTCTAATATCCTGAAGCTAACTTACTCAAGAACTTCCTCAGTTATGTGACTCGATTACTTACAAGATAAGCTCAACAAATATAATTTTTTTTCTATGCACCCAACCCAAAGATTAATATTCACAACTGAACCCATGCATTTAATTCTCCACAGATTACACTAGATAGATTGTGGATCCTACATAGTAGAAAAACTAACAAGAAAACTAACTAAAATAAAACAAACAAAATTAAAATAAAAGAAAATAAGAAACTAAAATAGAAACTGTTCCAGCACCCCCTAAGCTTGACTATGACTATGGCCTCATAGTCAAATTCCCAACTTAAGGGGTGGAACAGTGATACCCGACTAAAATGGTGGTGATGGTGGCTGAGTGGGGTCCTGGGGAGGAAGCATCCCCTAGAAGGCTGGATCAGACAAAGGCATATCCGGTGGCATCGAATATCCTCCAAAATATCCCTGGCTCCAGTAATGGTCAAAGAACGGCTGTTGATAGTTTTCCATCCGTTGCAGACGCTGATGCATGTTATCTTGGTTGGCCAAGAGAAGACATTCATTCTCATAGATCGCCTGCTGGTTGGTATATCGCAAACCTTGCACATCTTGAATGCCAGCCAGAGATTGGGTTTGTTGCTGTTGATGTGTCTGGATGTCCTGCAACATAGAATACATACCCCCATCGAGTAAGCACCCTCTCCTTCTTGAGAGGGTGGCGGGGTACAAGATGACAAGGCAGCGTAATGTCAAGGACACTTCCATGGAGCCACTCTATGTGTCATAGGAATACTGGGCTATACTTCCTCCATGTCGTCGCTTGATTCTTCTTCCTCCTTAGCATTGACTTCTTGTTGTCCAGTTGTCATCATCTACAACTGGTCATCGATAGTGCTCAACTTGCCTGATGTTGAAGATAGGATCAGAAAGTTGACACTCGTAGAAAGTATCATCGACCGAACATATGGCATAGATTATGTTGTTTTCCATAGTGATGAGGCCAACCTTCTTGAAATGAAGGCGATCTATATGAAGCCTAGAATTCAAAGGCTCCAGAGTAGAAAGACCCAACCCCAAATGAAGAGCAATGGGGGTGATAAGTCCCCCAAAGAGTATAGGCATGCCCCTCCTGATGTTGCGCCTCACCGCAATACTGTATTGGAGGAAGAATGCTCCCCAATTAACCAGCCTTCCCTCTAAAAGTTGATACAGAAAATACAAGTCCAACAATTGTACCTTTGCTTATCCTTGGGTTGACTTGGCGAATAGTGTGTTGGTGAGCATACGATAAAGCACTCGAACAAAGGGATGCTCGAGGTCCGCTAAGGAACTATGGTAGAAGTTCAACTTTTTACACTCCTACATTATCACAAGGTCCTTCCAAATGGCGTCGAAGTCAACATTCTCAGCCTGACGGCAAGGCACATGCGGCCACCCATAGATGTCGTTGAAGGCACAGAGAGTAATGGAGTAGTTGGAGTTGTAAAGGAGGAAATCCACCTTTCCTTCTCTCCATTCTCCGCTTGATGGACGTGATTGATCGGGAGTGACTAATATCTCTAGGGATTCCATGATCTCGATAACAATTTCCTTATATGCTGGCCATCCACCAAAGATGGGATTCACAGACCTACCATCAAACTCTTGTCACTTGAGGATGGCCTCCACGTTGTCGGTGAAACCCATGTCCTGTAGCAACTGAAGATTGTCATATCTCATCGGTGTGAACTGCCTCTTTGCAAGCTCCTCATAGACCTTCCTCACTTCTGTCGAAGGGTGGTTGGCGTAAGATTGCCAGAGGGTCGTCCTCTTCTCACCATGATGATGAAGTGATTGAAGAAGAGATTAAGAAAGGATGAGCTCGATGAAGCTGCTGGATGCTCATAGTAGTTGCCCGTGCACGTGGGAGTAGTGTTTTTGTCGAGTTGTAAGATGAAAATGAAACCACAACCTCCCTTATATATGGCTGGTGCTGTATTTATGTGACGAGTTCAGTGGAACTGGCATGTAGTCGGTGGAATTGACTTCTGTCGGTAAATCCGGGCCCTCAGTGCATCGACAGCTGTCGGTGCACGATCTAAACTTGGCAGATTACTGATGAGTCAGTGGCACCGACATGAGGTCGGTGGCACCGACTTTTGGGTAGGATTCAAATCCGCCAAGCATCCACTTGGGCGCATCTGGGCCGTGGAAGAGGGGTGCCCAGGGATTGGTGTTTTCTCTCGTCGGTGGCACTGACGATGGTGTCGATGGTACCGAATCAATGATCGATCGTTTTTTTGGTGCACCGACACACCCACCAAACCTGGGACCTTAGCCGAGTCAGTGTCACCGACATGGTTTTCGGTGGTACCAACGGCTTATCAGTTAGCCAAGCCCACTTTCCTGCACTTTCTTCAGAAGTATCTGTGGCACTGACTTGTATCAGACGAATTGCCCATCTCTCTGACCCTATCTCAGTTCCATCGACTTGGAAGTTGGTGGCACCGACTCAGTCACAACCTACACACTCAAAAAATGAGTCAGGGTATCATTTTTACATAAAATTTAAGAAAAACTAAGTACTAATAAAACAACTTAATGGAAATGAAAGAAACAAACATCCTAATGGTTGGGTTGCCTCCCAACAAGCACCCTTATTTAACATCCTAGGCTAGACAACTCCATTGTTGAGATTAATTAGGGGCAATAAGTTTCACCTCATGCTCCTTTCTATGGAAATATTCCCCAATGTAATGCTTCAACCTTTGGCCATTGACCAAGAAGGTTCTTTATCCCTCTTTGATTCTAACCGCTCCATGTGGAAACAATTCTTCTATAATGAATGGTCCATTCCATCTAGACCTTAATTTCCCAGGGTGTAATGTGTCAACCTTTGGCCATTGAGCAAGAAGGTTCTTTCTCCCTCTTTGATTCTAACTGCTCCATGTGGACACAATTCTTCTATAATGAATGGTCCACTCCATCTATACCTCAATTTCCCGGGGTGTAATTTCAACCTTGAGTTAAAAAACAATACACTCTCTCCCAGTAAAAAAAATCTCCTTTTATATGTCGGTCATGAATTTGCTTAGTTCTTTCCTTATACAATCTTGAATTCTCATAGGCATTCATCCTAATTTCATCAAGCTCATTCAACTCTAACATCCTTGTCTTTCCTACTTCATCAAGATCAAAATTGAGCCTTCTTAATGCCCAATGAGCCTTATGTTCTAATTCAACGGGAAGATGGCACACCCGACCATAGAATAACCTAAAGGGTGTAGTTCCTATGGGTGTTTTGTAGGCAGTCCTATAGGCCCATAGCACATCCACTAACAACTCACTCCAATTCTTCCTACTAGATGACACTATATTCTCAAGGATCTTTTTAATCTCACGATTGGAAATCTCGACTTGTCCTTGAGTTTGTGGGTGATTGGGTGTACCCACACGGTGTGTCACTCCATACGTGTTTAAAAGTGCCCCAAATTTCTGATTGGTGAAATGAGTTCCCCCATCACTTATGATCATCCTTGGCACTCCAAATCTATAGAAAATGCGATCCTTAACAAATTTGCATACAACATTTACATCATTGGTGCAGGTTGGAATCGCTTCCACCCATTTTGACACGTAATCTATAGCCAACAAGATGTAAAGGTTAGAGTTAGAGGACAAAAAGGGTCCCATAAAGTCAATACCCCATAAATCAAAAACCACTACTTCTTGAAACAAATTCAAGGGCATCTCCTATATCTTTGATATGTTACCTGACCATTGACATGCGTCACACCTACACACAAAATCATATGAATCTTTGAGTAGGGTCAGTCAATATAACCCACTCTCCAGCACATTTGCGGCTATCCTAGAACTAGCATGGTGTCCACCTGTAGGTAGTGTGTGGTAATATTTTAACACACTCTCATACTCACCTTCAGGTACACATCTTCTCAAAATTCCATCCCTACACTGTTTCAACAAAATAGGATCATCCCAAAAATAATAGTGCAAAGAATGAAAGAATCGCTTCTTTTCTTGATACCCCCAATAAGCAGGCAATTCCTTACAAGACAAATAATTCACAATGTTAGCAAACCAATGATCTTTTTGCTTAAGGGTTAACAACTGCTCATCTAGGAAAGTCTCTAGAATGGGTATGTTCATATCCTTCTCATCTACCCTCTCCACTATAGATAGGTGTTCAACCACCACATTCTCTATCCCTGCTTTATCCTTGACCTCAATGTCAAACTCCTATAATAAAAGGATCCATCTAATCCATCTTGGCTTAGCATCCTTCTTCTGAAGCAAGTATTTAATAGTCACATGGTCCGTCCACACCCCCACTTTTGCTCCCACAAGATATTGTCTAAACTTTTCAAAAGCAAAGACAACAACTAGTAACTCTTTTTTAGTTGTGGTGTAATTAAGTTGTGTGTCGTTAAGTGTTTTAGATGCATAATATGTGACCATAGGAACTTTGTCTAGGCGTTGCCCCAACACCGCCCCCACAGTGTAGTCTGATGCATCACACATCAGCTCAAACGGTTGGCTCCAATTGGGAGCCTACACATCCGGTGTGGATATGAGTTTTTCTTTCAAAATCTCAAAAGGTTTTAAACACCTCTCATCAAAGTTGAATTCAACATCCTTTTCCAAAAGCCCAGACAATGGTTTAGCAATTTTTTAAAAATATTTAATAAATTGGTGATAAAACCCGGCGTGGCCCAGAAAACTCCTAACTGCCTTCACCGACGTTGGTGGAGGAAGTTTTGAAATCACTTCTATTTTAACCGGATCCACCTCCAATCCTTTGTTAGAAACCTTGTGGCCTAACACCATGCCCTCACTAACCATCATGTGGCATTTTCCCCAATTAAGCACTAAATGTGTGTCTTCACATCTCTACAAAACCTTGTTTAAATTTTTCAAACAATCATCAAAAGATGTCCCATAAACTAAAAAATCGTCCATGAAAACCTCAAGACATCTTTCCACCATATCTGATAAAATCGCCAACATACACCTCTGAAAAGTAGTGGGTGCATTGCACAACCCGAAAGGCATGCAGCGGTATGCAAATGTGCCATAAGGGTAGGTGAAGGTAGTCTTCTCCTGATCCTTAGGGTCAATTGAAATATGGTTATAGACCGAATATCCGTCAAGAAAAAAAAAGTGAGAGCGACCGGCGAGTCGCTCCAAAATCTGATCAATGAACAACAGTGGAAAATGGTCCTTAAGTGTGGCAGTGTTCAATCTACGATAATCAATGCAAACTTGCCACCCTATCACAAATCTAGTGGTTATTTGTTCATTAGATGAATTAGTAGTGATAGTAGTTCCCCCCTTATTTGACACTACCTGTGTCGGACTAACCCACATAGAATCAGAAATAGCATAGATTATACTTGCCGACAGTAGCTTCATTACCGCCTTCTTTACCACCTCCATCATGATTGGATTTAATTGACACTTTGGTTGAATGATCGGCTTCGCTCCGTCTTCTAGACAAATTTTACGTTGGCACAAAGTGGGAGAAATCCCCTTGATATCACCCACAAACCAACCAAATGTGCCTCAATGGGTTTTTAGCACAGTGATCAATTGTTCTTCTTCCAAATTACTCAGTGATACAGATATGATGATCGGTAGCTTCTCCTCAGCATCTAGAAAAACATACTTTAGATGAGGTGGCAGTGGGTTGAGCTCTAACTTGGGTGGGCTCAGGAGTGAAGAAACTAATGGCGGTGGCAGCGGTCCCAAGTCCTCAAAGTGTCTTGTGTAATAACATGGCAACACCTTCAATAGTCTTGCACATTCTTCCAGTGACTAGTCCCGAACACAATCATCCATGTGGTTCATTAGACAAGCTTCTAGAGGGAGCTGTGGATGGATCTATAGTAGGGAATCCTTTCCATATGGGTACCCTACTGCCTTACCAAGTGAGACCACCTTAGTGTTTCCATGATGTCCACAGTGAGTGTACCCTTGTCCACCTTTTTCATAACATGTTCCATGTCCAAAAATAGTTTTCCCAAGAACAATGAGATATTGCTATCCACATGCTTCATCATATTGCATTGCTCCTAAGCATTGTATGGCTTGGAATTATCTGGCATGGTTATCACCAGCCTGTCATATTTAATTCCCATAGTCAAACAACCTCTTCCCATCTCCAAGATCATAACAACTGTTGCTTGGAAGGGCCTTCCTAGAAGAAGCTCATTACCTTGTTCGTCTTGCATCTCCATTACCACAAAATCTGTAGGAAAAACAAACCGGTCCACCTTGACAAGCACGTCTTCACAAATGTCATATGGTGTCACAACTGAGTTGTCTGCCAACTAGATCGTCATGCTATTCTTCCTAAATGTTTTGAGACCAAGCTTCTTAAAAGTAGATAAGGGCATCAAGTTGATGCTTGCCCCTGAATCATAGAGTGCCTTGCCAAATTTTGTCTTCCCGATGTAGCACGTGATGTTGAAACAACTAGGATCTTGTCTCTTTTGTGGTAGTGTACCTAAGATAAATGCATTGACTTGCTCTCTTAGTACAAGTACTTTAACATCTTGTATCTTCCTCTTCTTGTTAATGATATCCTTTAGAAACTTACCGTATGAGGGTATTTGTTCAATTGCCTCAATCAGCGGTATATTCACAGAAAGCTTCCTAAAGCTATCTAGAAACTTCTTGAATTGTTGATTTGTCTTTGTTGCCTTCAAGCTATTAGGATATGGGACCAGTACCGTCTGTGCCCTCTGCTATGGTGGCACATATGACGTCCTGTTTTCCACCTAAGATTCTTGATTTTGCTCTTCTGCTATGTTGCCTGCCTCTGGTTCTAGTTGAACCTGGTCTGCTA